>JAVCKU010000022.1:3219375-3240162 GCA_032273985.1 Hypsolebias coamazonicus
AAATAAATTGAGATTTCTTCTGTTCCTTTAAAAACATTCTCTTTAAAAGCTGCTTCCTTTGCTACTTTTAGCATTTAGCTAAAGTTTTACTGCTTTAAGATCATTACAAGTTGTTATTTTAGGTTACTGTTTAGCTGATTTGGCTTTAGCATCTATTTAGCTACTTTACTTACAGTGTAGTTGGTTTTTAGCTTAGCTAATTTAAGCTACAGCTGCGCTAATATTAGCATAAACTTAAATGCATTTACTGTAGCTACTTTTGGCTTTTTCTTTGCTAATATTAGCTTAAATTTTACTACATTTAGCTACTGTTTTGCTACTTTTAGCTTATGTTTTGCTAATATTAGCATATATTTTGGTACTTTTGCCCAAGGTTATGCTAAAATTAGCATCTGTTTTACTAGTGTTTGTTTTAACCATAGCATTTAGTTTGCTTCTTTAAGCTACTAATTTGCCAATAATAGACTGTATTTTGCTAGATTTAGCTACTGTTTTTCTAAAATTAGCTTCAGTTTTGCTAGATTTAGCTACTGTTTTTCTAAAATTAGCTTCAGTTTTGCTATTTTAGAAAAAGTTTTGCCAACATTAGCTTCTATTTTGCTTTTTAGTCGACAGTTTTGTTCAATTTATCTTCTGCATCTGTTAATATTCTGCTCCTTTCAGCTGCTCAGCTGCTGTTTTTAGCTCGTGCTCTGGTACTTTTAGCTTTAACTGCCTGGTTTAGCTTCTTCAGCACTCAGCATTCGTCCTGCATTTTAACAGAAAAACAAACTTTCTCTCATTTTAACTTTTGAACTAACTTTAGACAGGTTCTGAAAACGGAGCGTGCCACACATTATTATTATTATTATTTTTTTTTTGTGGACTGTAACATTTATACTCTACAATGTTTACATCTCGTTCAACTGTATCTGGTTTGTAAACAATAGTGGAAAAAAGTCTGTTCTGGACACAAATTTGCAATATAAATTTTGTTTATCTTTATTTTTATGTCTAATAATTAACAACAGCTCATTAAAAGGACATTAAATGAAAGCTTGCATACCCCAGGGCTTCTTCCTCGGTCTGTTCACTTTCTTTATTCTCTGCTGTGACCAGAAGGCTTGTTGAGGCTTGAGTTGATTCTTTCTCTGAGGCTTTAGCACCAGAAGTCTAAATTTCACCACAGAGGAACAAAAACAACACAACTGTAAGACAGGTGAGGCCAACAAAAGGGAACATCACCCGATTAAAGCTAAATATGAAAAAATATTGTACAAAATAACAGAATTTGGTCATCTTGAGTAAAATTCATGCCTTCACCTTTTGCCTCTTACGTCTTGGGATGACAGAAGCCTAGTAGGAAGTAAGATTAACACTTTATTCAGCTAAAAACAAATTACAAAGGTCAAAGCAAACATTTTTCAGAGTTACTGTCAAACCATAATGAAATTTTAAAATCTGGGATAAGTTCAGTAAATACAAACCGTTTTTCTCTGCGTGTCGTCGGAGGATGTGAAGATGGTGGGAACGGCGTCTTCTCGGAGAGTCGCCGACTTCCCCGATCTGTCGATGTACCGTTCCTCGAAGTGATCCATGCACAGCACGGAGAAGCGGTTCGGAGTCCAGTCCTTCCACTTCATGTTGGCCAGCCATTTTTTCAGCTTCCTGGGATTGTACAGGGGAAACCTGCAAGAAGGCAAAACCTATGAAACTGCACAGACACAAACCCCAGAAAGTTTTACACTATTTGTCACTGGTTCTATTGATGGTATCGATCAATCAAACTGGTTTTAAACACTTTAAAACATTATGAATCGTGTTTCGAGCTACTCTTCGGGGGTCTTTGCCTCAGACGGAGGAGTTCAGGTATCTAGGAGTTTGTTCATGAATGGTAGGATGGAGCAGGAAATGGATAGACTAATTGGGGCCTCATCTCAGTAATGAGGGCGTTGCTTTGGTCAGTTGCGGTGAAGAACGAGTTGACTTAAAACAAAGCTCTCAACTGGCCAGCCTGTCTACGTTCCAACCCCAACATGTGGTCATGAGGCCTCGATCATGACAGAAAGGATGAGCTTCCTTCGTATGGTGGCCGGGCTCGGATAGTGGGAGGAGCTCCATCATCTGTGGGGAGCTCGGTGCAGAGCCGCTGCTCCTCCGCATCTAAAGGAGTCCACTGAGGTGGTTCAGGCATCTGATTAGGATGCATCCCTTTGGAGGTTTTCAGGGCATGTCCCACTGGAAAGAGACCCGAGCAGAACCAGAACTCGCTGGAGGGATTATATATCCTCTCTGCCTTGGAAACACCTCAGGAGGAGCTGGAGGTCTGGGTTTCTCTCCTGGACCTGTTGTCTCTGTGACCCAACTACAGCTAAGAGTTAAGTGGTGGAAAATGGATATTCTATTTATTTATTTATTTTTACAAAGTGTCAAAAGGTTTCTAATGAAATTAGTTATTTGTTGTTTTATGCCTGACTTTGACATTCAGAAAACAAACAAACAAACTCTGGATTAGTCAGTGCCTTTAAAAATTCACCAGAACGTGTTTTTTGTATCCATGGAAGCAAAACATTTAATAAACAAAGACTTTTTCACGATGCTGTGTTGTAATTTACAGCAATTATTCTACATTTACGTTTGTCATTTTCTGATGTAGAAATCTGAACCCTGAAGAGTTACCAACCATCAAGATAATAATCTGCCAGCCTTACCAGTTTATTTATAAGAGTAACTAATTTTTTAATATTTTAACTGAGAACTTACTTGAAGAATTTAACATCTGAATCGCTTGAGTTCTCGCAATTATAGGCACACTTATATCTTCCCATTTATTTATTTTTAATCAAAGTGCGAGCAAAAATCCTTGCGCTAACGCTAACACCGCTACACAAGATCGCTTTCACATCCGGGTGAGATTTTTCACAATAAAAGCGACAGGCTGACTATGGCGAAACTAATGACCAAAAAAATGTCAAAGTTTACGTTTTATTCTGCTACATTTGAATTCTTATCTTGTTAAATTTAAATACAAAATACATACGTCAGTTCAATTATCAATGAAGTCTCTAAACAAAAAGAAAGGTTTTATTTTGACAACCATTTTCATTTTGATACCCGGAAGTTGTTTCCAATCGTAATTTTTGTTTACAATGAAAGTTTCAAGAGGAAAATATTTTATCAGTTGCCGTAATTGTACATTCATGATTCAATTCATTGGTTTGTTTAAAAAAAGCAAAAACAAATTGACACTTGGACAAATATTTTAACTTCCCAAGTCTAAACCAAAGGCATTAGTTTGATCAAACACTTAATAGTTATTTTAGGAACAAATCTAAAAAAAGTGTTGAAGCAGCTCAGCTCCTTTTCGTTTTCCACTCGACTCTCCACTCATCCCAGTCCAGCAGAGTTCGCTTTACATCCCATCCTGCAGCTTCGACGCCTAAAGAGTAAAAACCATCACAAATCACTCAACGATAAAAAAACTGAACATATTTAATTAAATGTAAATTTAAACTAGCTTGAGTGAGGTCACCTTTCAGAAATGGCTTGAAATGTGCCTCCATCACCTTGTGACTCTCAAACACAATTTCCCAGAAACCTTAAATTTGTTTTAAAAAAAAAGATATATGTGACATCAATGAAATATTTAAACAATATTTTATACAAATTAGAGAAACTGTGACGAGTTAATGTGAATGCTGAGAGCTGAAAAACTGCTGAAATTTACTGAAGAAGCTGAAATTAAGCTGTTAAAGCTAAAAGAACACTAGCTAAAATAAAAGAAAGAAAACAGACAAACATAAGTAGCAAAACAATAGCTTAAATCAGCAAAAACCTAGCAATAATTAAAATTAGACAAAGTGTAGCAACGAGTACCAAAACGCTAGCTAAATGCTAAAGTAATAAAAGGATAGCTCAAAGCTAAAATTACCAGAAGGTTAACTAAAAGCTAAAGTAAGGAACAGATAGCTAAAAGTACCAAAGGACAAATTAAAACAACAAAAGCTTAATTACAAACTATGTAAAAAAAAATAAAATAAAAGTAGTCATAAAAGCTAAAAGGTTAGATAAAAGATAAAAGTAGCAGAATAGCAGCTGAATGTAGTAGAAGACTGGCAACACACTAAACTAACAAAAAGCATACATAAAAGCCAAAAACAGCTATACACAAGTTATAGGAAACAAAAGCCTAATTAAAAAACTAAAAGTAGAAAAATTGAAGCTAATTATAGCAAAAGAATAGCTAAACTAACAAAAAGATGTCAAAGGCATCAAAAGTAACAACAAACTAGCTAAATGCTAAAGAAACAAAAGGTTGCCTAAAGCCTAAAAATAGCAAAAGTCAAGTTAAAAGCTAAAAGTAGCATAAAGCTAAACTCATGGCTATTGCTTTAGCTATTATAGCAAGCTAAAAGTAGCAGCAGATGACAAACCCAGAACCAGTAGCTGAGGCAGATTTCAAAGAGAACAATATTTGTATTTCTATGAAGAAAATATTTCTAAATAAAGGTCAAGATTTTAAAAAGTATAAAGGCTACACAAAACAAAAGCTACATCACCCATCTCTGAATGAGCTGAAGGTTTTAATTCATTAATGACTAAAACAGAACAATGCAGGTTCATACAGAAAAATAATAAAATGATGTGAATGCTGACTCAGCATTCACAAAATTTAAAAAATGACTCACTTTGCTGCTCCGCTGCAGCGCACGGAGGGTTTCTGGATGTTGGACAGCTCAGCTTGTCGCTGAGCCACACGGCCTGGCACGTTGCTCTGATTTTATCACAAACTGATGCTTCTGGTCCCAGACACACACAAACACAGCCTGCCGGAGAGATAACAGGGTTTACAATCAAGCCAAGTTCAATGTGTTTCAATCAAACAGCTGTTTTATGGACCAAAGTGGGATACCGTTTGTGACTCCCACCAGGAAGGGCAGGCTGTTCTCCTTCAAAGCCAAACTCAGTTCTTCAGAGCTGCAGAACAAGCAGCGAGACTCAAAACGGAGCTAAACATTAAACGTGTAAAGCATAAATGTAATTACCTCTGTATCACATCCTGCAGCCTCACTCCCAGTTTGATTGGAGCCGCTGTCCTAAACTCTAAAAACATTTCATTAATGTAAACAGACTGAACATCAGAGGTTTGTTCGTGCCGTTTAAGATTTAAAAAAAAAAAAAGCTCCACGTACGCAGGAGAACCGGTTCTCTCCGATTAGCCTCCAGCGGGCTCAGAATCCGTTTGTCCTTCAGGTACTGCCGCAGAACTATCGAGAGCCGCGCTTCGTTGAAGGTTTCCATGACGACCGAGCGCACAGCTTTGTAGTTGGCGAACAGATGAAGGACGGTGAACAGGAAGAAGAGGCTGAGCGTCAGTCTGAGGGGAGGGAAACGCTAAATTTAAACACAGCAGAGCGAAACTTGTTAAATGTTCGGGTTGTTCACAGAACCTACACGGGATTATCAGTGACGAGAGGAATGAGCATCAGGCTGACCAGAAGTCCAGCCAGGTTCACCAAAGTCTCCTGCAGAAAACCAAACAAACATTAGAAATCTGCATCATCAGACGTCTCAGTAGACAAAGTGGAAGCTGATAAACGCCCACGGCACTAAAATCTCTAATATTACAGTTTATTTTTTACAGCGGGCAGGTGGTTGTTATACCTGACTCCCGTCTTTGGCAGAGATGTCGGCCATGTTGTCCCTGCGAGCCTGATGGACCGTCAGAGCGGCTCTGGTGGCGCCGCCGGCCACACCAACGACCGACTAAAGAGAAAGAGCACAAACAGATCAGAAGTTCATGTTTCCTTCCATGATGCTAAACCTGAGCTCTTGTCTCCATTTTAAATCAGACACTTCAGTTTTTCAGAACCGGGACTCAACATGTGACCACATCGGTCCAAGCTGGCTCCAGCAGAGGTGCTAGTTTAGTTTTAGTCCTTATTTTTTGACAAGATAGTGCAGCTCTACAAATCATTCCATACCTGCTGTGCTCAGCTTTATAAACAACAAGACTAGGCCTGTCACAATAACAAATGTTGCTGGGCGATTAATTGTCTCAGAAATTATTGTGATAAACAATATTATTGTTTGCAATTTGATAATAATTAGTAATTACTGTCAAATTTAAAAATAAATGTTAATTTGTTTGAGCGTAGTACCATTTTGACCACCAGATGACAGTATAAGACTGTTTGAACTGAAGGATGGATAGTGAGGGAGCGAGCGGTGAGCCTCTAAGAAAAATGGGAGGCCCCTTGACGTGACATGGGCTGTCTCCTTTTTTCGGTTCTCAAAATGGCGGACGTTCGGTGTGGTTTGAGCTCTTTAGCCTAGTGTTTTTCACGCGAAGCTTTAATTAAAAAAAAAATCAGTAAACAAGTTCTCAGCTTCTTTTTGCAGAGAAAAATAACTTTTTACACGAAAGCAAGAGTTTCAACGGTGAATTTTGAAGCTTTGACAAGACGGCGGGTTTTTCCCTGAGGTCGGCCTGTTAGCTTAGCTCGTAGCTTAGCTTCTCAACTTAGCTGCTTTTAACGATCTAACAACATGATTTTGGACGGTTAAAACATATTTTAAAGAGCAAGGGAGGAGTCAGTGAAGAGCACCGGAGTTGAGCCTTTTGTCATCCTATGTCTTCAGTAGAAAGAGAGACACAAAGAAACAATAAAGCCGATAAATGAAAATGAGGTCAATAATTTTCATTTATCATGTGATTAATTGATTTAGTGTGACAGGCCTAAACAAGACATGATTTATCCTTTAGCCACTGGAACTCAATCTCAGGTTAGGACAGCTAAAACAAAGCTACTTGTGTTATCTCTCTCATTTAAAAATATGTTTGTTTAGCCACTAGGCTTTTATCTAGATTTTTGCTACTTTTAACAACCGCTTTGCTACTTTTGGCTTCTAGAAAGGCTTTTGAATCCAGAATTTGGCAGGGCACTTCCTGTGTAGTTCTGGTGCCGGTCCAGAGTCTAGATGATAGGTGAAAGTTGCAACAGGAAGAGCAATGTATGTAAAAATTGTAAACAAACATGTGGACCTACGACTGCTTCACAGGGTCGGTCTGGGGTCACAACGACCTGGTTAACCAGCAGGGCGCTGGTGAAAAACTGACCTGTTGGCTGATAATGTGCTGTGGTGACGTCTGATAAGAGACTTTGAAAGAAGCAGCAGCTAAACTTTTGATATTTTTAGCTTTTAGCTAGATGTTTACTACATTTAGCTAGCATTACGCTGCTTTTGGCTTTTAGCTAGTGTTCTGCTATTTTAAGCTTTAACGACTCAGTTTCAGTTTCTTCAGCAAATTTCAGTGAAGTCATTAAACACGCAGGATCCAAACTTTTGAACTTTTCTCTCATTTTACTTTCCAGGGAGGAACAGCATCTCTGACGCAATGTTCCATTAAGCTTCTTTTTCAAGTTTGAAGTTTGTATTTTCCAACTTAGAAAACTCCAGAACATTTATTTAGATGTGAACAAATGATCAAAATAAACCTGGCGTAAAGTAAGTCGCTAACTTTAAGACTAACTGAGAGCTCCTGCATGTTTAGCTCCGAAAACAGCTGATTACCATGTGAGCTGAGATTAGATGGAGTTAGTTTTACCTTGAATATTCCTGCAGTGCACACAATCAGAGTGAAGCAAGCAGGAAAGTGTGGAGCCAAGATTTCCATGAACATCGCCACGTCGTTGAGAATGTCAGCAAAAAGTCTGGTGAGGAATCAAAAACAAACAAAAGTGGAAAATAAGTCACAAAACCAGCAGGAGTCTGAGGGTGACAGCGTTTCATGCAAACCTCCACGTTTTGGCTTCGGAGTCCAGCTTGCTCCTATAAACACAGAGAATGTCATCTTTAAAAGTAATTCATCTTTAAAAAATAAAAAGTTCCACAAAACTCTGCAGGACTCAAACTCACCCTTTTCTCCAGGCAAAGAGAATCCTTCCCAACATGCCGGTTCCATCTGCAAACACAGATACATGTATTTATTAAACAGCTCAAAGGATAATTTGTTTTTTTATTTGTTGCATGACACTAAAGACAAATGGGCGATAATGTTTTTCCCCCATTGACAGATTTAATTGAAAGTAATCGGACTCTTTGACAAAGCACTTCAAGCTGGGTCTTAGACGTCTTCTGGTCGCCTCAGTGGGATTTCTGAAGGGACCGAGGCCAAACCACCCCTGATGTGTCTTTGTCCCACGAAGTGAAGCAGTACCAGAGGCAAAATGGTTGCAGCCGAGTTCTGCCCCACGCCTCTTTTGGTTCCCCGTGTTTCTTCACTGAGTAACTCAGAGTTGTCTGAACAAAAACAAGTCTGCACAAAAAAACCAACCTGAGACTGAAGTGACTGTTTTTGGAAATTGTTCCCTTCTCATTGAGTTTCCTTGGCCCTCTTGCTCCTTGTTGTTCATCCGCTATCAGGATAAGAGCAACAGAATTAATAACATCTAAGTTAAAATTATCTTGTTGTGTCTATAGGTGTAGATTATTCAAAAGAAAAGGCATTCTCTGCTTTTTAAGACCCTAGACAATGAGTGTTTTTACTCAATAAGTTACATTAAAATGCCTTAACAAAACCCTTGTCCATTGTCCCTTGTCTTCATAGTCTGGGGCTGCAGTTCTCTAGATTTGGGCTTTGAATGGGCACCAGTGACCCCTCCCCACGACCCAGAAAGGAGGAAGCAGGTGGATGGGCAGTCATCTCCACATCGCCTGCAGTGGGTCCAGTTTTAGCAGATTTACTCTGCGTGCTCGATTCTTTTCTATAAAGATTCTTTAACTCAGCTTTAAAGTTTGAAATGGTTTGGCTTCCAATTATTTAACTGAAGTTTTTCTATTTAACCTTTATAACCTAAAAGAGCTCTGAGAGCTTCCACCCAGATGTTCTCAGTGCAGCTGAGGGTTAAATTACAGTTCAGAGGGGATCAGGTCCACGGACTCTGGACCAACCTGCCCCAAACTGCAGTGTTGTCTAATCCTGGCCCTCAAGGGCCACACTGTCCCTCATATTTTAGTTGTTTCTCTGTTTTTCAACAGGTCTTCAAATTCTGCAAAAGCCTGTTAATCAATCATTAATTCAAAGCAGGTGTCAAAGCAAAGAAACAGTGGCCCTCGAGGACCAGGACTGGGCAACACAGGTCTTTAGTTTTTAAAATCGCGCCTGAAATCTCACATTTGAACTTTGGCTTTTATTAATAGCCCAGTTTGATTTCCACCAGACATTTTTTTTGTTTGTTTTGACGTTCCCTTGTTTCACTTTGTTTTTGGGCCTATTTTATTGTCCATGTTGCTTTTTCCTGTTTGTTTTTAACCACTTTGTTTAACCACATGAATAAAATCGACACTGATAATCGACAGGGAACGCTAGACCTGGAACTACTGAAGAGCTTTACCTCGTAGCAGCCAGGTCACTGTGGCTGCAGCTACAGTGGCCTCTTGGTTTCCAACACCAACACCTTTTAAAGAAGCCTGAGTGGCCAGAGTCCCTGACAGCGAGCTGGAGAAGGCCTGACACAAACACAAAGAGGAGAAATATACACTTTACCCTGACCAAAACCATCTCAGTGGGCTTACTGTCTCCTACCTGCACAGTGTCCCAAAACTGGTACTGCAGGTAATCATCGCTGACACTCTCTGGAAAGCCTTGAGGCAGAAAAACGCTCTGAAATAAATGAAAACTTCTTACACAATGTATGAAAAGTCAGCTCAGCCAGAAACTAAATCACTCCTTACTTTAAAAAATCCAACCACAGAGTTGCCTCTTGGTCCTCCTTCACCCCCATCCCTCCTCCTCTCCATCCCTCCATCCTTCACTAAATACTTCCATGACTGAGCGCTGCCATATTTCTCTGTAGCTAAAACCAAACCCGCGTTTTCATCCATTTCTTTGCTTCCTATTCATTTAAATATTAAAAAAAAAGTTACGACGCTGAAGTCTATAATTCATTTAAACTCGTGTCTACGTGTTTTTGTTCGCAGCCGACGTGTCATTCTCTCAGGCTTTGTTTATTTTTTGTGGCATTTCCGGGTTTACTTCCGCGCTCGCCGTTTCTCGAGTTTTCATTGGTGGATTGGGAGTTGAAGGCGGGGCTTAAAGAAGCACTGCAGACTTTTTTTTTTTTTTTAATCAATAAGCTTAAATTTTCATCAAACTTTGAACTTCACGTGCGACGAAAATGATAAAAGTACTGGTAGAAATATTATAACCGAACTACAAACTTTGATTTTATCTTACTTGGATTATTACGTTTTTTTTGTAAACTATTGATTCAGATCCATAAAAATACATTACAAATAACCTTTACCATGCCACTTTATTTATAAAGCACTTGAAACAGAAACAAGGCCAGCCAAAATGCTGTACTGTACAGCACAAGCAAAACAAGTGAAGGACTCAGGATGAAATACATAGATCCAATCCTTTTGTAAATATATTTATCCGTACATAACTTTTCTTCTTTACTATAGTCAAACTTTCCTCTTGACCAATGCCAAGTTGTTCCATAGTTAAATCTTCATTTTTGTTTAATTGCTTCAGTTTTCAATACTTACTTTTTCTTCAAAATCCCCATCGTTAAACTCACTTTTAATCTTCCTAAAACTCAAAGGCTTTGTTGCTGAGAAGTGAGATGGTTTGCAAAACAGCTGTTGAATAATATTTTTATAAATAAAAATGAACACATCCACTTGTTTTTTTATTGTTACTGTGTTAATGCTACTTTAGGGTGTTTTATCTATAGAGTTACTACACAGACTTATGTTGTTTATTTGTCATGTGCAGGTTAACACAGGGTCATCTGTGCAATGAAATGTTCAGGACGAGAAGAACTGATTTGACTCGCTAAAAACAAACAAAACAACAACAAATAAACAACAAAAAAGAAATACTAAAGCATGCAATATGGGTACAAAATAAAAGTACCAAAAAGTGAAAAAGAAAATATTTACAAGGTCCAAAATAAATATAATAAACAACATGGCATTGTTGACATTGACATTATATACTTGGGCACTTCTATAGCAAATAACGAGTGAGAAATAAAATTGATGTTTACGAGTCATGTCTGAAACTTCATAACTTCTTTGGAGTTAAGAGCTTCACGTGTTTTGTGTGTTAGTAGAAACGTGTTTCTGTGAGAACGTTGGTGTCGGTCTCCAAACTTTAAAACCGTATCCTCCTCTGGGACGCCTTTCCTTCTCAGTTACAGCTAAAGGTGCAAGAAAAAAACTTGTTAAAAAACCACAAACTGACCAGTCTGAGTTTGTTTTGTCATTATTTACATGGTGTCTGTGTAGATTTATTTCTTATTTAAAAGCACAAATACAATGGTGTATATCATTTTATATTTCTTATAAAAGTTTAGTTAAATATTTGACATGTGTATCTGAGCCACAACTGAAGCATAGATCCGTTTTTGATCTGGACACCGTTAATAATTATCAACAATCAACCCACTTTGGAGGGCATTCCTTTAATTCATCACCAGATTCTCGTGAGCACAACGGATTAATATTTATATCAGACGACAGCTGAGTCACCTGGATGGGTCATTTTAAGTTTCAATCGAGGCTGCTGTCGGATGGAAAGCCAATCTGGGGCAACAGGAACTCCCATGTTCCTCAGATCTTTTTAGCAGAGATGAACCCAGGCGACACTAAAGGCTGATTTATAATGTGCAAGACGCGACGAAATCTGTTCTCACTGACGCAGTTGTGTGACAAAAATTGTGCGCCATTTCTGTGCACAAGCTCCAGGTAGAACTTTTTCCCCAGCAAAGGTGTTCCAAGTGTTGCGTGATTGGTCAGAACGGTGCATGTGTGTGTTTGTGGACAAGTTGCCGACGTGCACTTCTCTCATTTCTGCTCCGCTGAGGAGCCGCTGGCCAAGGCTGTTAGAAAATATGGACACATTTACAACTGGTGCAGCAAAACTTATAAAGATAATCACGGAAAATAAATCAGACACTCGAAGAACTCGTGCAGTGAGACGGCTTTGAGACACAGGCGGTTCTCTGGGGGTGGGGTGTCCGAGATGGGGTGCACCTTGGCCGGACAGCGGAGAAACACGTTCTTGCACTGCAGTCTCTGCGACAGATTTTCAAAAAAAGCCGTCCTCGGTTAACAGAAACACCAAATCTCCCTCCTGCTGTCGTTGTGATGTCTCCGTTTTTGCGTGACGTCTGCTGCAGTAGGAGGTTCTCGCTACAGTTTCTCTTCAGAGCATAAAATAGCCACGGGGGGAAAGAACGTCTCTTAACCATGTCAGCAAGAAGAAACGTCTCATGACTTGTCCTAATTGTGATCAAGTGAGAAAATCTGGTTTGTCCGGCTACGATCAAGTAAAAGATTAAAAGTTTGTGTTTACAGTGAAGCCGGCAGTCGTCTGCGGTAAAAGAGACGTTTTCAACTTGTCTGAGTCAAAGGGAGTTTCTTTTCTCTGGGTCAGAAAGAAGAAAAACACAAACTGGACAAGTTGCTGTGATTGTGTTGTGGCGTTTACCTAAAAAAAAAAAACTTTGTATGTTCTGTACATGTAAACCAGTTCGTCTGTACGTTTCAGCCTCGGGCGTTGCAAGTGCAGACACACCTTTACCTTCCTCTCTGGAATGTGGTTTGGAAAACAAAAAATAATGAAAGAGGGTTGTCACTCCTCGGGGTTTATCACTGACAGGTTAAAGAGGAAGTCTTCGCTGAGAACAGAAGATTGAAGGAACGTGTGCAGCAGAGTGGACGTGAGGGAGGACGAGTTAAAAAAAAAAAAGGAAGAATTTAGTCTCAGTGAATGGGCGTGGAGGTTTCACAAAGAGTTTCAGTCCAGATTGGCCTTCCTGTCATTCTGCAACTTTTATGACATCAAGTTTTCACACAGAGGCCGGCGGCCACCGTCAGAGGACTCGTTTCACTTCAACAGGATCGGGACAATTTCCTGTTTTTTCTTCTTTTTTTAAAGAGAGGACTCCTTTAGGGAGGAACACAGATAATAAGCCTTACTCCTTTATTTATTATCTCTTGAAACTGGACAAACTTGGCTTCACAGGAGGAGCAAGCTGAGCCTGAGGAGTGGATCTAAGACACGGCAGAATTTGACCAGGTTTGTGCTTTCAAGAAGTCATTAAATAAGCTTTAATTTGATTACACACTAACACACTTACCACTGAACTCTGCTGGTTTAAAAACAACCCAACATGGGGTCAAATTTGGGCTCTACCTCAGCAGTGTGGGGTCATCATGTGGACATATGGTTTACCAGCTGTTGTGCCGCATTGGAAACTAATAAGACACGTTTCTTATTAAGTTGATAAGGAACGCACTTTGTTCCTTTATTTTTAGAACCTGCACTAACCAGTTTACAGGTCATATATGAAACAGTGATTTGATCTAATCAGGGCTGAAAAATATGTTTGATTTTCAGTAAGTAGTTTAAAACCCAGAACTTTGGTTCAATACAGCTGCTGGGAAGTTTGTTGTTTAAGCTGTTTTTTGTTTATTAAATTGGACATTTTTGATTTAAAGCGTCGTCAAATTTCAAGCACAAACAAGAGAAATTGTGTTTTACGTGAAAATGAAACCAACTTTGCTGAACTTCGTGAGAGGAGCTGAAAATTAGTTAATGCTGAACGAATCAGAGCGCTCGTTAACCGCCTAAAGCAGCGAAACACAAGCCAACACTAGGAAAAGATTAGCTAAATGCTAAAAAAAAGCCTAAATGGTAGTTGGAAACTTAAATTTTCTGTTTTTATTGTAGTAACATGGTAATAACGTCTCTCACGTGACTATTTTCTGGATGTTATCGAAATTAGGTGACGCGATTCAGCAACTTTTATGACAGGTAACAGCCGTTTTCTCTACTGAAGAGTTAGCGACATTGATTCCCAGTCGATCAGCTTATATGTGAAGCTGGTAGATGTTCAGTTGATGTTACTTTTACTAGAAACACATTTTTTAATCATGAAAATTAAGACGATGACGTGATCTAGCGATTTTTAGGACAACAACAACTTCTAGTGGGGTGTTTAGCAACATTGCTATCCAGTCAGCGGTCCTTATTTTACTTAAGTTTTCTCCTCCAAAATGGAGTTTAAAAGACTGATTTGTTGAACTAGAATTAGATTTAAGTAATTTAAAAGTAAATTTTAAAAGAACGGCCCAAAATCTGGGTTGTTAGATAATTAAAACTTGTGATATGGTGCTAGCTAGCTGGAGCTAACCGCTATTAGCTGCAGCTAACTAGCATAAACGGATGTTATTTTAGGAAACCAAGCTCATCTGACTTAAAACGGCGGGCTGTCAAGAATGACGCAGATCCTCAGCATAGGGTCAAATGTTTTGAACCAGTACTTGGTATAAATAACTCAATTTATGACGCAACAGCTCCAACCCAGCAGTTCTTAGTGTAGAACAGCTTCATATATAACCACGTGGTTTAATTAGTCATCTCTTGTTCATAATATACAACGTTCACACCCCTCAGATGATTTACGCGTGGTTTAATATTACACAACAAATTCATTGCAACACCGCTGTTACATTTTCTTAAGGGGAAAAAAAAAAGATATGCCAAGTCGACCCTTATATGTTGTTCTTTGATCAAAGCAGAGATTAGATAACCAAGTTTTCTAGTTGCCACGACGACCAATCAGCCAGGCGAGCCAGCAAGGTTTTCAGCTTCTGTCTTTTGTAAAAAGGGAACAATCGTCTTATGATACCATCCAGAAGTTTCTGTTTCAAAAACTGTGACCTCAAAAACTCACAAGATTATGACGTTCAGTCTGGATGCTTTGGGGAACAGGCAGCGAGACGTTTATGTTCAACTCGGATCAGTAAATTACAGATATGCGACTCCATTTTGTTAAACTTGAATATTAGTGCAAGTTTTTGCACCGTAAAAAAAAAATGTAAAAATGGCTTAAATTTAGTCAATTTGAAGGAACATTTAGGAAGAATATCCTTCAAGGAATGCCAGGTCTTTTAGTACTTTTCTGTCACAGCTGTATGGAGGTTTTGGACCAACACAATGAGCTACAAAAATAAACCCTAAACTTTATTGTAAAACAAAAGGATGGCATGGCAGCAGAACTTACAACTGAAACTGCACACTGGACACAAGTAGAACCGGACGGGTTTCAGGACACACAGTGCTCCACTGATGATGGAGACTGAGAGGTCGAACGACGAGAGAAGAAACACCTGGTATGATGACACGGGGAACAGGTGAGGATGGACCGGGCAGGTAAAGGAGCAGAGACAAACTGGGGAAGAAAAAAAAAAAAAAAAACAGCGAGTGGCTGAAGACACGGTGGAAGAGCCCAAACCACGTGAACTACAGCCATAATCAGAAAACACAGAAAAAACAAAAAGGAAAACCAGTTAATAAACAGGAACATACTACAGTATCTGAAAGTACCCATAAACCACACAGACACTTTAATATGGTTCTCTATAATAAATAAAGTTACTTTTAAATGTATTTAGGACAAAGCAGGATTTGTTAGTACATAAAATGTCTGATCTGAGTCAAAATGATTAACCAAGCTTCCTCAACTCGTCTTTGGCAGAAATGTCCTCCCAACACTTACCAATGGGCACAATGGGAGCAAATGGCGCCCTGATAACACACGGGTCGGCTGATGGACCAGGTGACGAAGAGAGCGGGACCACAGGGCCCCCGGTGCCGTTCTGCAGCAACAAGTACCACAGGAGACTGGCCGTGTGCAGCCTCATCTTTGGCCTGTCCTGCATCGGAATCCATGCGCTGAAATACTCATTCATGGTGATGAATCTTCTCTTTATGTTTTCAGTAAAGACTCAGAACTAAACTGAGGTCCAGCAGTGAAAAGGATTTGTTCAGTTTATTATCCTTTATTTGGATACTGCTGTTTAAAGGAAATAAAAACAGTCTGAAAAAAGATAAAGGTCACATGATAAAGGAGGACCATCAGCCTAACGGTCAATCGTAAGCACCCAGATGGCCGCTTGTTACTCACAGAGGGCTGAGTGATACTAGCAATAACAGCATTGTAAGAAGAGGACAGTTGAACATGGAGATCACAGAAGAGCATCATCATCAGGCCAGGACTCTGGGGGTCTACATTCATCTGCAGACCAGCGGTCACTCAGGGATGAAGATGTTCACATCCTTGATAGAGAATAATGTTTGTTTGATTAAACAGGGGCGGAGCCTCCATGTTCAACTATCCCCTCTTACAACGCTGTTATTGCTAGTTCTGTCTTTTTTTGCCATACATGTCGCACCGCTCTATAAGTCGCATCAATCCAAAAATGTTTAATATAATAAAGTGGAAGAATACATAAATGAGTCTCTTTGCCGTATAAGTCATGCATCACCGCTGACGCGTCGCGTTTGTTACACGTCACCGCTGACAAACCGGAAATGTGGGCCGGTGTTGTGCCAAAAATCGATTGGCTGCCAAATGGCGGCCGCGGGAGCAGATCACAACAACGGGAAGATTTTTACAAGAATTTAACAAAATTAACACCTAAAAACAATTGTTTGTTTGCTCGACATTATAGCAGAGGTGTGTCTCAGTCTAACTTTTCCTTAATAAATGCACTTCAACAGTCAAATCGGTTGCATTTCAAAAGTATTCGCTGCCTCGGTGCTCCGGGAGTGCACAGAAGGGAGGAAATCAGGAAGGAGGAACGTTGCGCATTTCTTCAAAATTTAACAAGATATGCCCCCAAAACAATTATTTGTTTGCTCGACATTATAGCAAAGGTGTCTCAGTTGATCTTTCACTTAATAAATGCACTTCCATGGTCAAATTAGCTGCGTTTCACTGGGGCGGCGCAGTGAAATGAAGCTGATTTGACGGTTGCTCCAGACGAGCTGGGCGAAAGTGTCAGACTGTGGCAAGTCGATTGTGTCATTAATAGCCACTTTTACCTATTACATGACACAGTGGCATGCCATACTACTCAAGTTCCATCTAGCGGCTGAAAATGGTAGTGTTCAATATTTTCAGTCAGAATGAAAACGGTCAGATCTCAGCCAACAATCGGTTTATAAAGATGGAAAAAAATCCAAAAATACGTCACTTCGGTATAAAAGTCACAGGGCATGCAAATTATGCAAAATAAATAAATAACACGACATATGGGCCGAAAAATACGGCATCACTCAGCCCTCTGTGAATAACAAGCAGACATCAGGGCACTAACGATCGGTCGTTAGGCTGACGGTCCTCCTCGATCATGTGAACAGCTAGTTCTGGGTGTCAGCAGAAAACTGGTTGATCCACTATGAGAAGGTGAAATTTATAACACAGACTTTAGTGCAGCTCCTCAGACTGAAGAAGTCTTGGATAAAAGACGAAACGTTTCAACAGGAAAAATCCGTCCAGAGGACCTGACTCAACTTTTTTTTAGATGTTTCTACCTGGATTATTGAGCGTGCATCAGGATATTATTAGATAATTTTAGTAGTTATTCACCAAACTACACTTTCTTAGATTTTTGTTGTTGTTGTTGTTTTAATTCAAAGCAGAAGCTTCTTATATGAAAATAATTCATTCTGAAGTGAAATGTGAGATCAGCGCAGTTTCCTCCGTGGAGTCTGAAGGACAAACAGCTCAGTCTTTCATAAATAAACAAAGCTGCTGTCAAACGATGGGCGTGGTTGGTTTACAATTAAAAAATGTTGAAATAGGTTTCGCATTTCAAAGCAATCTCTCTTCAGGTTTTCCCACGAATGCGACCAGAAGAGCTCATGATGTATTTTTTTGTGCAGATGTAAACACTGATCTAATCCTAAATAAACACGTTTGTTTGTTCTGTTTCAGGCTGAACATGCACAGGGTACAAAAAAAGCTAAAAATCTCTCTCGGCGAGCAAAGAAATGGAGCGTCATCTCCATTGTGACGTTGGTCTCCATCATCGTCTCCATCCCCATTCTGATGGCATTTTTCTCGTATCTCGCCACCTTAAAGGACTGATGAACCCAAACCGGGGAGGGGGGGGGGGGAACATCCTGTGAAATAAGGTTTGGGTTCGGTGAAGAGGACAGAGCTAACACAAAACTAAAAAACAAAATAAAGACTGCGCCGTCTTCATCCTGCTGATGGAAAAACTGGTTTTATACAAACAACCCGCCTTCAGCTGAAATAACTTCACAACTTTTACATGTATTATATTTATTTAACATCTTTAAATGACCATATAAAATCCAGCATTGCCTATAATTTAAAACATGACACAAACAGGTGCATTTGAAACGTTTTCTGCATGCTTTGACCACAGAAATCCTAAAAACACACAATTTATTTATATTTGAGGAGACTATGAATGAAAATAATCCAGATTAACAAAATAAATGTGGAAGAAATAAACTAAAGAGGCTGAAACCTTTCCAAATGCACTTACACGTGTCAGATTAGAGCAGTCACGCACCAGTTTTGGCTCGATTCTTGACGCATTTCGTCATTAATAGTAAAATGCTCATCTTTACTACACAAATACAAGTACTACGATGTACACACCAAGTACAGGGCGTCCACTGGAGACAGAATGGCATGGGGAATATGGCAGCGCTTTAAAACACGAGTCTTTCTGTGCCAACGTTAAACTGGCATTATTGCATTGTTACGATTGTGAAATGTATACATTTATTGTACTTTTATACAAAGTTTTTTTTTAATAATAAAACTGGATATTTGGTGCTCTGAGTTTTTTTTTTACAGTTAAGGCAACATCATTTACTACAAAAACACACGTTTGAGACAAAAATATGAGTAAAATAAAAACACCACAGCAACGTACTTGGCTTGATCACGTCTGTGGAGCGCCAAGAGGTCGTGACTTTTATAACAAGACGCATCCACAGGCACGACTTTATAACAAACTACAGGATCAGCCTCCGCCCTGTGCAGAGTCAAAGACTTTACAAC
This sequence comes from Hypsolebias coamazonicus, assembly GCA_032273985.1. Lineage (NCBI taxonomy): Eukaryota > Metazoa > Chordata > Actinopteri > Cyprinodontiformes > Rivulidae > Hypsolebias > Hypsolebias coamazonicus. The sequence goes on from JAVCKU010000022.1 coordinate 3,238,263, forward strand.
AAACTACAGGATCAGCCTCCGTCCTGTGCGAAGTCAAAGGCTTTACAACAAACTACAGGATCAGCCTCCGTCCTGCGTGAAGTCAAAGACTTTACAACAAACTACAGGATCAGCCTCCGTCCTGCGCAAAGTCAAAGACTTTACAACAATCAGCCTCCGTCCTGCGTGAAGTCAAAGACTTTACAACAAACTACACAATCAGCCTCCGTCCTGTGCGAAGTCAAAGACTTTACAACAACCTACAGGATCAGCCTCTGTCCCGCGCAGAGTCAAAGACTTTACAACAAACTACAGGATCAGCCTCTGCCCTGCGCAGAGTCAAAGACTTTACAACAAACTACAGGATCAGCCTCTGTCCTGCGCAGAGTCAAAGGCTTTATTTAAACAGTCCAGAGTTTGTTGGAAACTCTTCTGATTGTAAACAACCTTCATTGTTGCGAACACAAACCTCTTGCTGGCACATTTTAATAAGAATTACTGTAAAAAATAGCTGCCTTCATTATAAACGCTCCATACTGCTGCAGAAAGAGCAGCCGATGACGCTGAAACTGATCAGGGAACTACGTCCCAACTCTTCGTTTTAGGGACAGGCGCAAAATGGAAAGTAAAAACTTTAAACCACGTAATACAAAATATTTAAGATAGCGAGTTTTGCGTTCCTTCAGTTTCATTAAAATATCCAAGCTGGACAGCAGAGGTTTGTAAATAAGAACAAACGTACGGTAAATGTCATTCTCTTTATATACAGGTTCGTGAACTTTCAGGCTACAGACGCTACAAGAGAAAACCTGAATTATTTACTTGGAGCTTGCCTTCAGGACGAGACGAAGGAGCTGGTCCAGTCTTTTACAGTAAACGTCCTTCAGCCGTCCCTCTGATCGTGGATCAGCCACAGACTCAGCTCGTCCAGTTTGGTGCAGAGCAGCGAGTCCACGTCCTGGACGGTGAGGGACGGCTCGTCTTTAGGGACGCCGCTGCGTCTCGTCCTGGAGGAGGAGACGTTCGCTTTCCCGGCTCCGACAGGAGCTTTCTTTAGTTTCCTGACCGTGCCGGCCTCCAGGAACTCCAGGAAACGTTTGCGCCTCGGACCGCACCAGGACTCGGAGCCGTTCTTGCGATTGAGAGGCACCTCGAATATGGTTTCCAGACGGCTGGGGTGGGGGGGGGAAAAAGATCAAATTATGAGCAGGTGGAAGAGTCAAGACTGTGCAGAGACAAACGTCCAAACAAAAGATTTTTAAAACTTCTGTTCAAAACGTCACAAGTTTTATTGATTTATTTGCTCTGCTGCCACCACCTGGTTGTTCTTGGATTCTCTCAACAAAATGTTGAGAGAATCTGTTTTGTTTTATAATTGTGCTATAAGGAGAGCATTTTGTACAGGATGAACATTTTTAGATGTAAAGATGGGCAGAGGATCAGCAGTCTGTGGAAATCTGAGTCTAAAAATAGAAGAAGAAAAAAAGATTTAGGAATAATGTTCTTCATAAATCCACCAAAGGATTAAAACAATGTGGAGAGCTGAGCTCAAACGACATGGCTGAAAGTCAACAGTGCATGGTTGTGATGTTCGGGCCCTCAGGGGCCACTGCATCAAAAACAGGTCTGGTTCTGTTCTGGGCTCAGGAACATACCGTATTTTCCGCCGTATAAGTCGCACTATCCAATTTTGTCCAATAATTTGGAAAAATCCATAAACAAGTCGCACCTCTGTATAAGTCGCACCTATTATGAGTCACCGCTGATGCGTTGCGTATGATACGCATCACCGCTGACAACCCGAGATTAACCCTTAAAACCTATTATTTGTTTGCTGAAAATTTTAGTAAAATTGTGTCAGAGCTGAACTTTTCTGCACATAATGGTCCGTTCATCTGAATAAACATAAATACGATAATGT
>JAVCKU010000022.1:3273913-3292078 GCA_032273985.1 Hypsolebias coamazonicus
TGTTATTTATAGACAAATTATGTTTTAATGTACAGTATTTTATTTCATATGTATTTTCTTGTTTAAAAAGGAGCAGATGTTATAAGATTTTTTTATTATTTCTGCTGCCTTTCATTTTATTTGGAAATTTTTTTTTTTTTTTTTTTTTTGAGTTGTTCAATTTTTATTGAAAATGAATAAATTAAAGAAAAAAATTGTGGGCCCTGAATCTATCATCTATTAAAGATTAATTTTTTGAATGGAAATATGGACGTTAAACAACTTTTCCATGATATTCTGATTTTTTTTGGAAAGGGTCTCTATATACAGTATACATATACACACAGGCACACCACATTTGCTGACGTATAAGTCGCAGGTTTTTTTTTTTTTGCATAGAGCTGCCAGTCCTGTGACTTATATGCCGAAGTGACGTATATGTTTTTTCCTCTTCATGATGCTTTTTTTGACTGATGCGACATGTACGTCACAAAATACGGTATGAATACACTATGCAGGAAAACCTTTCAAACTGAATAACTTCATTTAGTTCAGGGTTATGTTTGATTGAGTACCGTTAACATTTACGGTAATTATTTATTCTTTAAGTTTGCCCCAAGTTAAAGGTCACAGGTGTCGAAGTTTACCTTCACAGAAAAACATATCCCACACACGCAGGACCGAGGCCCACGGTAACGTGCGTGAGAAGATGCACATGAACCACTCAGTCATGTAGAGAATCGGATCGATCTTGAACTTCTTAAGATGGCGGTACGCCATGGGGCACGTACGCCTCAGAAGAGAAAAGAAGATCTCGCCATCAAGCTGAATCGCTTCCTGAAACGAGGGAGAGAAGAAAGGCACGTCAATAAATCAGAGAAAGTCTCAGATTAAAAACAGACAGCGTGTTTTGTTCACCCACCAGCCCGGCGCTGTAGTAACCAGGAAGATACTTCTCACAAATCTGGACGAGGCACCAAAACGCTTGCTGTAAAACACAAACAAGAGAAGCGCATACGGCACATCATACGCACGTCGACAAACTTATACAGCAATCTATAGCAATGGTCCAGACAAGCCTTTGACCTTGATCTGTGACCTTGACAAGGGAACGTTTAGTTACGTACAGACTGATGAACGGACTGAAGTCAGACCATAACACGTCCACCTTTCAACACATGATGATAAATGGTTACTCTAGCGCAGAATGTTCAAGCAGCTACACTTCAGCTTTTGTTTCATTATTAATTCCTCGCTGTCAAATCAGCTGATTTTCTATAAAATTTGTAATTCTGCTGCTTCTTTTGTCTTTTCTGTCCTGCAGCTCTGACACTAAATAAAAGAACAGCCACTTTTAAAACTTCACAGTAACAAATTACGGTCCTGAAAAACCGATTAGAGTACAGTTTGATAAAGTGCGCTACTAAAATGATTTTAATGCTCAACATAAAACTTATATGAAAGAATCTACACTCAGCCTCTTTGCCCTTGTGTTCAAATGAAATCTGCGACTTTCTAAATCGGTGAAACTTTTATTCGGTTACGTTTGGTTCTCTCGCTCTGCCCACGCTCTTCTGCTGTGTGTAGGTTGAGTAGAAACAAAAATAAATCAAGGTTGGACTCAAACATTTATGATCTTTAAGTAAACGATGAGCGTGACTCTGTGCCAACTGTGTTCGTTCTGCAGGTTCAAACAAACTCAAATATAACCGAGGATGGTAAATTAATTCAACTTTAAGGTATTTGCTGCAGCGCTCTGTTTTATTTGCCGTATAACCTCACAGGAAGCGCTCACCTCTGCAGGCATGTGCATCAGCAGCACCGCGGCCACAGGAGCCTGGGCCTGGCAGTAGCCCTCATCGGGCCGGTACACGGTGTAGGCCTTCAGGATCCTGTACAGATCCTGTTGCCTGCAGGAAGAAAAGACTCAAAATTACCCAACAGCCAACACGAGAGCCTCTGATGTGAAAACTCCCCATTTGTAGATTAATCCAGATGATTACAGATTATAAATGGTCACATGTTTTGAAATTTCCTCTTTTTTTCTCATTATTAGCCAAATTATGCAGGAAACCCTACGATGTCTATGCTCTCATGTTTAAGCATATTTGTTTGTGATGAAAAACAGTGGGGGTAATTATTATTATTATTTTTTTACCCATGACCTCCACGAGCAGCAAACATCTCATGGAAGGGGAACTGCCTGTGAAGATCCTTCTCTATAATGTCCAGCCATTTAGCCTCACCCGGCTCTCGTTCCAGCTCCTGCAGTAAAAAAACAAGTTTTAGTTTAACTCTCAGATATCTGTGGAGTCATTTACTAACTCTAGATAAAAAAAAAGTAAGTACTGTGATATTAACACAGTTTAAAGAAAAGTCAAAACAGGTGGAAGAAAAATGTCTTATATTACAGAAACACTGAGTTTCAGGCCCAGCCAAGACCAGACCCTTAAAGCTCGGACAAAAGAGGCAGGACCCTGACCAGGTGGATTACTGGTCCAGATAAGAGGCTTACAGCTTATTTTGTCTGCTTCTGCAGTCCTTTGGTACCTTTTGGAGCTAAAATTATCCAACTCAACCCCAAATTTCAGCTACTCTGACCCCAAATTCAAACTATTTTATCAAAACATCGGGGTTGATTCACTGATGCCGAGCAGTGCAAAACAATATGTGAGAGAGAGTGAAAAATAAGTTCAATTATGACTAATTTGTTTTTGAAGTAGAGCTAAGATAGTGTTAAATTTAATACTAAAATTGAACACTGCTGGTGAGTAAAAATTGGAGTTACCTCAAATTTTCCAGGGTTGGCCATTAAGAGCTCCTCACTGTTGGACAAAAGCTGCCAGGCTCTGGCCCTGAGAGAAGAAGGAATGCCCTTCCTGCAGCGCAGCTTCACCTGCAGTGCACAGACAAAGCATTAGCTAACACCTCATGTCAGGTATAACAGATCTAAATCCATCCAGGTTGCATCCAAGCACAGAAATCACGTCATTCTTAGCTGCTGTGTATACCTTCATGAAGCGATGCTTGATCCACTTATCCCAGTGACAGAACATATCCAGCCATTTCATCTCCCTCTGCCTGGCAACTTCAACCCGAACTTCTTTTTCGCTGCAACATAAGTTAGCTTTGTTAGCACTCTACCCCTCCCACACCTGTAAACTGTTAAATATGTCAATTATAAACCTGTAATTATACAATCAAAAGTAGTATTTGACTTCCCTCAGATAATTTTAAACAGTGACCAGAGTTCCTTAGCAAAATTAAAGGTAGATCAATTAAAAATGGATTATTTATCAGTAAAATCTCAATTAGCCAGATAAACTGACCAGTATGATTAAAAACAATAGGAATAAAGCTGCTGGGTGTGGAGGGGGAAACTGCACACACACACAGTCAGTTCATAATGAGTCACAAAAGCACTCTCAGCATTATCTGAGTCAGATCAAGGAGAGATAAAGGACAAACTGATACGTTTTAATTCAGCACAGAAGAGAAAAACAGAAAAGAGGCTGAGTCTGACTGGACGGAGCAAAGGAAGCCACTTGAGCAGAACACATTTAGTTGTGAAAACCACTTAGGTGACCGAAAAGGCCACAATTAATCTGTGCTTCAGAGAAAACATGACTAATCCTCAGCTATTGTTTCCACAAAAGCAGGAAGTGTGTGTGATTGTTGTATGTTGTACAGCTCACCTCCCTTCACTGTACTGACTCCCGCCCAAGAAGCCATATTTATCAGTGCGTCTGGTAATTAGACCGTTGATCTCCGAGTCTGAGCCGATAGAACTCCCATCTTCTCCCAATCCAGACAGAGACTCCAACGTTCCTGACATCAGGCTGGCTGATTCTAGATAGCTGAGGTTGTCGAGGGCCGGCTTTCGGTTGGCGTTCGGTATGGGGAAGGCCGGTTCGTGGATCAGGGGGACAGTAGGGCTACACTGTCCAGCTCTGCTCGGTGTCGTGGGCCGTTCTTCCTTCCTGGCTTGACTGGAAGTGTCAGGCTTTGGGGACAAAGGAGCAGGAGGCTCAGTTTGAGGTTTTTGTACGTGTTGGAGTGGCCGAGGTTTCTCCTCATCAATTGTTGATGTTGCTGAAGATGCAGGTGTGGGGTTGTAATCTACACTCTGGGTTAACTGACCATTATCCAGGACAGGGTTTGGGTTAGAACTAACACTCTGATTAGGACCAGGACTTAAGTCTGGAGTTGGGGAAACCTGCAGCACCGTTCTCTGAGCTGAGGTTTCTGCTGCCAGTTCTGAGGGTTGCTTCAAGTGTTCTGCAACAGCTTGGTCCCCGCCCACCGTTTCCAGCTTATTAATTTCAGCTCCAGTCTCCGTTTTATTCCCTGCCGATTCCCCTGTTGGAGAAGCAGCTTTCTGTACCATTGGTGGGGGAGAAGTTTCAGAAGCAAGCTTCGTGGGACTTCTAGACTGGTTGGGAGTCAGCGGTGAGCCTCCTGAAAATGCTGCGGGAGTGCTTCCAGTCAAAGCTTTGTCATTGTAAAGGGAAGACTTGGGAAGGGGAGTCTCCTTGAGCGACTCAGCAGCAGGTTTGGTGGAATGGGGCAGCACTGATGGAGATGGAACCATGGGTGGAGCTCCATGAGGATCACCCAGTGGAGGTGGTGAAGGAGATAAAGTGGACAGCTCAGCCATTGCTCCACTCTGATCTCTAGTTGTCAAAGAAGAAAAAACATGAATTTTCGTTATCTGGAGAAACAGTGTTCATTCAGTCACAACAACAATAATTAATATTACTTTGAATTTTCTATGTAAATTATTAAACTTAAGCTTGTAGTGTTTTTATAGTGCAAATCTAGGCTGTAACATTTAGTGGTACAATAAAAAAAACAGCTGAAGGAATATTTTGCAACTAATCAGGCGTTTTGAGAACAGGTCGGTAATACGACCAGGTAAAAAAAAAAAAAAAAGAGCATTTTAATGGCTGAAACTTTCAGAAGTAAATATGGGCAGAGGTCTGGTGTTGCCAAAGATACAAACATTATTGTATTTATACAAATGTTTTTTAAAAAGTCCAAATATACCAAAGTGTTTTAAATACACAAATATATATACTGTATATGCAAACATCCACATCATGTTCATCAGAAAGACTGCAAGCTTGTCAAGCGCGCAACCCCATCCTCTCCAGAGTGCACGTTTTGCAACAATCACAACACACCCCTCTCCCTCCCCTGGGGAGGTGCTCATCCCCACTTCCACCTTCATTCTGCACATCCAATAGTTTTGGTCAAAATACAGTAGTTTTAAAGAGACAGAAAACAGCTCTCGCTTCTCAAATGGCAAACCTAATCAGTGCATGGTTCAGCACTTTACCTCGCTAATGGTATGGGGATGCATTAGTGCCTTTGGCAATGGCAGCCTACGCATCTGGAAATGCAGAAAAATATATGAAGGTTTAGAAGAACATCTATACCTATCCAGAACAGTTTAACAGCTAGAATCAGACCAGAATGAGACAACTATCCCCTCCAAAAACTCCAACAACTGGTCTCCTCAGGGCCTGGACATTCATGGACTGGTGTTAAAATGAAGAAGGGATGTTCCACAGCTTGGACCCGGAACAACTTTACTGAGATGTGCTGCTGACATAAAATTCAAAATGACCAAAACAAACAAACAAAAAAAAAAAAAACCACACACACAAACTTAATTTAAACAAAAAAAAAAAAAAGTGTTTGCGATGATCCATTCTGAATTAAATATAGGTTTAGATTGACAAGCTGGCAAGCAAAATCAAAACACCAGATCCTGTGTCCATGCGATGCTACTTTGCAGAAATGTAGCAGACAAAACCAACCGCAGCATCACTTTTGGATGCATCAGTATAAGGTGCAGGTGCATCATCGACAAAGCAGATCCAGTTTTTTGATGATAAAGCAGGACCAGAGTTTGTCCCATACACACATCGATAAGCTTCTGCAGCAACCTCTAGACGCCGAAGCAACCCAACTTCCCGATTCAAGGCTAATGGTTCGCTAATAGCTGACAGTTAACACCCTCTTTGCCCGGCGAGGCCCTGTGGCAGAGCAGCGTCCGCGGCCTCTCCCTGCCCACGGCCGCGGTCAACCACAGCTTCACCTCCGCCACCCAACTCACCAACAACCGGCGTGTCGCTGCGATCCGTACGCCCGGGGAGCCAGGGGGGTTCCTGCCGACTCGTCCCCACCCCACCCCCGCCACAGCTTCAAGTTGAGTCCCGCAACCTCCCCCGCGTTTGACGGGAACACGAAAAAAGAGCCGATGGCGGAGCCGCTGAACGGGGCGAGCAGCTACCGGAGCGAACGTCCCGCAGGCTGTTAGCTTGTGTTAGCCTGCTGACATTAGCATCGGCGCTGTTTCTGTTAGCCTAGCTAACGTCTCGGTTAGAAAAGACGACTCGCTGCAGCCATCCTCACCAAATCAAAGCCAGCGGCTACGTAAGGCTCTTCATTGTGAACGGAAACGACTCTTTCTCATTATTTTTGTCCAAACAGAGGCAGGGGCGCATCCAACACCGACAGCCCGCATTTCCTACTGACAGCTACGTGCGCGCTCCCGTCAACCTCGTCAGGCACGCACCCGTACCGGAACCTCCCTTCACCTTCAGCACCCAACAGTCAGCTGCTTAAACACGTGTATATTTTAATAGTTGGTCCTTTTTTAATTATATTTTTCAATATGCATCGTTCATGTAGATTTAGGGCTGTTAAACAATTAACTATGCATTTTAAAACGCCCAAGCACTGAAAACACTTTGTTGGAGTAGTATTTTGTACCACTAGATGGAGAGATTTACTAATGAAAAGCTCCATGAACCCAAAACACAAACACAAAGAGTTGTTTACAGGGATTCTGAAAGCACGCTTTTTGTTCCCATTCATGCTACTGTTTTAACTTGAACACTGGAGATACTGAATTAAATGTTATCACTGTTAATGCACAACATTCTTTGATTGGTAATCTGCTGTTTTAGTTTTCAGCTTAGGGCTCAATTTCTTGGTGCTAAAATAATATATACAGTATACTGTACGTATATATAAATATATATAATTTTTTTCAGCTACTGAAATAGGAACATGTTGCGATTTTGTAATGAATCGTTTTTTTCCCTCTACGATTTTAAAGCATCTTTCTGCAGAATTATTCACATCAATTAGTATTCACATTGAACGTTCGCAGGAAATTCAACTTCTCCAGTCTTAACTTTATTGTGTTTCTAGTTTGACTCTAAACTTATTCACATTAAAATCTAGTTTGTTTATTCAATTCAATTCAAAAATACTTTATTAATCCCAAAGGGAAATTGTCTTGTTTTAGCTCATTATCCTGGTTTCATTCAAGAGTTGTTATAGATGCTGATAGCTGTGGACAGGAAGGATCTTCTGAAGCGAATCTGAAGATTCTGGCCACAGATACCCATCTGTCATCCAGCTTGTTGTCAGCTCTAGTGGGTCTCTCGGTCCTCCTGGGCATGAATGCCAGGCAGAATTCCTCCCAGAGTGATGGTCACTCCTCCCAGAAGTCTGCTGAGCTCCTCATTGCCACAGACAGACAGCTGAAGGTGCCGGGGGATGATCCCGGTCCTCTCGCTGTCACGAGCTGTGTTTCCCACCAGCTCTAGGATCCCGGCAGTCAGGTACTCGAGCACAGCTGCCAAGTTGACAGGAATTCATCCACGGCACCTCCTTTTCAACACTTTTGGGATTTGGGGCTGTAGTTGAGGTATCTGAGTTTTGAGATGTTAATCAGCTGCTCCTCGTGGTTAAAAAACACCTCGTTGCCATAGTTACACATAATAACAAAAGCCCAAAAGTAAAAGGGTTTCAATCAAAATCCTTCCAGCTGCGCAGCATCTGATACCAGGAAATAATCATAAAAAAAGAAAAGATGTAAACGTTTTCAAAAACAATAACTCAGAATGAAAGTAACAGAGCTACTCCAGCATGCAGCCACCCCGAGCAGTGCAATTCTAGAACTCATGCTCATTTGTCTCAGTCTGATGACATCTACATTAATTAAGAAAAACAGAACAGTTTATTTGAACTTATTCTTAGAATTTGGAGCTTTCCCCAGTAGATGAGAGGGTGGCTTCCCTTCACCTTCAAGTGGGGGGACTGGCGCTGATTGTGTTTGTGCCTACGTGCCAAACAACAGTTCAGAGTATCTGGCCTTCTTGGAGTCCTTGTCACGTGTGCTGGAAGGTGCACCAGCTGGGGACTCCTTTATTCTGCTGGGGGACTTCAATGCTCACATGAGCAATGACAATGGGACCGGAAGGACATGACTGGGAGGAACAGTCTCTCTGATCTGAACCCGAGCGGTGTTCTGTTGTTGGATTTCTGTGCTACTTGTAGTTTGTCCATCACGAACACCATGTTCGAACATAAGGGTGTCCATAAGTGCAGTTGGCACCAGGAGGTCATAGATCGATGATTGACTTCATAGTCGTGTCATCTGATTTTCAGCTGTTTGTTTTGGACACTCGGGTGAAGACAGGAGAGGAGCTGTCAGCTGATGAACACCTGGTAGTGAGCTGGACCAGATGCCGGACAGATCTGGTAGACTTGGTGGTGGACACCCCGGATTAGAGAGGCTGTCAAGCTGAAGAAGGAGTCCTATCAGGCCTTGCTGGATGGTGGGACACCAGAGCCATATGAGGACTGCTGGAGGGTCAAGCGGTCTGCAGCCTTGGCTGTTGCTGAGGCAAAAGCTCAGATGTGGGAGTTTGTTGAGGCCCTGGAAAGAGACTCTCGATCGACTCTGAAGAGATTCTGGCAAACCATAAGGCAGCTGAGGAGAGGAAAGCAGCACTTTACCACTGTGTTCCATGAAAGTGGGGTGCTGTTGACCTCAACCAATGATGTCATCGGGAGGTGGAAGAAATACTTCTCAATCCCACCGGTACATCTTCCATGGAGGAAGCAGAGCCAGGGAACTTCGGGGTTGGTCTGTCCATAATCGTCGCTGAGATCGCCAAGGCATTAAAAAAAGCTCTGAGGCGGCAGGGCTCCAGGGGTGAATGAGACTGTAAATGAGATTGGATGAGCTGGGATGAGAATCAGCACCTCCAAATCTGAAGGCATGGTCCTCAGTCAGAGGGCCGATTGTTCTCTTCAGGTCGAGGGTGAGGTTCTGCCTCAAGTGTAAGAGTTCAATAATTGGGGTTTTGTTCACGAGTGAGGAAAGAATGGCGTGTGAGATTGACAGATGGATTGGTGCAGTATTGTGGACTCTGTGCCGGTCCATTGTGGTGATGAGTGAGCTGAGCTGTAAGGCAAAGTTCTATGTTTGTCAGTCGGTCTACGTTCCTACCCTCACCTATGGTCATGAGCTCTCGGTAGTGACCAAAAGAATGAGATCGTGGATACTGGAGGTTGAAATGAGTTTCCTCTGCAGGGTAGCTGGACTCTCCCTTAGAGATAAGGTGAGACGTTCAGTCATCAGGAGAGACTCGAAGTAGAACTGCTAGGCGCTACTCTCAGGTCTCTCAGTTGACCTGAGAACACCTTGGAGTCCAAGAGCTGTGGAAAGAGACGTCTGGACCTCCCTGCTCAAGCTGCCACACCCGACTTCGGAAAAAGCGCAAGATAATGATGGACGAATAAACTTTCAGAAAAGCCTGGGGGAACATTGCTCAACACAACGTTTAAAATAAAAAAAAAAAAATAAAAAAAAAAACACTTCCCAGAAAGCAGAATATAAATAAACCAGGAACAATCCTAGACTTTTCCACAATTCATCAGGTTTTTGACGACAAGCAGGAACACGACACTGAAAACACGAAAAAGAACCACCCATATTGGAACTGTTTCGAAAGATTTTATAATTTCTTTCCACTCTTTTTCCTCCTCTGGTCTGTTTTGGTTACGGCTGCGAAGGAAAATCTCCAAACCGGGGGACACCCAACAATGACGGCACAACATTCCAGTATTGTACTTTAGTTTAGTGCATGAGTCAGATAAATGACTAAATGTTATCCAGCTGCTTGTTCAGCTAGCTGGCCCTCTGAAAGAAGTAAATAAACAATAACCATGTTTCCATGGCAACCAGAGGCGGAGCCAACTTTAGTGTTGTCAACTGAAGAACAAAACTAAAAACTTGCAGATTTTTCTGATGGGTTTCCAGGTGGAGCACATTTTAACATACAGGATTTATTTTGCATCATAAAGTACAATTTTATATATTGTATAAATAAAAATAGAACTATAAAAATGTTCCTCGTGATATTTTCTGTAAAAATGGAGTGAATCCTGAGCGCTGAATGACGTTACTAAAGTACAGTAAAGAAACTGAAACTGAGTTTTTAAAGCTAAAAGAAGAAAAACACTAGCTAAATAGCAGCAAAATGCTAGCTCAAAGCTAGAGTTAGTAAAAAGCTAAAAAAGCAAACTAAAGTCGCAAAATTTAGCATTTAGTATTTTTGCTTGTTTTGGCTAACTAAAAACAGAAGCATGCAAACTAAAAGCTAAATGTAGCTAAACGCTAGATACAAGTTAAAGTAGCAAAACCTCTAAAATTTAAAAGTAGCACGATAGTAACTGAAAGCTAAAACTAGCTCGTAAAAAATTGCAAAACGCTAAATAGCTAAAAACTAAAACTACCAAAAAGCAAAAAACATTAAAATGCTAGATAAAAATTAAAGTAGCAAAAAGCTTTCTAAAGTGTAAAAGTAGCAAAACACCAGTTAAAAAGCAAAATGCTGGCTAAAAGCTAAAAGTCACAAAAGCTAAATATAGAAAATATTAAAGCTAAACGTTACAAAAGGCTAGCTATATGTAGGAAGAAAAAAAACCACTCAGTAAAACCTAACTAGAAAAAGCTAAAAAGCTAAAGTAGCAAAAAGCTTTCTAAAATCTAAAAGTAGCAAATCACTTGCTAGAAACTGAATATTAAACAAACGGTAAAAGTAGCAAAAAAGATAAATTAAAAAGGTAAAATACTAGCTAAAAGCAGGTCCACTGAAGTACGCTCCATTTTTTAACAACAAAGTTTTGAAGGAATTTAAAGAGACATCGATGCATTTCTTTTGAACAAAACATTTGAGTTAAGCATGTAGAAAAGTATGAAACAAGTGATAACACCCAGACAAGAGACTTCAATGTTTAAACAGCACAAAGTCTTCAGAAGTTGTTAAATTGTATATAAAAAAAAAGGTCCAGAAAAGAAAAAAGGCAAATTCACACAATTTCATTCAACCTTCATTTAGATATATAAATCACACTGAGCCTAGAAGACTCATTTACAAGTGAGATCTGCTTGAACAGACAAAAAGTAATGAAACTGGACACATTAGGAATTGAAGGCGATAAAGGCCATAAAGGGTAATGAAACAGTTTTAATTTAAAACTACAAAAACTACATAGCATATTTAAATATTCTATTAAAAACACAAATTTAAATGCTTGTAAAATGGTTTTACTTTTGTCATAACTGAAAAATACTGAAAATTATTCAGTTACACACAAGTATTTTTTAACTGCTGAGCTATAAACATATAAACTGCTGTGTCTGATCAACACTCAGCACGCAGTTAGCTTAAAAAAACTCATATTTAAGAAAAATAATTTAATATTTTTCCAACACTTTTCAATAAATCTGGTCGTTATTATATTTTTATATTAAATTTCCTGCTTTTCCACAGTAAATATGACATTTTTCTTTTTTGAGAACAATGTTTGGAAACATTCTGTGCTCAGGGAGTTCAGTTAAAGATCAATCCATCCAGTCTCTTTACCCACTTCTTCCTTTTCGGGTCGCGGGGGGTCACTGCGAGAGGTGGGAGACACCTGGACAGGTCTCCAGTCCATCACAAAGACACAACCTCTCACTCACACCTAGGGACAATTCAGAGCTGACCATCAGCCGCCAAATGACATTGGGAAACACAAAAATGTGCACAGTTTGGACAAACGTTTAATCGTATACATTCCTTCAAAGAATGTTGGGCATTCAGTGTTTGCTTACTTTCCTGTAAAGTCCATTATCTGCAGGTTTCTGTGATCCTGGTCGCAACATTAGGAGTCTTTGGGGTTTTCTGAAGGAAATGTGCTGACCCATTTCTGCGTTCGTGCTAAACACTGATCCCAGTCGTAGAGGGGTCGGTACTGGAAGAACCTCTGAGCTTTGTCGGTCTGCACCGTGAAGGTGGTGCTGGCCACAGCCAGGGTGTAGCGGTTCAGCAGCGGGGTGTAGTTGTAGACCGGACTCAGCGCCCAGCGGAGGAGGTCGTTGAACATGGCCAGGAGCCAGAGGATCACGGCGGGCATGCGCATCTTCCTGAAGTTGAACGCAGAGAGCAGCTTCATGTTGAAGTCCTCATAGCTTTTGTACGGCGAGTCGTCGTAGCAGAAGAAAGCTTCGCCTCCGACTTCCTGAGGCTTCTCCCTGAGGGCTCGAGCTGCAAGAACGTGCATCCAAGCAACGTTGCCTAGAGGCACAAAAACAAGGAGCCAAGTCTTCATTGAGATTCTGTTTAGCCACGTCGGGCTTTTAGCTAGGGTTCTGCTTCTTTTAGCTTCTCAACTCAGCTTCAGCTTCTTCAGCAAGTTTGGTCAAAGCCATCAGGCACTGGGTTTTCTCAGAAAATGCCAATTCTCTGGTTTACTATATAGAATTGGTCAGTTTTTATTTTGCCAATCGTAACAACCGAGGCTTGTTCTGATCCAAAAATAGTTTATTTTGGGTCCTCGCAACCCTGTGGTTAACATTTATCAGCCATTAATGAACAAAACATGCACAGATCTACAGTAAGTTAAACAACATAAATATGTAAAATACACTTCAACATGTTAAAACCGTCTGTATAGCAGCTCAGCAACACATGTACAAATGATATCAGCTTCAAAACCTTCTGAGAATTACGGAGGAAGTGTCGTTCTCATGTCGTTTGAAGATTTCTGTTTTTAATGAGGTTCCTTTTTTTTTTTTTTAACTTTAAATGCCTTTAATTTATTTTCAAGACAGAACTGAGAATGGATTCTTGCTTCCTAAAAACTCGTCCTCAGTAGTTTTACCTGCGTAAACCCTCCCGTGTTCTATGTGGTCCGGGACGCCCCCGATGACCAAACCTCCTCGATCAGCAGCCTGTTGGTAGAAGTCCTTCATCAGCAGGTGACCTTCGCCGTAGATCCCCGTCGGCCTCAGGGAGCAGGTGTATAAACACTTTCCACCTTTCACCTGGACGACAAAACCAACCAGAAAACTAGAGGCCAAGAAACCAGTAAAATAACAACATGCGTTAAGATGTACTGGGTTTTAACCACTGCCGTTAGAAATGACACCAGTAAGAGCTCAGAGGGGATTGTCTGCAGAGAAGTTGCACAAGAAATCCCTACATTGTTGAAACCCAAACCAAGCATTTGGCAGCCGCAAAGGAATTTATTGCTTTTGCTTATTTAAAGTTTAAGAAAAAAACATTCTCGCTGCATGTAGTAATATAAAAATAAATAAAATCAGGCAGCTCTTTAACATTTTCACTGCATCAAGAATTAACCTCTTACTGTGGTTTGTCTAGAACAGGGGTCTGCAACCTGTGGCTCTTTGGTACCTCTGCAGCAGCTCTTCAGGCTTTGACCAAAAGTAAAATAAAATTTTATTTAAATTATTACCAACAATGGAAATTACTTGAAGCAGATTTCCTGTCATATTCAAATATGTACAAATACAAGGCGTCAAAACATGTGGACTACATCATGCAGCGTGATCTTTCTCTCAAAACCACCAGAATGTTTGGCAACATCTTTAAGACAAGTGGCTATGAAGGAATATGTTGAGTGACTTTCTTTTTTGTGTTTTAGTCTCAGTGTTATCAAAGTATTTATTTTTCTTTAAAAATGTAACTGTATATCCAATAAACTAGCCTAATTTTATACCGTTTTTAACTTTATGATTTAAGTAGGATATTCAACAATTAAGAGAACTCACATCGGCCTGCAGAGTTCATTGTTTAGATTTTTATAGAATTGTTAAAAAAATTATATATTTTTTTCTTTCTTTACATAAATCTGGTCTTTTTTGTATTAAAATGTAAAAATATCAATAAATATTAATAATAGTTGGACAGTTTTTGTTTTATAATATCACCCCCACTGGCCGGAAATGTCATCGCCAACAAACTTGTAGTGGTCCATGGGCCAACAGTTGACAGTTGTAGCAGGTTTTGAGGCTCCGGACATCGTAATTAGTAACCAAAGTGGCAAAAATGGCTCTTTTTATTGCAAAGGTTGCAGACCCCTGGTCTAGAATGTGTTTAAAAGAAAAGAGTATTTTCAAATACTTTGTCGTACCGTGATGCCGTTAGCTTCCAGGACGAGTTTCTCTGCCGCCGCCTTACTTTTGGGATACGCCATGTTGTGCTTCACGGGATACGGCGTGTCTTCATTGCCTCTGCAGAGAAAGAAATCCAGTGTTGGTGGTTTTTATTCGCCCTTCCTTTTTTTTTTTTTTTTTTAATATGTAATCCAGTCTACATTTCCATCATTCAGCTGACGCTTTAGCAGCCGTGTGCACTCAATAAAGAATGTGCACATTCATTCAGACGTGTTTTCTTGAGCTCCCACTTGAATGACAGGAATGTTTTAACGGAAATCCATGAAACCAAGCAGCGCAGAAAACGAACGTGCAGCGCTGAGAGACAGTCTGGAAGGAAAGGTTGAAACCAGGAACATTTATCCGTCTGAACACTTCAGCAGGTTGATCTTTACGTCTGTGCTGCAAGAGCACAAGACGAAGGCTCGTTCTTACAGAAAGACGTTGAAAAGCTGGTCGAGAGCCAACTCTTGACAAAAAAAAAAAAAAACCCACAACGTGCAGACTTGCACACAGAGATACGAACAACATCTGGAAGGGTGCCGGCGATCCTCGGGCGCAGACGTGCATCGTTTCATTATTTTTCCTCTTTGATTCAGTAATTTGTTGCAGAGGCCGTGATGTCACCAAGTTTTGAACAGGAATCCAAACAAGTTCAGATTCAACGCATCCACTGTAAGCTTGCCAAATGCAGATGTGATTTATTGGGTTAACTCGACGCTGAGAAAGAGTTTCCAAACAAAAGGCTTCAAAGTTTGATTATATCAGAGCAGAAAAATGGACAAAAACCTTCCTGAAGGAAATATAGAGGGTTTTCAGCCTTCTGGTTGTGACCAGGTGGTGATGAATGCAGGTCTGAAGAGCCTCAAAGAACATGGAAGAGGTTTTCCTCAGACCGCCTTTGAAGGTGGTCTGGACCCCTTTGATCCAGTCTGAACAGAACCCGTCCTGAGCTGTAGGACCTTCTGCTGAACTGATGTGGCCTGACACAAGCAACAGTTGTTACTTTGACGTCTCCAGGTAAAACAAAAAGAGTCGGATCTGCTGATCAGAGACGATTAAACAACCAAACGTGGAGAAATCTGATTTATGAATACACCAACAGTACATAATCCACCTGGGAGTAAACGGTCAGCGTCATCAAGAACCTGAATGAAGTCGCTCGCGCAACAACCCTGAATATATGGGTCCATTCGGTAATTACAAGATGGTGGGGTCAAAGGTCAGTTTGACTCATTGTGACGTTGTCCACAGTGGAAAAAGACAAACCGGTCGATTAAAGAACGCATAAGAACATAAAACTGCAGCTATGAGGTGCGAGGAACTCACCTGCAGCCGATCCAAACCGTTCTATGGTCAGGGTCGACCAGAGCCACTCAAAGTTTCTTTGACGGAAGTCCATGGACGACTTACTGTGGACTGTCTTAGGGATGGACAGACAGGGACAGTCAAAGCAGGAGTCCCTGATCCTCGTGGCCCACTGTCCTGCAAGTTTCAGACGTCTCCCGCTTCAACAGAAATCAACGAGTCGTTGACCGGCTTCTGCTGAACGCGACGACATTCTGAGTGGCTAATCGCATGATTTGAATCAGGTGTGCTGAAGCAGAGAAACAGCTAAAACATGTAGGACGGTGGGCCGCGAGGACATCTGATCAAAGGGTTGGACATTTCTATGTTAACTGGATGTTAAGGTGGAGCAGAGACAAGACTGAACTTTGACCCAGTGACCTTGAAGTCATCAGGGATCAACACGAGGTGTTCGGCTGTGCTGTTTGACATTTCTACGTCAAAGAGTGATGAATTTAGACAAGAATGTGTCCACAGAAGGACGGATGAAGGTTGCTGCTTGTCTTGTCCGGAGGTTTGAATGTTCTTCGTCTCAGTAAACCGTCCGGACAGATCCGTGCAGAGATGAAGGGCTGTGGCCGCTGACGAGCACGGAGTCTGATTTCACAGGGCAGGTTCACGGCACAGTCTGCTCAGATCACCGGCTCGAACAAGCCTTTGTCCTCGGAGCCAAAAATACTTTGCTCTTTGTGACATTCATTTGATACGAGATGGTTTTTAAATCTCTAAAACAAACGGGTTATGGACCATTTCTGTCCAAAAGGTTAACAACCCTCTCTTTTATTTGCCGGCTGGTTTTAATCTGAAAGTATGTAAATGATGCAAAACCCAATCAGAATTTTATTATTTTTTTTTTTTTCAACTTAAAGACACAAAAGCCATTTCCATGGATACAATATACATGCATAGTCTGTGCGTTAGAGTTGCATTCGAGCCTAATAAATCCAGCCCGAACCTTAGTTTTGTCTTTTTTCCCCGAGCCCTACCGGACCCAACGGATTAACGATAATTAGAGGTCCAACCTGAAAAAAAAAAAACAAAAAAAAAACACAGACTTTTGTTTAATTAAGCTTTTACTGCTTTTGTAAGCAAATCAGTTTGACATCAGTTTTAAAATTGTAACGAAAGGAAGATGTAAGATTTATTTTTTATTAACAAGTCACCAAATGGATATTAACATACAAAACGAATAGCCTAAAAAAAAAAAATCAACTCTACAAATAGGCTGTGATACAGATGAACAAAAATATTTTTAGATTAAAATTATTTGGAAAAATATAGAACAAGGATATTTTAATTGAACGCGTTGCTCGCTTCTGCTTTTGTAGAAGCTACCACTTCTTTACCCGCTTCTTCCTTTTCAGGTAGCGGGGTCACTGGTGCCCATATCCAGCCATCACTGTGCAAAAGGTGGGGTACACCCTGGACATGTTGCAAGTCCATTTCAACCGGCGGGTCAGCGGACGTGCGTGGCCAGTGACAGGTTGTCCATCTGAGCTAAATGTGACTTTTTTTTTTAACCTCTTTAAATTGGCTGGTCGCACCTGCCTCCTCCTCAACATGTAGATTAACACAATTTTATATTGTGCATTCTTATTTAGTTTTATTTGTGCTGCATGATTCATAAAACCACATCAAAGCCCGAGACCCCGGCCCACACATTAATCACATTATAAGGGCCTGGACCGGCCCTAATCCGGGTTGGTCCGGGCCAGGTTTCGGGTTTGGGTTAGAAATGACAGCTCTACTGTGCATCACCAAAATGTCAGTCATCGTGAGTCAGCGCGATCATCACTTTTATCCATTTTTTTTTTCCTCAGACGTTACAGAAACAGCTCGTCCCTTTAAATGTGTGAACAGATGGGCTGCTGGCGCCTCAAGGAGGAGTCACAAACTCTACAAATGTCCAAACCTTTCTGCTTTGTTGACTCAGTGCTCAGGAATCTTTAGGATTCAGTCCAGTACACTTCAGAGTCCCCTGAAAGTTCTCAAAGAGAAACGTCTGGAGTCAAACACATCATCTAAAGAGAATATTCTGGATTATGTTTCCAGGTTTCGTGAGCGGCTACACCATGGGCATCAGGAGCATCTGTAATGTGGGGGGGGCACACTATAGTGTGTGTGTGCACGCACGTGTATGCGCATGCATGTGTGCCAGTGTCCAAAAAATTATGCACTAGTGTACAAAAAAAAAAAAAAATTTCATCTAGATGTCCTTACTTTAATTCCATTTAAAGCATGTTTCTCACCAAGTTTGTGTAAATTCAGCTGTGGATTTTAAACACATATGAACTTTAATGCACTGCAGATCGGCACCAAATGTGTTTATAAAGAAATAAACAACATCACCACGTCCCCTTCACACATAATGGTTGCGACGCCTATGGGCTACACCACACATGCCTTTGTGAGAGGTCTCGGGTGCAGATCCCGGACGAGCCCCCATTAACGTTACCTCCCTTTTTTCAGGCTGAGCCGGGTCGCACCAAGTAGCGTCAAAGATGGACTGGGTTACAGGTTTGCACATC
>JAVCKU010000022.1:3576754-3586949 GCA_032273985.1 Hypsolebias coamazonicus
ACCAAGAAATGATTTAAAGATGAAAATGTACCAGTGGAAGAGTCTGCGTGAAGTTAATGATGTCCAGTTAACCAGTGGATACTGGGTGCAGTGGTGGGTACAATAATCACAGCCAGTTTTGAATCTTAGTGCACCGTGACAGACAGCATCCAACATCTGTAGGGTGCTTGAAGGAGCGTTCATGTAGATAATGATATGTGTTCATTTATAGACTACTGCTCAAAGTTATTTTTGGTATTTTAACTCAAAATATACGAGTTAAACAATACCCAGACAGGGTAAAGAAAAGGCCCTTTTTACTTTCTGGCAAAGTCCATGAAACAGGAAGCAAAAAGATTAAGTAGCAGATCTGAATATAAACAATATTTACAGGAAAGGATGAGTAATTATCACAATTAGAGGTAAACTCAGAGTAATGGGACTCAGGCAGACAGACTCTTTAAATAATTAAAGTTACTTTATTTACAGTGTGGGACTATACACATATATGTACACACAGGGGAGCCTGGGAAAGAGAGGAAGGATGACTTCTGGAAGGGAATGAACAAGTTGTCTATTCCTTACGGGTATGAAGAAAGTTTCACTGCACTGAAAGGAGAGCAAAGGATTTCAGGTAGGTATGGTCCAGGGTTGAGGGGTAGCAGAAGGATTGTGATGGTTAATGACATAGCACAGTGAGTTGATTCTGGGTGCCCAGTAGCTCTGGTGCTTCTCGACCTTACAGCAGCCTTCGACACTGTGGACCACTCTGTCCTTCTGTCTCACCTCCATGTTTTTGTTGGGATTCATGGCACGGCTCTGAAGTGGTTCACATCTTTTTGTCTTACAGAACCTTCTGTATCTTGCTCAATGGCTCCTCTTCCTCTACAGCCCCTCTTCTGTGTGGCGTGCCCCAGGGTTCCATTTTGGGCCCTCTGCTTTTCTCCTTGTACATGTTGCCACTTGGATCTATTATAAGACACCACAATGCCAACTTTCATTTTTATGCAGATGATTTGCAAATCCATTTACCATTAAGACCAGGATCCAGTAACCAAATGCTTTCTCTCTTTTGACTGCATCTCTGCAATCAAACATTGGCTAAACAAGAACTTCCTGTTTTTAAATGGCAATGTAACAGAATGGATTTTATTTGGTGACAAAGATGCAACTGGCCTGGGGAAATTTGAACATTAACTTCAGTGACTGTGTGAAAATTCGATAAGGCTTTACACTTTGACAAACATATCACCTCTGTTGTCTGGTCTGCATTTTTATTTATTTATTTATTTACTTGTTTATTTTCCTCTGTCTTCCGGCAAAGACAGATGTGTCTCCTGGCACTGGAATCTGGATTGTCTACAAATGTGTGTGGATGTGTCGAAGCTCGGCAGCACTCAGACATAATTTTGTGCAGCTGTGTCAGAGAGCTGGTTTATCAGGACTGTGAACTCTCTAGAAGAACAAATGCATGGTGGAATAATCTTGGAGAAGCTGTGAGCTCGACTTTCGGCGGAAGGAATCAATTTGGCTGCTTGGATTTTCCATCAGAGACTTTAAAAGGGAGAAACAGCAATTTGCAAGTTCTGCCTGATCCAAACTGTGGCCTTGATGGTGGACTTATCTCAACTCCTCCTGGCATGTTTTGAAAAACAAAGATCTTTGTCCGTCTCCTCACCCCTCCCTTCCCCAAGGCCGTGGACATGTGACAGAACCTCAACCGAGCTGATGATAACACCACCTCTTATCTGGACAATAACTGAGAGGTGGGGGCTCTGGACTATGCTATGACCTTCCCTTTAAAATTCAATGTCTTCACTGGCCTTTATGTCTGTCTATGTGCTTTGCTGTGGTAGTTTTTTTTTAATGCATCAAACCGTGCCCTGTCTTGGACAAGCATCTAAGCAAAAATGTTATTCTGAATAAGAATAAAAGGGCCGCGCTTTTATAGTAGCAGCTTCATACACTCCCTCCATCTTTCAGACGACTGTACATACATGTTCTCGTATCTCGGTGCAATGATAATAACGTTTATTCTGATTTAAAAAGGTCAAATCAATTTTGAACCGTTGTGACTTGGAGAAGGCTGTTCATGCTTTTATCAGTTCTAGACTCGATTAGTGTAACGCTCTGTATGTCAGTGTACCTCAATCATCACTGAGCCGCCTCCGGCTTGTTCAAAATGCAGCAGCTCGCCTTTTAACCAACACTCCTAGACGGGACCACATCACACCTGTTTTACTCTCACTACAATGGCTTCCTGTCCGTTTTAGAATAGATTTTAAACTTTTATTACTTGTTTTTAAAGCTCGGAATGGCCTCGCTCCTCCTTATATAAGTGAGTTGTTAAGTTTCCCCGCCTGCTCCAGGTCTCTGAGGTCAGACAGCTCCAAGGACAAGATATAAAAGCTGGGGTGACCGTGCCTTTTCTGCGGCCACACCTCAACTCTGGAATAAACCCCCATTTGATCTACGTCAGATTACTGAACTTGGCCCTTTTAAATCGAAGCTTAAGACTTTTTTTTTTAATTCCAACAGGCTTTTAGTACTATAGAAATAAATAAATGAAATGAAAATGAAATGTTAGTAGAGGAGCAAGTGGGATGGAGCAACTGAAGGTAGGCCAAGATAAAAGATTGCAGGGATCCAATGGTGGTCTTGGAGATACGAGGAATCCAGGACTTGAGAGTCAGGAGGAGGTTTTAAGAAACACAGAGGAGAAAACAAGGTAAACTCACTTCTTTAGGTTCGATATCACAAGGAGGCCGGTTGGTATCCAATGTTCCAGCAGGCAAACAAACACTTCCACAGCCTCTTATACTTCTGGAGCTCATCAAGGAGATGACCCACAGCTGCTGCTCATTGGCGCCGCCCCGGACTCAGGAACCTGCAGAGAACCAGGCTGGAATCACGAATAAAGTCATGACTTAAACATTTAACCTTTAAAGAATTAGCAAACAGGAAACTGATTTAGAGCAGAATTCAAAGTTAGGACTTCAAAATAAACACAAACCCACAACAGCAGGTCCTCCCAAGATTGTTAAATTTAGAATATTTAGTTTATTTAGGCTTTAATGGGAATTGGATTATCTCTGATAATAAGTGGAGGTATGTAAACGTTTTGTTCTTATTGTAAAAACTGGATTTGAATTGGGCTCCATCCATTCCTGCTGCTTCTGAGAGTCTTTGTATCCATCCACCCACAGGACTCACTGGAAATAATTCATGTTTGACAACTGGAAATAACTGGATTCAGATGAACATCAGCAGCATCTGTCACTACAGGAAGCTCTGTGTGTGTAGATGAGGGTAAGATGTTTCTCATAGGGATCTAATGTGGGAACTAATCTGCTAACGACGCAGCTGTGAGGGAAGCAGCCAGTGGTTCTGGGTTTCCAGTGTAACCAGCAGATCTCTGAACAACAGCAGCACTGTCCATCAACACAGATTTAGAAGCTAAGTGAATGACTGGAAGCATCTGGGAGTTTTGTTCATGAGTGATGGTGAGATGGACCAGTGGATCGGAGCCTCCTCAGCAGTAATGAGGGTGTTGCTCCAGTTTGCTGTGGTGAAAACAAAGTTCTCACCTTGTTCATCCATGTATGTTCCAACCCTCACCTATGGTCATATGAACCATGACAGGTGGAACGAGGTCCTGGATACAAGTGGCTGAAGTTTGCTTTCTTCATATGGTGCCTGGGCTCAGCCTTATGGAGCTCCATCACTCAGGGAGCACGGAGCCGCCGCTCCTCCTCTTCAAAAGGATTCAGCTGAGGTGGTTCGGGCATCTGATTTGGGTACTCCCTCTGGAGGTTTTCCAGTCATGTCTCACTTGGAGTAAACCAGAAGGAGGACCCAGGATTCATGGAGGGATTGTGTATCCTCTCTGATCTGGAGCTCCCTGTGACCCCCCAGGAGGAGCTGGGGAGGAGGGTGTCTGGGTTCCTATCTGGACCTGTTGCCTCTGTGACCTGAACACAGAAGAAGATGGATGGATGGATGGATTTACAAATATCTTCTGTCTACTCAACTTTGGGGGAAAAAAAAAAAGGTAGATGTTGCGACTGACACAAGCACAATGTCAGCGAGTGATAAATTCAGCTTTATAGGCAGTAAATGATGGAGCCGTTTTTTGCAAGCGCGCTGATTTTATCCCAATACGGGGACATTTTCCTGATAGATGGGCACATTAAAACGTCTAAAACAATAATTCTGAACCCACAAAATCAAACCGTGTCAGTGAACGTTCGATTTTCTGTTTAACGTGGAAAACTTTCAAAGACAAATTTCATGGTAAAAGCTGGAAACATGTGGTTTTCTCTGGATGTTTGCTGTTTACTTATATAAGACTTTTTTTTTTTTCCGAACTACTTTCACAAACACAGAAGTTGAGTTGACTTTCTGATAGATGCGTCTGACATATGAGGGGCCACACTCCTCCCAGCCGGTGGGCAGTGTTGCTGCCAGGCATGGCTGGTCACATCCGTTTTTTTTTACCATCTTTCCCCCGCTGCGCCACAATTAGCAGTCATTAGCAGCTCTGGGGAACAGGGGAGGTTGTGAGGGGTTGAGGAGCACGGAGGTGGGGGACAGACTCGAACAGCATGGCCACAGCTTCCACCGCTAATCAAGTCTGCGTCTCCATCCCTGAACTCCACTCCCCCACAGCAAACACAGTCCCTTTGATGTTTGTGTACGATGCACCGAGGAGGGGGCTGCAACGCAAAACATGCACGCACAGGACGAGATGAAGTATTTAACACAGAAATCCCTGCGAATCCAAACTCAGGCAGAGGTGTTACGTTTGTATTGGCGCTGCAGCTCTGAACAGCCGCCCATGATGTGAAATTGATGTCAAAGGTGACTCTGTATCCAAGAAGCATAAAAGATAACGCGGAAGCAAAAGCAAATAGGAGCAGCGGGTTAGCATCATCAGGAGTTTGGAGCAAACCCTGACGCATGTTCTAAGAGATAAAGACAAGCTTGGTGCATGATATGGGAATGTGTGACTGTGAAACTGACATTGATGCATCGATGGAAGTTGAGTTGCCGTTTTATGGCAGTAGAGTGGCAGCTTGTCCTTTGCCTCAGCTCTCCCCGGCCCCCTGAGCGGCAGGACGGTACCGTCTCATCCCTCCTGCTGTGATTTGTGCGTCCGATCACAGAGGCGTCCACTTTCACAGCTGCCATATTGTCAGGACTAAGCGGGATGTGGCATGTGGAGCCACTGCTGTGTGTATCTTTTTGTGCGTGTGTGCACTTGTGTAGCTATCTGTGAAAGGAGGACATTAATTTGCGGTATCATTTCATGCTGGGACAGTCGCCCCTCTCCTCACAGACACTTTTCCCCCCTCACTCTAAAGCTATAGCTCCATAGCCGACCTGTCTGCCATAATAAACAACCGTGTTGGAGAAGTGAATTTAAACCAGGGCCATATTGCATATTTCTCTACATGAAGGGAGGGGGTCTGGAAGAGAAACATCAATAAAGATGACACAGTTTAATAGGCAGACAACCTTTACAAAAGAGCTGGGTTTAATGGGCTGGTCGCGTGGCTCATAAACCACAGGAGCGTATGACCACAACTAAGAGACTATTTTACCAAAAGTCTGCAGGGAAAAAAAAAAAGTTTGTCAGTAAATTAGTTGCATGTTAAATAAGTGGTATGCCGATGTCTCCCGTCGCTGAGGGATTTGAACGTTTGTAGTTTTTGAGATGAGTGTTTTCTGGACTAGAACTGAACAAGGAATGCAGGTAAACCTTAATGTTTGTGGTGCAAGGTATTCAGGTAGTAGGTACACCGTGGAGAACAGAGGTAGGGTTTGTTTTGTTGCTTGTCTGAGGCAGCGCAGAATGACAGATCCTGATGAGGGAGCAATGGCTTAAGATACTTGACTTCATCTACCACTCTGCTCTGAGGTTCATTACAAACTGCAACATGTCAACACACCATTGTGATATGTACTCATGGCCTGGTGGGATGGCCTGGTCTGGCTGCCGAAGGAACTCCCACTGGTTAACTTTTATTTACAAGCACTTCTTGGACTCCTGTCGGCTTATATTTGTACTGCAATTACATTGAGAAATGTTGACTCTTATATCCAATAATTCTCACTTGGGTCATCTGGACAGTTTCTTTTTTATGGAGACGTTTCGCCCTCTATCTGGAATCAGTCAGAGGAGTTCCAGCAAACTGTTTCCCCACCAAGCAATAAACACCTTAAGTGGACCAACCAGTTTGCGGGAGCTAAGCTGGTTTCTGGGGGCTGTCCTGTCCCTCATCAACTCCTCCCAGGCAGGCAGCCACAGCCAAAGTGGTTCAAGGCAACAAAGTTCATGCTCAATCATCCAAGTACCAAATCCAATAATTCTCAGTCAGGTCATTTGAAACTGTCCAGATGACCCGACTGACAAACAACTATTCACACTCTTACCGAGATGGTGTAGAGGCAGGGCAGCCGGTTCAGGACCGGAAGGTCCGGGGTTCGATCCCCGGTCACTGCATACCCAACAGGTTCTCAAACCCAACACGTCATCAGTCTGAGTAGCAGCGACCTCTTCATAAACAGAGTTACGCAGAGGGCTGCAGAGGGCGGTCTGACCAAACTGCAGACTGATGACGTGCTGGGTTTGAGAACCTGTTGGCATACCTCGTTGTGTCCCTGGGCAAGACACTTAACCCTGAGTTGCTCCCGGTGGGACTGGCTGGCGGCTTGCATGGCAGTCTACCGCTACCGGTGTATGAATGTGTGTGTGAATGGGTGGATGGCTGGTACTGTGAAGCGCTTTGCGGCCCCTCATAGGGGGCTGGAAAGCGCTATATAAGTAAGCTCCATTTACCATTTACCATTACTCACACCCAGGGACAATTTAGAGTTATAAATTAAGGCAACATGCAAGCTTTCGCCCCCAACAGACCAGAAACATGCATGTCAGTCAAATCAAGTCAACTTTATTTATAAAGCACACAAAGTGCTTAATGTTAGGCTCACAACTCGAAACTGTCTCAAGGTGTGAATGAATGACTGCATTTGTCTTCATGTCTTTGTGAAAGATGGATGAATTTATTTATCTATTCAACCAACATTAAACTGACAAAACAAGAACCGTTTGCAGTAAAACCTAGTAAAGTTTTAGACTAGCATAAAGTCATTGTCAAGTCAACTTTATTTATAAAGCACATTAAAAACAGCTGCTGTTACCAAAGTGCTTAACAATAAAATCAAAAATGCATAAAGTGCATTTGAATGTTGCTGTTCAACACATTCTGAGAAATAATCTGTAGCGTCTGGAGGCCGTGTTTTTATGATTGACAGCAAATCCAATAAAAAGACAAAAGTTAACTCAAAACCAATCCTACTAACAAGTACTGTCTGTCCACATACCCAAAGCTTGATTGAGCCTATTTGCCTAAGAGCTCCATTGTTGTCCAATTCCACAGACTAATAACAATGATTACTTCCATGGCCTCGAGAGAGTACTTCTGTCTGAACTGCCATATAAATGGAGCTCATAAATTTGGATGTGGCATGTTGCCAAGATAAACAGAAATAATCATCTCCACAAAGAATCTGGCACCTCCTGTTGGCATTATTTGACCCTTGTTTTCCTGTATGTAACAATACATCTGTGTAAAACTTTAAAGGAGGTTCAGGTTGACATTGAACAACAAGTTTTTCATTTTATTTCACTGTGAAGTTTGTCCTTACAATGATGTCACCAAAAACGTATGAGAGATCCTTGTTTTCTCTTCTCATACATCTCTCTGCACCGTTTTTATTTTTTGCTCATTCCTCAGTGTTTGTGCCATTTCAACAATTCGTAAATCAAAACGTTCGGCTCATTCGAGCCATTCTTTTTTTTTTCCTTCTTCTTTCGGCTGCTCCCTTCTTCAGGGGTCACCACGGCGAACTGAGTCGCACAAAGACTTAGCAATTGTTTTCACACCGGATGTCCTTCCTGACACAACCACAGACCACCAAGCTGCCACAGCGCTCTCTGTGGAGGAGAGAGCTGCATCTAGGGCACCAGAAGAGCAGATTGTGGGGGTTAAAGGCCTTGCTCAAGGGCACAGAGTGGGGCAAATGAGTGTGGAGGCGGGTGTGGGTGCTTCACCTATCCCACCCACATTTTGATGTTGTTGGTATGGGGAGTTGAACCAGCGATCTTCCGATCACAGGTCCACATTCTCTAACCCCTGCACCAAACCATTCCTGACTTTTGGTATTTGTGCAATTTTTATTTATTGAAATATTTAACCTTGTCAGCCATTTATTTCTTGTTGAAAACTAGTGGAGCTCTCTTCACATCCTTTAAATTGTTTTTTGCCGTTTTCGAAATTTAGCTGTGCATTTCAGCTTTTGTTCCTATTTAGCTTTTTCAGCTTGTTTGTGCTAATTTTTGCTTCCTTCTGGTCCTTTAAGCTTTTGCTAATTACTGCAGTTTCGTGATTCTTTCAGCTTTTTCTGCTAATTTTAGTTTTTTGTTTTATCTACTTTTCAGTTTATCTACTTATTTTAACTTTTTGTTATTTTCTGCTACTTTTTGCAAACTTTAGCTTTTAAAGGTAATTCTAGTTTATTTTTACTTATTTCAGCAAACTTGTGCTCTTTCCACCACTTTGTTATTTCACCGTTTGTTCTTTTTCAGCTACTTCTGGTAATTTGAGCTTTTTATGCTCCTATCTGCTTGTTTCGGTGCACCAGTATTCCAGTTTTTCTGTTTTCTGTTATTTTTTTGAAGTGAAATCATGTGAAGTCATTCAGCAACAAGCAGTCAAACTGGATTTTCCCAGAAAATTCAATATCTCTAGTTGATTCTTTAGTTGCAGAAACAATCAATCAGACACCAGAAAAAAAATCCAATTTCCCTAATAATATCACAATAAATCAAAACATCCCGTAAATGTAACTTGAGTCTGCATTGATCTCTTACAGACATGTGTTCAAGGTTAATTACTGAATCAAAATTAGAATGGAAATTGTTACTTTGGCCACGGTCACCCAGTCACCCTTCAGAAAACACACGGCGGGCTCTGAAAGAAGAATTTTACAAATGAGCGATCAGTGCGTAAACTGAAATAATTGAACAGGAAACAGTGGCGGCAAAAAGAGGCAGAAAGCCAGTGAAATATCTACAAGTAAAATATCATCATTTACATGCAGATTTATGCAAATGGATGCAAAACCAGGCGCTGACCTCGGCTCGCCAGAGACAAGAGTAGTAAATATCCAAATTTCCAACTTTTACCGTCTTCTGCATTGCCACCTGCCAAATACACTCCACATTTTTCTCATTAATATGCAAATGTGAGGAATTAGATCTGTGTGTTGGATTGAATTAATCCTTGCCACCCCTCTGCCTGTGCTGTAATCACAAATTACAGACAGACGTCTGACGGTAAGCTAAAGCTTTGAATCCTGTCAGAGGGCCTTTTCCCTCAGGGGAGAAGTCCCAATCAACACAACCGGTCAGACATGCAGATACAGCAGCAGCATAGTAATTCTGCTCCTCCACTGTTAGTTTCAAAGGGATATTAATTTCCTCCCTTTCTCTTTTCCTTATCTCTCTGTTCTTGTAGTGTCGTCCTGAAACAGCTAAATAGGCGCGTGCTGCGGCCAGTTCCCTGACGTGTTAATCAGTGGGCAATTTGTTCTCATTTAGCAAAGGGAGGCGCTTGGAGACAAAAGGGCCTCCATCCTTTGAGAGCAATTTCCTGAGATTTTACATTTATAAGGAGAGTGCATGTGAAAATTTATTTGACCAGAGGAATGCCACTGCTATTCATCTCCATCAATGCAATCAAATATATCAAATAAAAAGGGAATATTGTATGAAGCAGTTTATTGTGTCCAAATGTGTTGTGTATCTCTGGTATGTGGTCGATATATCTCGATACATCCCCAACAATCTGATTTATTCAATAATGTTGGGCAGCCAAAAAAAAAACAATATGATGCTTTTAATCAATACAATACAATCTAATGAGTTTGATTCATTGCATTATTTAATGGAACACAATTTAACAAAGCAAAATAATATCCTTATGTCTGTTCCAAAGACCACCGCATACGTCGCATCAGTCCAAATATGCCTAATAAAGTGGAGAAAACATAAATGTGTCGTTTTGCCATATATACATGTTAGGCTGATTGGTAACTCTAAATTGACCCTAGGTGTGAGTGAGACAGGTCCCTCTTGTAAATGAGTCCCCGT
>JAVCKU010000022.1:3605352-3615721 GCA_032273985.1 Hypsolebias coamazonicus
GGGGGGTGGGGGGGTGGATACGCGAAACGGCCGGTAACCAAGACAGCCGGAAACCGAGGACCACCTGTAGTTTGGACAATGTACGGCATTGTACAAGTTGATGAATTTGATAAATTTCTAAGAGTTTCAATAGAATCTGAGTGGTTCGTGGGATAATTTGCTGACAATAAGGACAACTGAAAACTCACACGGATATAGACATGGTCAACATTACCACTGTTTCGCCTTTGGCAGCAGGTGTTAAAGAGTGTTTAAGATCCCTTCAGCCTTCACTTCATAGACTGAGTTGGACTTAGGGTGCATTCACACCAGCCATGTTTAGTCCACTTTAATCGAACTCTAGTCCGGTTGCCTAGAAAGTCCAGTTCGTTTGGGGAGGCATGAATGCACAATCAAACTCTGATGCGGACCCCAAAAAAAAAAGAACTCTGGTCCACCTAAATATCTAGGTCTCGGTTTGATTGAAGTGAACTCAAATGTGGTTCAGATGCATTGTGAATGCAAGTGGACCGAGACAGCACCAAAAGCAGGAAGTGGACTACAGCACAGGGCATTGGTGTAAATACTGTACAACCAAAACAAAACAGCATTTCTTATACCTCATACGGAGCAATCTCAGCCGCCTTGTGTGAAAAACAACATTCTCCATGGTCTTCTGCCTCATCTTCTGCTCATGTTGAGTCCATAGTTGAAAAATGACAAAACAGAAATCCTAAAACCACTAAAATTTGATGCCACTCCATTTTTGTTAATGTTTCCAGAAGAAGAAGTGTCTTCTTCAGAGGTTTTTGTGTTGTTTCCTTCAGTAGTTCTTGGTGCCTCCGGGGGGGGTGGGGGTGGACAGGTTGGCTAGACTGACTCAGTGCAGCTGAAAGTGTAAACAAATGTTCCAAATCCTTGTCCTCAATCGAACCGAGTCTACTGGACTATCAGGTGTAAAAATGACCTTAAGCTCTTCCACCAGGAGGTGACTATACAGATGACCATATAGCAGAAATAGAGGTGGGAAAAAAAGGCTTAAAGGGAGATTTCAAAGGGGCGGTAAGAAAAGCCTTGTGTTGGATGGAGTGTGAGGCAATGGAAAGTGTTAAAAACAGGATATGGGCCGGTGGGTGGGGGTGGGGTTTAAGTATGGGTTGAGAATATCAGAGGTGAGAAGAAAGTAGTATCAGACATCTCCTGAAGGGATCAATACTCGTTGAGTTAGAAACTCCAACTCAGAAGAGAAGGGATGAGAGTTAAAAAAAACAACTGTTGTAGAATATGACGTCAAGAAGAAGTCTGCCCATCATCTGGAACACTTTGAGACACGAGGCACAGGAAGACACAATGTCCTCTCTTGTTTATTAGTGTCTCCATGAAAGCATGTTATCACCTCTGTTTGTCTGCTGTGATAATTTGGTCTTCTATCCATCACTCCATCCATCCATCTACTCCGTCATGGGGACAGGTCTTGGAGAAGAAACCCAGACCTCCCTCTCCCTGGCAACTGTCTCCAGCTCCTCCTGGGGAATCCCAAAACCAGACCAGACCAGACCAAATAATTTTTAATCCCTCCAGTGAGTTCTGTTTCTGCCATGGGGTCTCCTCCCAGTAGGATTTGCCAGGAAGACCTTAGTGATGAATGTGGACTACATACAATAAATACAGGACTCCTTGCCCACAGGGCAGCTGTGGCTGAGTGGTTAGAGCAGTCATCCTCCAATGGGAGCGTTGGAGGTTCGATTCCACCAGCAGTCACATGCTGAAGTGTCCCTGGGCAAAACACTGAACCCCTCATTGCCTCCGATGTGTGTCCCATCTGTGTATGAATGTGATCTAAAGCACTGTCTTGTATAGTCTTTGTATAGCTAGTTTCTGCTCCAAGACCCATGGTGAAGTAGATGGATGGACTGATGGATAGAAGGCCATACTATCACAGCAGACAAGCAAAGGTGATAACTTGCTTTCATGGAGACAACAACAAAAAAGAGGGGACATTGTGCCTCCTTTGTCTCATTTCAAAGCATCTTTGTACAGATATTGTAGTGCTGTATGAATGGGTAGATGAAGGCACAGATTGTGTTGTAAAGCGCTTTGAGTATCTTGATAAGATAGAAAGGTGCTATTCAAGTACAGTCCATTTACCATGTACCTTGCCCAGTTTAGATGAACCAGGGCACCCTCCTGGAGCTCAACCTGATTGCAGAGTCTTGGCTCCTGAGGCTCAGCTGAACCAAGCCCAAAAAAACTCTAGGAAGACGCCTCATCGTGGGTAAAGTCAAGGTTGGGTGTAGCACATGCCACAGACCCAATGGGAGTCTGTGTAATGTTCATGGTGTCACAAACTGGTTCTTGACTGACTGTTGCAAGACAGTTTAAGAAACGCTAGACCAGAGGAGTCCAATCCTGATCCTTGAGGGCCATTATCTTTTGTTTTTTTTCCCAATACACCTGATTTGAACCAGTGGGTGACCAACAGGTTTCTGCAGAATAAGATGTAATTGAACCACTGAATCAGGTGTGTTGGAGCAGGGAAACAAGTGAAACATGCAGGATGCTGACCATGAAGGACCAGAATTGAACTCTCCTGCGCTAGACCGATTTTGCTAAAACTCTCATGCTATGTCTTGTTTAAAACTTTGACATGAAAGGTAGCGGGCAATTTGCATTCCTTCAAGGAATACTACTTTTCTTTGTTGCTAAAATGTTACTTTAGTCATGGCCTTGCCTAACTGTCGCTCTCTGCCGTGATGCTTTATATTGGAACGAACACGTATCTAGAAAAGTCCTCTGTTCAACCTTCATTCCAAGTTCAGCAGTAATTTATTTTGCACCAGCAATAAAAAAAATAATAATAATAATAATCTGAATTTCTGACTTCTCTCTATGACAAACTTAGGTTAAAAAAATGTACACTTTCCATCTAAATTTATCATAATTTCCCCTCTTATTTCCATGTTTAAGACATATTTGTACAAAAATTGACCTTAAACAATTCCTGACAATGTCTGAATTAGCAAATCAACCATCTTGGAATCTCCTGGTGTTTATTACTCATCCATGTGACTGAAACAGCCTCAGAGACTCACACAAGTTTCTCGTGCTCCCAACACGTCAGAGCATATTCTGAACAAATATCGTAGCGTAAAGCTGAAGTCAACAAGGTTTTAGAAATGTATCAAAACGATCCCAAAGCTGTTCATGTTGATGACACGGAGAAGATATGATCTTGTCAGCTATCAGGTGAAGCTGCTGCCAACATTTCTTGAAGCTTGTGCCAGAATCTTCTCGACGACTTTAACTCGTACAAAGAAACAGTCTAAAATAAACACACACACACGTCTGTGGAAATGCTGCTAAATGAACAACATTTATTCTAAAACGTTCAGAGTAATTCTGCAGTTAATGTTTGTAGCTGTCAAAGCTACACAACAAACACAAGCAGGCAGGTTAAAAGCATGTCTGCTGCAGCCCTGCTTCACTTCTTCCTGGTTTCAGAGCCCCTTTGCTCAGCGTGAGCAGAGTTTATCAGGTCTGCTGTGGGTGACTGATGATGTGAGGATTTTGGAAGACACAACCAATTAATCTTAAAAGTTGCAAGCTTGCTTCATTGTGAATTTAGTTCTTGGCATAACCCACCATCATCTGGACGAACATTTAGAGACTCCAGGAAGCTGAGGAGCTTCTCTCTGGAA
This sequence comes from Hypsolebias coamazonicus, assembly GCA_032273985.1. NCBI lineage: Eukaryota > Metazoa > Chordata > Actinopteri > Cyprinodontiformes > Rivulidae > Hypsolebias > Hypsolebias coamazonicus. The sequence continues at coordinate 3,609,030 of JAVCKU010000022.1, forward strand.
ACTTGGGTCGGCACTTCAGTTAGTTTGTGCAAATTGTGAGAAAATTCCACGACAATCAGTTTGCAGCGCATATTAATACGTGACTTGTACCATATTGATGGGTTTTGCAAACATAAATTATAGTAAACAGCGTTTTGTCACCATTTCAACACAAATAAATTGGCTTCTATATAATGGAAACAATTACAGCCACAGCTGTTCACAACAACAATACTTGGCATGTTGTAGTGCAGCAGAACCTTCAGAAATGGCAGACTGCTGGCAAACGTCGCAGGTTTTCACCAGACAATCTGTACCATGTGGAGGTGGGGTTGATATGAGAGGAACTGAGAGCCAAAAAAAAACAAAAATAATGAGCTAAAGATGCTACAGCTTTCAGATAAAGTGAAGGTAAAACAAACTTTGTCAAATTGTGAGTTATTTTTGTCACATCACCCAATTCCTTCCGTATTTGACCTTTTTGACCCATTGTAGCGCTCAGGAAAGTCTGAGAGGTCTCACAGAAAAAGAGATATCTGAACGCAATTTCATGTGCAAATGCAGTATGTATGCTTATTGCAGAAGAATGCGCTGAAAACAGCTGATTTTAGCTAAAATAATGCTGAAATGGAAGAGCAAGTTAGCATAAGAAAACAGAAAGAACAAATATTGACTGACTTATGTAATTATGTCAATATTAGCAGAAAATAGCATAAAAATAAGGAAATTAGCTTTAAAAAGCTGGAATTAACAGAGAAATAGCTGAAAAGTAGCTGAAAAGGGAGAAAGAAGCTTAAACTACCCAAAGGAAGTGGAATAAGCTGAAATGAGCTAAAACTGTGGAAATAGCTGAAAACACTAAATTTGGCACAGAAACAGCTAAAAAGAAGTTGAAATAGCAGAAAAAGCTGAAAAGAGCTTAACAAGCTGAAATTAGCAGAAATAAGTTATTTAGGCTGAACGTAACAGAGATTACTATGAAAAGATTGAATTTATCTGAGAACAGCTAAAAAAAGGTAGCTGAAAAGGTAGAGCAAGCTGAAATTAGCAGAAGAAAGCAGAAAGAACACATTTTTCCATTTAGGCTGAAAGAAGCAAAAAGGAGAACAAAAAAGTGGCTATTATCTGCAAAAAAAAAAAAAAAAAAAAAAAAAAAAAAGCTTAAATTTGCAAAAAACAGCTGAAGCATAACTAAAAAGCAGGACAACGCTGAAATTACAAGAAGGGAGTAGAGAGAGCACATTTTTGCAGCTGAATTAGGCTGAGTGCAAAACATGAGTGCAACATGTGGAATTAGTTGAAAAAGCTTAAATTAGAATTTTAAAAAGCCATATAGTGTTCTGTTACTGTAAGATTACAGTATTATTGTTTGAACTGATTGTTTGAAAATAAAGGGGCAGATATAATAAGATTTTTTTTTCTTCTTTCTGCTACCTTTCATTTTTTTATACTCTATATGTTATTTTTCATGGGATTGTTTTGCATTGTATTGTTTAAAAAAATGAACAAATAAACTAAACTAAACTAAAATAAAATAGCAGAAAAGCTGAAACTTGCAGAAATAAGTTGAAAGGAGAATAACAAGCTGAGATTAGCAGAAAGAAGTTAGAAGCAAAAGTGTTGTAGTTAGCAGAAAGAATCTGAAAGGAGCACAAAACAGCTAAAAAACAGATGAAATTAGCTGAAAGTAGCTGAAAATAGTTTAAATTTGCACAAGGAAGCTGAAAGAAGCTGACGCAGAACAAAACGTGGAAGGAGCAGTAAAAGGTTGTAAACAGCTCTAAAGATTTGAAGGATGTAAAATGAGCTCAGTTAATCTTCTATGAGGAAAAAATGTCAGAAAAGGCTAAATATTTTAAAAAGCTAAAGCTGCACCAATACCAAGCACATGCAGCAGGATTGTCCTGAAAGAGCTGAACATTTTGATTTACGATTGGCTGAAATAGCTGAAAACTGCAGGACGAGAAACGCGCTGAAAAATGTTCAGAAGAAAAATGTCTCACAATTGTGTAAATGCTTCATAAACATTCACACAATAAGTAAAACCACATAACAAAAATGTTTGGTTGTTGTGTAAAATGTAAACTAAAGCAGAATGCAATGATTTATAAATCCCAGAACCCTTTATTTTACTAACAGTACAATATGGAAAACATATGAAGATTTAAAAACGAGAATGTTTCGGGGAATAAATGGGGTCATGTTGAATGGAAGCAACACAACTCAAAACAGATGAGCCAGGAGCAACAAACAGCTTTAAAATGAAGTGGCTCAAATAAAAAAACAGCTGGGGGAGCATTTTCTAACTAATGATGTTCACAGTCAACAGGTCCGAGGCCTGGGTATGAAAAAAGCATGTTGGAAGTAAAGATGGGCAGAGGTTCATCAGTCTGAGAAACAGTGTGTCTAAATTTATTGGAATAATTTCAGAATAATGTTCCTCAACAGAAAATCCAGAAGACTTTGAATAGCCCATAATCTACAGTTCATAATATCATGAATTAAAAAAAGAAAATAAAAGAATAAATCTGTGAGCTGAAAGGACGAGATGCAAGTCAGTACTGGATGGTCCTGATCTTCAGGCCCTCAGGGGCCACTGCATTAAACCAAGTCTCGTTCTGTTCTGGGCTCAGGAACTCTTCCACAGTTCATCGGCTGTAAACACAGTTCATCCATTAAAGCTGCTTAAAGCTCTATCAGACAAAGAAGAAACCAGATGTGAACATCATCCAGAGCCACTGCCGTCTTCTCCCGTCTTCTTGTCTACATTTCTTGTAGAACCCATGAACACCATAGCTTTCATAATAATGAGGAGAGGCACCATGTCACTTCAGAAAAGTACTCATTTTAAAAACCTGCCTCTCTGATGGTATGGTGGTGCATTACTCTCTTTAACATTGTGAATGCAGAGAAGAAAGAAGACTCTATAAACTGTTGAACACATAGAATCCAACATTAGACAAGACTGGAACAACATTCCCTCCAAAAGTCCAACAGCTGGTCTCATCAGCTCCTCCTCCTGCTGTCCCAACTTTATGAGATGTTCCTGCAGTCAGTTTAAAAATTACATTCAGTTTTTGATCACATTCCAATGTTCCGTTTCAGAACTTTTTTTTTTTTTAGGAGTATTTCTGTTTATATCAAAGTTCAAAGAAGGAGGAACATATTCCATATCTCGAGTGTGAGAGTATAAATGAAGGTCTTCTCTCCTCCGTCTCTCCCTGCAGCAGGCGAGGCGTGGGGCTCAATAAATAAGGCATGGCTGTGGGGGTCGCTGAGCTGTGACCTTTCAGCCCATTTGCTCCGAGTGCAGGAATGCCAGCTCAGCTAGCTGCTTCCCCCAACTCAGGAGGGTAAATTTTAATCAGCGCAGCGCCGATGGGCGAGGCAGTGCATCATGGCTAACGAGGCTAAACGAGGGATCTCATTTACCCACACGCAGGTAACAAATGGACCACGGTACTCATAAGACGTCTCTGTTCCCCCTTTTCTGTGTCCCCTCGCCCCCCTCAGTGATTTCCACTCATTCTTTCTAAGAGTTCAGGTTTTTATAAAGACGTCACTAAAATCTTCCTATAGTTCTACAGTCTGCTGCTGTGAATAATTAGCTGCTTAAAGTCTCTCTGCTGAAAATCTGTTTACAGGTGTGAAGGTGAAACTTACATTTTGATTTTTGTTTTGACTTTTTTTTTTATCTTCGTGTTTTATGGACAGTATGTTTGTTGCTTTAAAACTGTATCAAAATTGGAGAAGGGGTGGGATTAAATAGGTTTTACTTCTTCTTACCCCTTTTCAAACATGTTAAATGGGACGTGTGTGTGCATGTACATGGGTATGTGTACGTGGATAGTTGTGTGCACATCGGGTATAAACTTATTTTTTTTTTATTTTGTGTGCGTTCAGTCAAAACAGATGCATTTGCAGATGTGACTTTGTTTTGCGAGGGGTTCTACGTGTTCAAATGTGTGTGTGTGTGTACATGTGTAGGTATAAATATGGATGGATGGATGCACAGATTCATATTGGTGTTGATGTTGGTACACCGTGTGTAGTGTGCAATGGTTTGACATGTCTCCAATGAATCAATAAAAATTAAAAAAAATTAAAAATTTATGTAGATTTTCTCAAAATGCCATCATGTTCTTTCAAAAAGCTTGATTCAGTTTGTGAAATTCTATTTTTTTTTTTTAACTTTCTTTTTTCGTACCAGAGCCCAAAAAAAAAAAAAAAAAGTTTTTAGTTGGTCTTCAATAACAGTAGTGTTTTTGGTTAGTTACAGAGGTTAAAATAAATAAATAAATAAATAAATAAATAAATAAATAAATAAATAAACACAAATCAACACCAGACACCTGTTGCCCTACGTTCATGCAAACAGCCGAAAAGGGAACTCACCACTTGCTCTTGCCGAGGTCGGACGCGCTTCCCCTCCTCTCCCTCTCCGCTTTGTTTTGCTGCCCTGCCTTGTCTGTGAAACTGCTTGTGAGACTCTCTTGCAAATCTTCAGACCCATAATTATGGACTTGGATTTGGTCACTTGGTCCCTCAACACAATTGATAACATTTCTTCGAAGAGAAGACAGGCTTTAGGCGAGCCGATTTGCCCTGTTGGCACGCACGCAGCTGGATATCTCATCAACTTGATGAAGTATCTATCTCTGCTGCCATCTGTGGACTTTAAGACCGTATTTATAACTGGATTACGATAACTGGTTCCTGCTTTTTGGATTCAGCTGGTTGCTGGTCTATCAGCAATCAAGGAAGTCATCTGCAGCAAATTTGGACCCGATCATGCTGCTTGAATTTATGATGGCTTGGTTCGTTCCTCGAGCACCCAGACTCAAATGCTTTTGGCAGAATGGATCAGATTTCGGGGATTGTTCTCAGGCATGGTCCATCAGTGTGGCCATGTGATTTGGACGTTTCGGATCTGAGTGGACCAACACAGACTCAAGGTAGATGTCATTAAATTTCTGCCTGTCCCCAAAACAACTGTGTGTTTATCTGGATTTGGCTCCCCTGGCTGGCCTTGCAGGCTACCTTATCTGAATTTGTCTGGAGGACATGGAATCTGACGCTCTGCGCCCCTTCCCCTCGAAGAATTTCCAACTGATCAACAAGAGGAAACCAGCTAAACATTGTGTCATCATTTCAGGGCTCTTGGATTCCCATAGGCGTTGTCCTAGGCCATTCCCCGACATCCCTCGAGAATGTTTACGGATCTCACAGCATGGAACTGGTTGATTATTCCATATCAGGTCTTTCTTCTCAGCCAAGAAGAAAGAGTTTGATAGGATTTTTTTTTTTTTTTTTGGCCTCCAATCTCCTACACGTGTTCTGTTTCACTAATTTTTTTGTCTGTCTAAACAGATCTCCCTTGTAAATGAGTCTCTGAGGCTCTATGTGATTTATCTGTCTAAAAAAAGGTTGAATGAATGAATGAATGAATGAATGAATCTATTTTTTTCTTCCAACAGCATCCTACCTGTTAATCCATGACATGGCAATAGGGCTCTTAAAATACTCCTCATTGTAGATTTTTTTCATTTTCATATTAAAAATCAGCTGCAAAATATAATATGCACAAAAAATACTTTCTGAATGGCCTGAGCCTGAGCCAGACTATCAGCAAACTAAACATTTTTTGTTCTCTGTCACAGAGCAGATGGGAAATACTCTCCATCCAGTGCTTAATTTGAGCCGGATCCTGTGGGAACAAAATCCAGAAACTCTTATTTTGACAGGGTGCTTCCGATAACTGTTTGCTAGGATCTGGCTTGGATACGGTAACTCTCAGGCACACTGATAATAAAGTTATGGACAAATATGACTGCTTTGAATGAATAAAACTTATACTGGATATTTAAAATGAAAATAATTACATAAACACTAATTTTAAATACAACAACATAGATCTTCCTCTTCAAGTGAAGCATTTCCACATCTACCCTTAAAAAAATCTCTGCCCCTAAAAGAGGGAAGTACTGAGCAGGCAGTCGTGTTGACGAGGGCAGGAGCTCATAGCCACAAGCAGGCACTTACAGGTTTCACATGGGGAATCAGAAAACAACGAGCAGCGACAGAGTCGGGCTCGATTCTGAGCCCAACTTACTTGATGGGTCCATCAAGTAGGTGTATGTGTTGGGGGTGGAGTGGGGGGTGGCATACTTAACAAAAGCAGAGTGTTAAAATACACCAAAATGCAGGAAATCACATCTAATTTATTTTAAAAAATTGTGTGTGTGCGTGTGTGTCACTGGATCACTCCCTATTAGCGTTCTGGCATTGATCCGTTTACAAATTAAGCTCTGCCTCCTTTGTTCTGTGCATGAATTGAGCATAATAACATAAAAAAATGTGAGGTTTTGACTTCAAGTTCGGGTTAGGGTTACATCTACAAACAATAACGTTTCCGTTTGAAATTGGGTTGCCACATCAAAATCCAACGTGGCCGCTGCCATAAATGTCTGTCAGTGTTGTGAGCATGATAATCTGAAAAATAAGTGAGGTAACAACTAGGGATGCATGATTCACTTTTTTTTTTTTTTTACTTCCGATCCGATCCCAATACTTAAATCTAGATTTTGTCCGATACTGATCCAGTTCTGATATCCTCATCATCATTGATTTTATAATAGGCTGTAATAATCTCCTCTCAAGTACAATGTGTACACATATATGCATGCATGTCCAAAAAGGCAACTTGAGGTAAG
>JAVCKU010000022.1:3776083-3786165 GCA_032273985.1 Hypsolebias coamazonicus
TGTTTATCAATGAATTGGTCAAATCTGTTGCTGAACAGTTTCTCCAAGATTTTAGAAAACTGTGGTAACAAGGATATCGGTCTGTAATTATTAAACACACATTTGTCACCATTTTTGAAAAGAGGAACTACCTTAGCCACTTTCATTCTGTCTGGAAATACTCCCGTTGTGAAAGATAAATTACATATATATGTAAATGGTTCAATTACATGACCCATTATATTTTTTACAAACGTCATGTCCATGTCCATCCAATCCTTTGATTTTTTGTCTACAAATTTATTGACAACATTCATTATTTCTTCTTTATCAGTTCCATTCAGGAACATACTATCCAGACAATCATCAATTAAATAGTTCACATTGTTATTCACCTTTGGTATCGTTGTTGCAAGGCTAGCTCCAACATTCACAAAGTATTGATTAAATCCATTAACAATTTTGTTTTCATCATATATTATATCATTATTTATTGTAAAGTTCTGTGAAATACTTGTTTTTCCAGAATGTTTTGGTAGAACACTATTCACGACCCGCCATGTTGCCCTCATATCCCCATTACTTTTAGATGTTGGTTGGATGCAGATGGTTGGATATAGATGTTGGTTGGATGCAGATGGTTGAAAATAGATGTAGATGTTGGTTGGGTGAAGATGTTTGTTGGATGCAGATGGTGGTTGGATGCAGATGTAGTAAACACTGTTGGTGCTGGTGTGGGTGGCTCTGATCAGCTGCGGGCAGGCGGAGGAGCGGGCGGTGTCTCCCCGTGGCTCCACCCTGGCTCTGAAGCCAGTTTGAAGTTTAATGACGGCAGCTGCCAGCTCCGCCAGGCGTTCAGCGCTAATGAGCTGGCACTGGAGTTGGACCGGGCCGCAGCAGCAGCACCTGGAAATGTAGCACACGTTTCAGGGGGCGGGGCTCCACTGGGGCTGCTGGGAAGAGATGGGGGGGTGGGGGGGTGCTGGAGACCCAGGACAGCACTGAGAGGCCTGCATCTCTTTGAAGAGCGCCCCAATTTCCATATTTCATTCCGCTCTGCTGACTGACAAGGCCCTGGCAGATGTTCTATTTCCAGCTATTTAAATTCTGACCTGCTTTCTGCGGCGGCGGCGGCGCCAGGACAAAACAACAGAACTCGTCAGGATGCGGAGAAGTTGGACCGGTTCTGTCTGTAAAGCCCTGACAGAATGATCCCATTCATCACTTTAACTGATCTGCTGCTCCGGACATGTCGACAGACTGTCCTCAGAGCTTCACCGTCCTCCTCAAGGACAAGACTCGTTGTCTGATTCAGGGATCAAACCTGCGGACCTTGTATTTATGAGACGCTCTCCAACCGTGCGCTCCGTCCAGTGCTGAACTGGCCCCACAGTGAGTGATGCAGGCCTCCACTCTGTCCCTGAGCTTCTGGAGATGATGAATTCCTCTGGTGTTCCTGCTGAAATGGATCTTAAATTGCAGCATCCGTGCTCGATCCTTCATGCAAACATACATCGACAACCCTGACCTTTTTGTGCATCCGATCCGCTGCTGATCCACTATGTCATCCTCAGTGAGCCGGCCCAACGATCAATACAGTTTGGTTGGAATCAAACGTCGACATCAAACTCCCCATCTGTGTGTGTGTGTGTGTGTGTGTGTGTGTGTGTGTGTGTGCGTCTGTAAAAAGTTGCTGCATTAGAACTGAAGCATGACCTCTCAGTGACGCCACGTTTTTTCTGGGATGTGTGAAATCTAAATAAAAACAAAGCGATTTACAAACATCATGCATTTCCTGTGACAATGCCGTGAGTGCTTATTGCTGAACAACTTGCTGAAAAACTGCTGAAATTAGTTTAAAACAAGCTGAAATGGAAGAACAAGCCCAAGTTAGCAGAAGAAAGCAGAAAGAACGCAGTTTTGCTGAATTTGGTTTAAATAAGCAGAAAAGAGCACAAAAGTCAGTAAATTAGCTAAAAAAAAAAAGGCTGAAAATATAAAAAATAGCTGAAAAGGCAGAAAGAAGCTTAAATTACAGAAAAGGAAGTGAGGATAGTACAATTATTCCCAATCAGGCTGAAAGAAGCAGAAATAAGCACAAAAAGTGGAAATTATCTAAAAGGAAAAAAAAGCAAAATTTTGCAATAAACAGCCAATTAGTAGCTAAAAAAGCAGGAAGAAGCTTGAGTTACCAGAATAAAATGGAGTGAGCACATTTTTGCTGAATTTGGCTGAAAAAAGTTTAAATGAGTGCAAAAAACGTGGAATTAAGAGGAAAAAGCTCAAATTAGCATAAAATTGATAGCCGAAATATTAGAAATGGATGAAACTTGCAAAAATAAACTGAAAGGAGCATAACAAGCTGAAATTAGCATGAAAAAAGTTATAATAAGCACAAAAATGTTGTAGTTCGCACAAAGGAATGATAAATGTACTGTACAGTACTTATATAACGCTTTATCTAATGAAGATACTCAAAATGAATGCAGCTAAGCAGTAGCTGAAAAGGCAGAAAAAAGCTTAAATTACCAGAATAAAGTGGAGAGAGCACTTTTTTATTGAATTAGGCAGAAGTTTTTTCAAATGAGTGCAAAAAATGTGGCATTAACAGAATAATAATAATAATAATGTGTTATGTGTTGTCATCATTGTATGTTCCCATTCAATAGTGAGGCTCTCTGCATTTTACCAATCCACCCTCGGGTGGTGCAGTGGGTGGCTGTTGGGGGCACCCGGGGTGCAATTGGGGATGGGGTGTGCTGCTCAGAGACACCACGAGATGTGCAATGACTGGGGATCAAGTCAGGGATTTTCAGGTTCTGGGTCAGCTGCCTTGCCTCTACCCCATCTCAGCCACCAGCACAAATTAGCATAAAAGAGCTAAATAGTAGCTGAAATATCATAAACGTTTTAAACTTGCAGAAATAAGCTGAAAGGAGCATAACAAGCTGAAATTAGCATGACAATAGTTATAATAAGCACAGAAATGCTGTAAGTAGCAGAATAAAGCAGAAAGGAGCACAAAACTGCAAAAAACAGCTGAAATTCACAGAAAGTAGCTGATTTTCTTTTTAAATTCACACAAAGCAGCTGAAAGAAGCTGAAGCAGAACAAAATGTGAAAGGAGCAGTAAAATGTTGTAAACAGATTTGAAGGATGTAAAATTAGCTCAACTCATTTCCTAAAAGGAAAATAAAAGTGGCAGAAATGGCTAAATATGTCAAAAAGCTAAAGCTACACCAACACCAAAAGTCAAAGCACCCGTCTCCTGAACGAGCTGAACATTTTGATTTATGATTTGTTGAAATAGGACAAAAATTGTGGAACAAAATAGATGCTGAAAAACGTACAAGAAAAAAAAAGGGGATTACAATAGTGAGAATGTTTCATGAACATTCACACAATAAACGTATTAAATGGTGAAACGTAGAAATTGTAGATCCTTTAGAACTTTATTCAGCAAACACATTCCATAGGAAGTCCTTAATTCAATATGTGCTTTAAATGAAAAAATAAATAAAAAGCAGCAACACTGTGAGGTAAATGTCAGCTGTCTTTTTGCAGAGTCCTGGACTTTTCTCATCACGGAGGTAAAATTAAAATGTGGTGGAAACGGGTGCAGGGAGGAGATGAACACCTCGTTCTGTTTGCGTTCTGACACACACCCTGCTCTCTGGATATTTATAAAATCATAAATGTGGCTTCATTAATCGTTCTTCGTGCTCGTGCCGTGACACTACAGAATCTTCAGTCGGGACTTTGCCATTGTTCAGCTGAACTCAGACAGTTTGCAGCAGTTTTTTTTTTTTTTTACAGAGCACCACAAAAGGGTTGTTTCAACAAAGAGGTCAGGGGTCATGTGAAGTGAGCTAAAGCTGCAGGTCGGTTGGCTCCACGTTTCTGTTCTGCTGGATTCCTCAGAGGTTTCGCTGCAATGAAGCCGTTTGAACTTTTAACCCCTCGGCTGTCCGTCAAAAGCTGAGCGTTGGTGCCGACTCAGCTGTGATGCTGAGGAGAGAAGCTCACCTGGGCCTGAACACGCCGCTGCGACGTTAACAGAACCATCACTTTGTGTGAAGAGAATTCATTTTCACTGCATGAGTGAAGGTTCATGAAGTGAAGTCCAAACTCAGCCTCATCCTTCTCTTTTGCAGCATTTTAACTTCATTACAAAACTACAAAGAATACTTCAGATTATTATCATTATAAAAACTCCTAAAACTCATCACTTTGGAAGCATCTTGGCTGAGGTGTTGATCCTGCACGGGATGCACCAGGCGTCAATCATTTTGACAGATTTAAATAATTTCATAATCAGAATGCAAATAGATGGATTATTTTTAAACTAGAAAAATTAGCATTTCCAGCAAAAATGCAGCTGAATGCTTATGGCTGGACGATTCTGAAGAAAACTGCTGAGGAAGCTGAAGTGAAGCTGTAAATTTTTAATCGCTGAACCATCACTACTCGTTTAAGATAAACAATTGAAAATGTAGCTAAAACTAGCCAAATGATTTGTGGGAAAGCTAGTGACCTGCAAGAAAAAGCTAGATAAGCGTCGGAAGTAGCAAAATGCTAGCAAACAAGCATGAAACAGCAAGCTAGTGTTAGAATTAGTGAAATGCTAGTTTAAAAAAAAAAAAAAAAAAAAAAAAAAGACTGAAAATGCTCCTTTGGATGCAAAAGAATCAAAATGATGGAAAAAGCAGAAGAATAGTGACTAAGAGCCACGTTTGCTGATTTAGGCAGAAAGAAGCTGAAATGACCACAAGAATGGTGAAATGAGCTGAAATTAGCAAAAGAAAAGAATGAAATGGTGAAAAAAAAAGCTTAAATTAGCAGAAGAAAGCAGGCAGAGCATGTTTGCTGAATCAGGCTGAAAGAAGCAAAAATTAGCAGAAAGAAGGTGAAATTAGATAATAATAATAATAATAATAATAATAATAATAATAATAATAATAAAAATAATAATAATAATAATAACAAAGCTGAAAATAGCAAAACATTTGCAGAAAAGTAGTTGAAAAAGCAGAAATGAGCCAAAAATTAGCAGCAGGATGGGGAAAGAGCAGATTTGCTGAATTAAGATGAAAGATGCTGAAATGAGCACAAAAAGCGGAAATGGCTGAAACAGCTAAAATTATCTGAAAAATGGCTAAACAGTTGCTGAAAAGGCAGGAAAAAAAACTGAAATTCAAAGATTAGCATAAGCACAAAAAGCTGAAATTAACAGAAAGAAGCTGAAAGAAGCAGAAAAAGTACATAAAATTTGCTGAAAGTAGCTAAAGAAAGCTAAAATTAGCACAAAAATGCTGAAAAGGCCAAGCCAGCACAAAATGTGAAATGAGCAGTAAACAGTTTAAATAGATCAAAGGATAAAGTCAAATTACAGGTAATGAAAAAACAAGAGCTGAGAAATGAACTCAGCATCTCCATGAAGCTCGTCAGCAGGAAGCATGAAGAGCTATAAAACGTCCTGGTAGATGCTGCTTGGACTGTGGACCAACACCTGCAGAGGACATGGACACAAACCATCACTGACTGGAAACTTTACTCTGGACTTGAAGCAACGTGGATTCTGGACCTCTTCACTCTTCCTCCAAACTCTGGGACCTTGACTTACAAATGACATGAACATTTACTTTAATCTGAAAAGAGGACATTGGACCACTGAGCAACTGTCCAGTTCTGTCTCCTCAGCAGGTAAGACACTTCAGATGTTGTCTCTGGTTCAAGAGTGGCTGGACTTGAGGAATGTGACCTTTGTAGCTCATGTCCTGGAGTCAGTCAGCTGATCAGGGTGAGACACCAGGAGTTTATAATATTGAACCTCTTCACTATAATCTAATGTTCTGAGACATTGAATTTATGTTTTGTAATCATTTGTAAGCTATCAAAATTACAAGAAAAAAGGTTTAGCATATTTCACTCTGAATACTGAACCAATTTCACTTCCAAAAATAATTGACCAAAAAAAAAAAAAAAAAAAAAATTGTTTTATGCTATTCTAACATTTTAGATGTGCCTGTAGAAATTTAAATGGCTGTAAATAATTTGGGCAGTTCAAAAGTGGTAGAAAACTAAATACTAACATTGACAATGTAAATCCAAGATGTAATATTTTTTTCAAGCACATCGTTTCTGCAACTTGCTCAGTGTTTGTATGACTGAGGTGGGATTTGAACACGTTGTCTGTTTTGTAGGTGAGAACTGCTCCCGTTTGTGCTGAAAGAGCTCAAAAACTGCACGAGCTGAAAACTGATTACAGAATAATTTCAAGGAAAACAGCATCTCACACAATATTGTCATTTCTGGAAGTAACGAGTCAAAGAAAGGCCTTGAACACATTTTACTTAAATTTTCTGGAGTATTTTGGGAGCATCCATGAGCTTATTCTACAAAGAAATTCAAGGTTGTGATGTAATATTTACCAACTGGTGATACTTTTGTATCCCAGATGCTCCAGAATTTAACACAGGACTTTATATATTTTCATTAGTCCATGACTGTGATAAATATTTGTGGTATATAGATATACATGTATATCTATATACTTGTTTTGTGCTTGTTTTTCGTCTTTGAACAGCCGATTTGTTGTATTTTAAGTGCTTTAGAAATAAATTGGTATGGTATTGGTTCCACACGTCAGCAGGTTGATGTGACGTGTTCACATCAACACTTTTTCAATTCACACCAAACCTTCACATAACATTTAAACATTAAAGTTTAAAATGGTAGAACACTTTAAAAGGTTTTTGCTGATACTGGTGAGGTTAAAAATAAAAAAAGCTAGATTTGTGACATTTTTGTCTAATTATTTTTGACTTCCAGTGAGCAGTAAATCAGTTTAAAAAAAAGGCACCTTTGTTCATTTGTCCTGAAACTACCTGAAGTGATGCTAGGATTTGACAGACAGGTGCAAAGTGAGGATGAACCAATTAATTTTAATAAAATTTCTATTTTTTTATTTTATTTTAAATATTTCAAAATTAAATATTTTCTTCCAGAAGTTAATTTAGTTTATCCAAGCAGAGAAAAAAAATTACACTACTACAAGCAGTGTTCAGGCTATGGAGGGGGTGGGTTAGGATTCAGATGTGGGCTTCTATTCAAATATGAAGTTCTTCTTGACATTTTGTGCACGGCGCAGGCAGCTCATCCCCGATGCTTCCCTCCAAGCTGCAGATGGAACAGCACAACCCTGTGACATTTACAAAGTCCTCTGGCAGAGAGCGATAATGTTCTATAAGAAACACCTGCAAAACGTCCCACGGTTAAGTTCTGACGTCTCAGTCTGCGTGGATCTTATGGTGACAAGAGGCAAGTTTCAGACTGTTCATCCACGTGCAACAGCAGCTCATATAGGTGTGAGTGCAACAGGTCCCTCTTGTAAATGAGTCCCCGTGGCTCAACGAGGCTAGCCTGTATAAATAAAGGTTGAATGAATGAATAAAACTTCACTCAAACATTCAAGCACTTTCTAAAAATCCCACACATTCTGGGTTCTGTCTGGTCAGCTGCCACCAGAGGGAACCCACTGTTGAAACCGGGTCAAGTTCAAATTCTCCTGCAGGACGGAGGTGAAACATAATTCTCCAGAAGCTGAGTGAAAGCAGGGCAAAGGTCAGTTATTGTGAAGGTGAAGCAGAAATAGGAAGAGCAAAGCGTAAAACAAATGTAAACAAAGATCAGAGTAGTGACGTAAGGAGTATGAACAATTAGTTCACGAGGAGCAATGCAGCAACACGAAATATTAAAATGTATAAAAATAATAAAAGAAAAACACAAAATGAGTTGATTTTCTCTGTATGAAGGAGGAGTCCCTTTATTAGTTGAAAATGAAAAACTTTCTCAACAGGACCGTTTGTGCGGCTTTGTTGTTAGTTGTGCAGTTTGTCGTTCAGCAGATGTGATCTTTAGAAGTCAGGACGGTCCTTCTTCAGTTTGCTGTAGTCCATGTTTATGGCAAAGAACTGAAAAAAGAAAAAATATTTACCATTCATTTTAAATAAAGCACAGGCATATATTTTACATAACAATTTGGGAATTTTGCTGTTTGTTTTTTATAAAATGGCATAAAATATTATATTTAACAATAAACAACTTCTCTAGTTATGTCTATTATGGTACTTAAAGCTTTTAAATATATTTTTCCTTCTTGAAGAGAAACTTTTGTCCAAGTTCAGGGAGCTAACAAATTTATCGGATTTGTTACAGCTGGTCAGCCTTAACTAGATTATGCACTTTAATTAATCCTGCTAAAAGACTTATTCGCAGGCTTGCAGCACCTCTGGCAACGATCCATAAACCATCTATGCTTTCTAACTCCACACCACAAGCAGCTTTATCATGAGAATTAGTACGATTTCAATTCCGCGACTGAGATTCACCTTGTACTGATAAGTCGGATCCAGTTTGTTCCAGGGCTCTGGGTTGTTTTTGTGATCCCAACTGCGGGGAGAAACAAGATTATTGTTCAAGAAAGAATACAAGTGAATACAGATAATTACAGATTTGATGTCTGGACAGCTCACCAAACA
This sequence comes from Hypsolebias coamazonicus, assembly GCA_032273985.1. Lineage (NCBI taxonomy): Eukaryota > Metazoa > Chordata > Actinopteri > Cyprinodontiformes > Rivulidae > Hypsolebias > Hypsolebias coamazonicus. The sequence goes on from JAVCKU010000022.1 coordinate 3,784,603, forward strand.
TCGGGGTTTTTCAAGGCCAGACGAGCCAGGTACATCAGGGCCATGGTGGCACCTCCTCCAATGAAGATGAAAAGGGGGATCAGCTGAAAGTCAGTAAGACAGAAATGATCACCATCTATGACAAAAGTGACAACACGAGTATACTACCAACATAGACCTGCACAACTTGGCACGACGTGAGTGGTTTGACAACACAGACTGGAGCCAATGACATTAAACGTTACACACAACCTTAAAAGTGCTTGTCCTTGAGAATTTCATTAGTCTTCGCGCAGAAGGGCCTATTTTTAAACCAGCCACTCATGTTTCAGCAGTCAGGTCTCCATAAGACAAATATATAAAACCTTACCTTATATTAAAAAAAGAATGAGTCACTTTGATCATACTAACTTGCCCGTATTAAACTAAAAGGTCACAATAATAAACAAGCTACAGATGTGGCTAACATCGACGCAGGCTCTCAGAATGAATTGCATCATTTATATCGTGTTATAATCGTTAATGCTATTTACAAAATATTATCCGTGTTTTGAAGTGTCTATAAACTGAACATTTAACTATTTTAATGGTTAAAAGTTAGTGCGTTCACGTGACCAGTTTACTAAAGCTAACGTTGCTAACGAGTCGAGCTAAGCTAAATTAGCCAAAGGATTCGCAGACGATCAGTTTTGTATAAAAAAATAAAAAAAATCACCAAAATTAAAAATATAAAACGAGTCTGTACTTACGGATGGGTGGGTTCTTAGCTGTTTACGAACCACAGCAAGCATTATGACACCCGGAGAGGTCGATTTATTTTAGGTGAAACAACAAGATAACGCAGTTAACGATGCACTTCAATCTGAGGCTGGGTGAACAGGAAGGGCGAAGAAAAAACGTAAGTAGGAGGCTACGTATAATGCCTGAAAAATATTGAAAATATACATTTTTAAATATTAAACATTATGAAATTAAATATAATGTATGTAATATATATATAAAGTATGTTGTGGTTTTTTATTAGTATAGTTTAAAGCTTCTTCAAAATGTATTTTAGTGAAGTTTTTTAATCTGGCAAAATTACTCGTCCACTCACCCTGTTTTGTTAATTCCATAATCAAGAAGCTACACTTTTATTGAGCATGCATCAGGGTACTTTAAATTATTTAAAGCCCATTTTATTGTTCACAATTTGTAATTGTTTATTCTTGTTTCCTGCGATGTAAAGTTATTATGTAGATGCGATGATATTTAGGCATTTATAGTTTATATTAAATCAGCTGTTTTTTGTGTGACAAAGTGTGATTTTTTTTTTAAGAGGGACACAGCTGCCTTCAGGCGAGATGATTTACATATTTTAAAGGTGTTAGATTAACAGTTTCTTTAAATATAACATTTATTTTTAAATGCTTTATTGGATTCATATTTTTAAAAATGTATAATTAATGGTTGAATGAATTTACTAGTCATATTTTACATGTGGCCCTCCATCTACAGGGAGTAAAAACAAAGCTTTGACACACCTGTTTGATAAAACTCAAGAATCTAGAAGTAGAGCTATAGAATAAATTAGTTTTTGTAAAA
>JAVCKU010000022.1:3813315-3826011 GCA_032273985.1 Hypsolebias coamazonicus
GCAGAAGTTTGAGCAAGGAGGTCCAGACATCTCTTCCAGCTCTTCTGGGAGGATTCCAAGGCATTCCCAGGCCAACCAAGAGACATAGTCGCTCCAGCGTGTCCTGGGTCTTCCCTGGGGTCTCCTCCCAGTTGGACATGCGCCTGAGGCACCTCTCTAGGGAGACGCCATGGGGGCATACTTACCAGATGCCCGAACCATCTCAACTGGCTCCTCTCGACATGGAGGAGCAGGGGTTCTACTCCGAGTCTCTACCGGATAACTGAACTTCTCACCCTATCTCTAAGGAAGAGTCCAGCTACCCTGCGGCGGAAACTCATTTCAGTGGACTGTATCCACGATCTTATTCTTTCGGTCACTACCCAGAGCTCATGATCATAGGTGAGGGTAGGAACGTAGACTGACCAATAAACCAAGAGCTTTGCCTTACAGCTCAGCTCTGTCTTCACCACAACGGACCGGTACAGAGTCCACAATACTGCAGATGCTGCACTAATTCGTCTGTCAATCTCACGCTATATTCTTCCCTCACTCATGAACAAAACTCTGAGATACTTGAACTCCTCCACCTGAGACAGAACCTCACCCTCGACCTGAAGAGCGCAGTCCACCCTTTTCCGGTTGAGGACAATAGTTTTAAAGGAAATCATCTGATATATGTCATGTGAAATATATATGTCTATTTAGAAAATATTTGCAAATAAAGTGAAATATTGTGTAAAGTATAAAAGTTAAAAAGTCACAGCAGTCGTCTTCTGACTGGGCTGAATGGTTTCAAATATTGATCACTGAATACTGAGTCAGCTGCACACACATAAAAAATAAAAAATAAAAATCCAGAGTGGAGTTCACGTCCTCACAGTTGTGCTTGCAGCTCCAGCACGATGGCCTCCAGCTCCTTCTTTTCCTGCTGACCCTGCACCGTCAGCTCCTCCACCTTGGCTCTCAGACGCTTGTTTTCTGTCTCAACGTTCTTCAGCTGCGACTCCCGCAGGCGCACCAGCTCCTCCAGATAACCCTGGACGACACGACGACAGCATGAGGGAAGACAGGACGGGGACCAAACTGGACGTGGAGGTGAAGGGGAGTCACCTTCTGAGCGTAAACGATCTTGAACCTTTGCTCCATCTTGCGACACTTGTTGCTCCAGCTCTCCTCGTCGGTCACCAGCGGGATGTAGGGATGCTCAGGGACGCTCTCCTCGCTGTTACTGCTGTCCACGCTGCGGCGGTCCTCCTCGTCGCTCAGGTAGTCGTAGCTGCACGGCAGAAAGGTGGGAGTGTTACTGCGCCAGGCATCCTGCAGCAACGTGGACTGATCCACCGGGTCGGCCTCACCTCTGAGTGAACTTCAGGTAGGGGGTGTAGTCGATCACAGCTGGAGATTTCCCATCCAGGGTCTCACCCTTCAAACAAAAACTTTAGAACAAGATTTATGTTTATTTGTCTACAAATAATTAATATTTCATAAGGTTTTAATTCATATTTATGTGAATGCTGAGTCTGCTGTTCGGCTACAGTTATGCTAATTTTAGAAAACATTGTGGCTTCTGCTCTGCTCGGTTCACCTGAAGTCAATGGCGCTCAGTCCGATCAGCATGCCGGTCAGAACCGTGGCCTCCTCCCTCAGCATGATGGCTCCTTCATCGTAAAACCTCCTGTTTGGTAATAAAATGAGATCATTCCGTAAACGTTTAGCTCATGTCGCATTTCACAGGAACTCTGGTGGTCTAAGAGTCTTAGCTAACAGCAGAAGTGAACTCAGGCAGTGAAGAAAAGTTCTGTTGGATCACGACGATCCAGAACTGCTTCAATACACCCTTCAGTCAGACCTGGTTGTCCTTGTGTCCCTCAGGGCGGTGGACACGTATTCAGACAGGCGTTTCTCCATCAGCGCTACCCTGATCCACGCCCGACCCTGGAGGACCACAGAAGAAGTCAGCAGGAACAGAACACACCCACAGATCAACGACTGTCCACAGAAAGTCGCTCGCCTTGGCTCGTGACGTGCTGATGTTCTCTATGTTCTCGATGCTGGCGATGCAGTTGTTCTGCACCTTGCTGCACGCCAGCCGAATGTACTCCCAGAAGTTGCGCTGCCCATCGGAGCTGAACCAGCTTCCTGAACCTGTTCAACAAACAAAACCCAGCAGAGGGTCGTTTCAAACTGCAGTCTGAAAGCTAGGCCTGTCACGATAATAAATGTCGCTGGGCGATTAATTGTCTCAGAAATTATTGCGATAAACAATAATATTGTTTGAAATTTGACAATAATTACTAGTTATTGTCAAATTTAAGAAGAAATGTTGGTTAATTTTTTTGTGTAGTATCTTATTCTGACCACTGGATGGCAGTATAAGACTGTTTGAACCAAAGGATGGATAGTGAGGGAGCGAGCAGAGTGTCTCTTTAAGAAAAATGAGAGGGAGGCCCCTTGACGTAACATGGGCTGTCTCTCTTTGGTTCTCAAAATGGCGGACGCTCTGTGTGGTTTGAGCTCTTTAGCATAGCTTCGACAAAACAGAGTTTTTTTTTTTTCCTGAGGTCGGCCTGTTAGCTTAGCTCGTAGCTTAGCGTCTCAGTTTAGCTGCTTTTAACAATCCAAAAACGTGATTTTGGACAGTTCAAACAAGATTTTAAAGAGAAAAGAGAAAGAGAGGGGTCATTGAAGAGCACCGGAGTTGAGCCTTTTGTCATCCAGTGTCTTCAGTACAAAGAGAGACACAAAGAAACAATAAAGCCAATAAATGAAAATGAGGTTGATAATTTTCCTTTATCGTGCGATTGATTGATTTATTGTTTATTGTGACAGGCTTAGCCACAGCAGACAATAAAAAAGTATTACTTAAAGGACTAGCATGCCTCATAGCAATGCACCTGCTCTCTAGAAGGACAGAGTTTCAAACTAAAATGATCTTATAACGAGCAGCGAAAGATTTATAGCCGTTTTGGTCAAACTTTGTATTTCACATCCATTGATTACGTTCAGAGAGATCGTTCACATCTGTCCAGTGGTTCTTGAGATATCTTGTTAACCCCGCATAGGAAGCGCACGCTGCCATGTTACCTGCTGTGTTACCTTTGAAGCGATGGCTGAGGATGTGCTCTAAAATAGCAGCAAGGTTTATAAACTCCTCAGATGAGTCGTCTATCGGCTCTGCTGTGTATTTTTCCAGGAGGGTCTTCACGGAGAATCTGAAACAGAAGCACACAGACAAAGAGGGCTCAGAAAATTGGAACGTAATGCGAGAAAAAAAAAAGGCACTTAGTGTTTTATTTTGAAATGTTTCAGTAGTTTATGTGCAACACATCCCGTGCAGCTGTGCACTGTACTGTACGATGCAGACAAATGTACTACTGTACTGAAACAACAGCAGAGAGGAGTTTTCCTCCCCTTTATTTAAAGGGAACCACGCCATCTTATCGCACTGAGGTCACCCCAATTGTCTTGCGTGAAGCACAAAGCACCCCCTTCAGTGCTTCGGCTTTGTTATCACGACAACGACACAATTAACCCCCTGTCTGTTCAGCCTCGCTGTGCTTCCAGGTCCTTTTGGATCTCGTCTCTCTGAGGGACCGACCAGCATCAAAGAATGACCCAATAACTCCCTCCCCCTCATCTATACATTGTGGCGTGATCTATTTAGAGCAGCTGCTGCAGCTTTAGTTTGGCTTCTTGACCTCACATGCTCACCCTCCTTGCACCCACAGAGGGACTGCTATGCGGCGTGCACGCTAGGAGCTGGCACCCAGGCTGACGGTCGCCGCTTCGATGGGCAACACGAGCATCACAGAGGGCAAGACTGCCCTGGCAGTGGGAAGCACCTCCATCGCCAGGGGAAAGACGACTGTCTCTTTAGGAAATTCCTCAATTTTCAGGGGAGTGACCACCACCTCCATGGGAGATTCCACCATCCAAAGGCAAAAGACGACTGTGGCTCTGGGACGGGCCAGCTTCAGCCGGGGAACCACCACCACCTCCATCCGCAAAGCTCTGACGGGCAAGCGCAGGAACACCTAGATGGAAACGTCGCCTGAAGCCGGCACAAAGGCAGCCAAGCAGTTCAAAAAAGACTCTAACAATGAGTGGAAAACTACATTCACATCAAGCAAGACCTCCTTTACCAAAGGCAGGTTTTTGATCCAGAAGACCAAGTACTTCATCTCCTGGGGAAAATCCGCAATCTCCTGGATCAGAACCATTGTAACTTTGGGCAACGCCGGCACAAGGGTGGTAAAGACCACGGTGACACGAGGGGAGACCACGAGCTCTCTCGTCACTCTGACCTTCACCTATGGGACCAAGTCAGTGTCTGTGGTCAAAACCACCCTTGTCAGGGGCAAAGAAACACACAGCAACGTCTACTGGGACTTCCACACATGAACCCTGCACACAGTTACAAAGCCATGGATATGTCTATGTGGTCAGTTTTAGAAGGTCAGTAGTAACGGTCAATAAATATGAGCCGCTATGTTTAAGAGGATTTATTCTTTTTTAATTTGTTGGTGCAAAATTAAAAAAAATAAAAACGTAGCTTCCGGCATTAAAACACACAGAGCCGAGATGTCAACACGAAACATGCTGAGCGCGTCGTGCAAACGCGACATCGATGAGACGAGTCTTTATGGTGCGTTGACTTGGCAGGGAGGGGAAGTGTGAACAGATGTGTGTGATATATGCAGGGACACAAGAACACACGGTATTTTCACCAACACTGCCCTCCAGTCTTCTGCAGCCTTCAGCTGTAGGGGTTCTGCACATTCCAGCGCATCTCCCTGCATTCCTATAACTCAGCTGCTGTACGTCGAACAACAAAGCTTATCCTCAACCAAACTGTAAAAGTGGATTAATGTTAGTGCTTATAAAGATAACATGTCTAAACGGTGCTTTGGCTGATTATTTTGCATGCAGTTACTGATTTTTATTTGTTACTTTAAGGTTTTTTTTTTTGTCACAAAAAGGAAGACTATAAATAGCTTTTGCGAAAATTTATGCAGCAATGGAACCACATGTATTTGCAGGCACCTGGTCAGTGGAGCAGGTGGAGCAACTGCTACCCCATTTATTAAAATGGGGGGTGAGAAACATAAAAATATATCGTTTTAATTGATAGTAATTTCTCGTTCTTATTTAAAAAATATATTAAAAATACTCACTATGTTCTACTCCCCACTCCCTTGGCTTTGAGTTGGTTCAGCCCAACCCTGGTATCTGCTGCCTTACTCAGACTGTTCAGCTCTTTAGATGAAGGCAATAAAAGCTAAGTTGCTTTTTAAAAGTTCAAAACTGCATCATTATCTGGCTACGAATCAGAGAGAATAGAATAAGTACATTGAGTACTAGAGTTTAAGACATCCAAAAGTTTATAGTTGTAATATAAAGTAAATCCCTTAAGCTGATCTTAATGACGTCAACCAGAAGCTCATTTTGATGAACTGAAAAAAGTCTAGGCTAAAATCTGACAAATGTGGCCAAAAGAAAGTTGTAAATGCCTCATAGGGTGCACAATATTAGAAAACCTTCCAGTGTGCGTTATTATCATTTAATACTGCAATGAAGATTTCAACCCAGATCCTAACTTTCTCTTCGGTCGTCTGGAACAGACGTGAGCTTCAAGGCCAGTGAGAGTTGACCAAATACATCATTAGCGTGCAAATGCATGGGTTTATGATCATGATTCAAAGAAGGTCAAGACTAAAACATCTGGACTTTATTTATAGCAGAAGACGTTTCGCTTCTCATCCAGGGAGCTTTCGCAATTCAAAGAGCACAGAGTGTGGGGTTCAGCTGAGATGATCTGGAGACACATGCAGATTGACCTCTCGCTCCTCACAATAAGAGTTCGTTGGGGTCTTTGTCCGTCTGACTCACAGAGGAGCCACTCTGGTCACATGGATGAAATCCATGGTGTGAAAATGACTGAGTATCAGGCCTAAAGCTGAATTATGAGTTTTTGAAAATTCAAATCTAAGACCTCTTCCTCTGTTTAAAGATGGTTTCTCTCGTTTTACATAGATGGTTCCTTCACCCTCCTCTCAAACCATCAGTCTTCTTGGTCCAAATTGTGAACATTTTGATCCCCAAATGAGTGTCCCTTATCCTTGAGGTGCAGGTGAACAGCTGAGTCTGGTCCTGGAGAGTTGGCTCTCCTGTGTTGAGCCATGTGCCTGTGAAGTAACGTTTGGTTTCTCCACTATAGAGATCTGGACATTTCTTTTTGCACTGGACTGCATACACCACACCACTCTGTTTGTGTATGGCTGTTTTGTCCTTAGGGGTGGACCAGCCTCTGTCTGAGGGTCCTGTTGGGTTCAAAATGTACTGTTTTTTTTTAATTTACCATGTCTTGGATGACTGAGAATCTCCACCGTGGTTCACATTATGAGGAACTGGAGGTCTGATCCTCATAACCGAAGCTTCAAGCCTCACAAAACAGGTAAACATAGCAGGTTGGGGAACTGAAAGAGCTTCTGCACACATGAGAGGTGCAATCAAAAGATCAACTCATGCAGAGAACATGAAGACAAACTGACAGAGCAGCTGATTTTACATACGGTGCACACAGCTGTGCACACAGACATACAGTCAACAGGGAACAATGGTTCAGAAGAAAGTGATGTCACCGCAGACTGTCCTCTTTGCAACAATGTGTCCTTCAACCGTTTGGTGTCGTCGTGGCGATAGGACAATTGCTCCACTGTCTGAGTCCTCCCCGATAGGCTGCGGCCACCTACGGCTGCCTCTGTCCATTCACAGGACACATGGGTGGTATGTGGCCTTCCAGAGCCCACGTCCACCAGCTCAACGAAGACATTATGTGACACGGGGGTCGCGCTGTCCATGCTTTGCATTCTGGTCCGCTCTGGATCGCGGCTGATGCTTCTAACAGCTCCGAGGGCTCGCAGGGAAGGGTGTGCTGCATGAGTGTGCGATGCTTTGCGTCGTGTGAGTCCAAAACCCCGTCAGCAAATCTGGGTCAGGAAGACAGGCTTCTCCTCAATGGGCAACACCAGCTTCACCGAGGGGAAGACGGCCTTAACGCTGGGCAACACCACCATAAAGCGGGGAAAGTCCAAGCTTGCCATGGGGAACTCCTCCATCACCAGAGGCAGGAGCACGACGTCCCTGGGCTCCTCCACCATCACCAGCGGGAAGACCAAGATCTCCCTGGGCAGCGCCTCCTTCAGCAGAGGTACCACCACCACCTCGTTTCGAAAAGCTCTCTTTCCCAAACGCAAGACAAAGACAATTTAGATGAGCAGGAGCCACAACATGGGGTGAGAGGAGAAAATGTCACAAGACAACAGCATCGTTGCAGATCGGATACAACAACAGCATCTGCGAAGGGTCTATTCCAACTCAAAACTGGATTAAATTTATATTTGGAGCTTTGACTCTTTGGAATGATCAAGGAAGCAGGTCAGTGGCATTTGGATTCTGTCAACGTTTTCTGCAAATACAGTTAGCCTGGTTTTTATTTTTATTTTTACAGTTGTCCGTTTTAATGTCTGCAAAAATGCACTAACAATCCTCAAAAATCCTACGGGGGCAGGATGCAAGTGAACACACCTATTGCTTGTTACAGCAGGGATTTAAGGGATTGTCTAATTCAAACTTTCAGAAATCATCTGCTTCAGGCTGCAGACAATCCTTAAACACGACGTAAAGAGAGAGACCAGAAGATTAAACACGTTTCAAACCTAAAATAATCAGCGGAGAAACAAACCGATATAAACTTAACATCAAATGTTCTCTTTGACAGAAAATGCATGAAAAGATCCAGTTACTCATTTTATAGAGTTTATTTGTGGAAAAATAATTAAATAATGATTAAGATGCCCATTTGCTGGTAACTAAACGTCTGCAAAAGTCCTGTTTGACTTGACAACCCATTAGTTGTGTTATCTTTAAAAGGAGATTGAAGCAGATGTTCCCTTTCCATCTGGAGGGGACAACCGCTTGCGGGCCCTAAATGCAAATGGATGGAGTGGAAAAGCAAAATGCTCTTAGTACGATTTGACACCGAAAAACAACTGCGTGGCTTTCTGACAAGCTTCTTTTGTGCCCCCTCTCATTCAGCCTGGATCCCAGCCAAGCCCACGCAGCTCCTTTAAATGCCCTCTTGTTCTCACCTCGCCACTGTACGAACGTAAACAAGTTACAAGAGAAGCTCGACTGCCTTTATCAGCGGCGACGCCTAAACCAAATACCGAAAAGCCTCACGTCAACACTGACCTGATTTTTGTTCTTCTCACCAACAATTCCCTGATTTATTTCTCCTTCTCTTTACTCTCTTTCTCTCCCTTCAGTCTCGGCCTAACCAGCAGAGTCAGATGACAACTCCTCTTTGTGCAGCAAACAGCCAGAACTGAACTGTCCAACGAGGCGTCTTTTCCTGCACTGGACTGACACAAAAAGACAAGAAAAAAAAACTGCATTCTCTGAAAAATATAATAATTTAAGCCAAAACGTGGAAGTTGTAACTATGCCAGGGCGTGTCCAATGCCCCGGTGAAGAAGCGTCCGAGCAAAGTGTTGAAAAGTCAGCGAAGGTGACGAGGGATCAGAGAGTGAGATGGACGGGAACGTTTAACTGATAAACACCGACAGCATAAATCAGATTTAAGAGTAAAAGAGGGGGATTTAAGTGAACAATAGGTGCCACGTTGTGTTTAAAGCAACAAAGAGTAAGATGATCAGCTGATTAAAGCCCTAATGTTTTGTCCAACTTCTGCTGGAATCCCAAATACTTGAAAACGAGTGCAGGATGTAAAATCATTTTAAAAAGTACAAACCAAGCATGCTAATTTAGAGGTAGGTCCACACTTTTACTTTTCTTCTACGGAAGGTGAAAGATGCAGACAATGAAGCAGATGTCAGCCTTTAAGAAATGTAAATACAGTTGATTTGTGTGGAAAATATCTTCTCCTCCGGAGCCACGCCCCAGAAAAGCTCAGACCTGAGCCAACATTCAGCAACATCAACCTCCAGTCTTTCCCTCCGTTTTGCTTACAGGAAGTAGCTGAAAGACTTAAACTTCACGTCAGATCTGTCTCACCCGTCTCATCTATTCTTTCTCAGGTTCACCGAATCCACAGCAGCATCCCTCCTGCAGCCAACAACCAACCAACCAACAACGACATCTTGCCCAGACTAAAGCGCCAGAGCAGCCCGCTTCACATACAGAACCTCTACTAAAAAACATTTGGTCAAACAGACAACCTGCTGCTGCATGTAAATTTCCACTTGCCCAGCCGTGCCAGGAGAAAACCTGTTGCTAGTGGCAACAGAGGATAGAGTCTGTAAATCACAAAGATGCTGCTGTCAACGTGGACATTTTGAGCATCAGCAAATAATTTAGCAGCCATTAAAACAAATTCTTCTAGACAAAAATTTAGCTGATCTTTAAGTTTGGTCTGAAACTACACACTAAAAACTGCTGGGTTAAATTTGTAACAAGCCAACCAGGCAATTTTTAATTTTAGCAGTTATCCATTTGGCTCATAGCCTACACAAAGCTGAGTTGGGTTAAAACTACAAATTTCTTGAATTAGAGTCACTAAAAATTTAAATAAAAGAACAACAACCTGGATTGTGCTAGCTAGCTAGTGCTAACCACTATTAGCAGTGATGTGAGCCGCTAATTCACAAACAACTAACTTTTGTTTATGGGATACGTTTTTATTTTTGTTAACTTTGGAAACCGTTACCAGGATTAGCTTCAGCTAAATTAGATTTTGCCAACTTTAAATCCGCTAGCAAAATTCACAAGCTTGTTCCTGTCAGTTATGGGCGTGTCTCGAAGAGTCCGTTAGGCGCGCTATTGGCTGACAACGTGAACACGTGACAAGACGTGATTGGTGGACGCAGCTTCAGCTGGAAGGAGACGAAGACGTGTGACGCAGACTGACAGTTGTCTTAGCGGTTAGCTGTTTAGCATTAGCTTCTGCTAATTTATTTTACCTGTTTAGTGGTTTAGTGTTAGCAAAGCTTTTTTTTTTTTTAATTAGTGGAATGTGGGTTAGCGAAGCTTACTTTTTGGTCAGCACTGATTATTAGCAACAACAAGCTAGCACCACCAAATTTTATTTTAGGAAATCATACTCAATGATTAGTGCAAACTAAGTTAATAACAAGCCAACCAGGTTTAATATCTTTTTACCATCTTATCTTAACCCATCACATCTTAAAGCAGTGGTCTCCAATCAGGTCCAGTTCAGTCAAGTTCTGGTTTAAAATGTTGACCTGTGAAAAACTGACACAGATCATCTCCGAACCAACCCCCGGAGTAAACTTTGTGACCCAGTATTCAGTCAAACCAACAGCAGCTTCAACCCACCAACTGGAGTTATCAAAATGACCCAGCAGTTTTCAGTGTGTATAATTTTAAGGGTTAAAAAAACAGTTGTTTTTAAAAACAAGTATTTTCATTGTCAGTCTTCTAGTTTAGTCAACTGAGCCAGCCTTGACTCGGACCTTGTGCAGAAACTTTTCCCTCAAATGGTGCAAATGTTTGATCTGCTTCCGAGGTTGCCTTGATGCAGATTTGTCTCTAATTATTGTTATCTGTCCTCTGAGCACAACAGTGTTACCAAGGAACTGAAACGCTAAGCAGAGATTAAATAAGCTCCTGTGCCTGGTACTGGTGACCCACATTGTGCCAGATGCCAAGTTGTTTTTGTCAGTAATTAAAGGAACCTTGAAAAAATAAAAAGACATGAACTTTTTCACTCCAGAACTGAACAAAAACATTTCCCTCCCCACAAAAAAAATGTTAAAAACTGAAAATGTTAATCTGTGTGTGTGTGCTGATTGCAAGTTTTTACAGTGACGGAACAGACTTTATATGCACATGTATTAGAATAAATAAAAGCTTGGCCTGGTGCACTAACAGCACTAACAGCTCCTGTAGTCAGGTAGAAATCCAGCTGTGGAAACATCTGTGTCTCAGTCAGCACGTCAGAGCCTGGATCCTGGAAACTGCATCACAGTCCGCTTTAACGCCCGACCGGAGGTCCACTGCTGATTCAGGACGCCCCGCCGCTCCCTCTTTAAGTCTGAGCGATCACATAACAGCCTGTGACTGCTTGTATCGACTCAGAGCACAATGGCATTGTGGGTAAAAAAAAAAAAAAAAAGGTCAGAATCATGATGGATGAGAAGATGGAGCAGCGTCACAGACACTCCTGGAGGAAAAATCACCTTCAAGTGAAGCTAATCTTTAAAAAAAGAACAAATGACTGTAGTGAGCATTACTGATGGGACGCTGTTTGAGATTTATTTCTGTCTTGTCTGGTTTGTTTGTCATTAAAACGATTAAATTTGTCTTGGATCGGTCAGGAAAAACTGAAAACAAGTGTTTTTTTTGGTTTTTTTTTTTTATGTCTCTGTTAATCTTTCTCCGTGTTTGACGTCCACTGTGGGGATTTTTTTATTTTTTATTTTGCAGGCGTGCTCTGCTTTGTGTCGTGTGTTTTACCTCTCTGTACACAGACAGAACCTTCAAAATAAAGGAACTGAAATAAAAGTGTTTGACCGTGTGCGTAAAAAGAGTCCAATTGTTATTTTTATCTTTAATTTCTGATTTTTTTTAAACACAAAACAGATTTATCAGAGCAGTAAAAGAAATAAAATCTGAAAGGTTAATAAAAAGTATGACGCTGCTTTTTTAAAGACTTTTTACTAGAAGTCAGTTATAATATAATATATAGAGTCATCATATATCATTAAGACTTTGCATTAAAATACAGTAATTTAATTTTTGGTGGTAGACGAAGACAATGAAGCAAGATAAGTTAACTAAACAAAGTGAATAAAAATGAGAAAATAAATCCCGTAAATTAACCGAACCGAGGCCAAAATGTAGGTTAAGGTAAAAGTCAAGAAGAAAATTATTTAGAAATTTGAACGTGTTGCCTGTAAATGTTTAAGATATAAATTCCTGCTTTATTTATTTGAACTTCAGGAGGAAAAAAAAAACCAAGGTATTTTAAAAACAAAATGTTAAATTGTGATTTAATCATAAAGAAGTTTTAATTTCTGGTCACAATTAAAACATGATAACAGTTTTATTTCCCCTTATACCAGATATTAGTGTTGATCAAATACAATACGGCCTTACCTTAAAGAGATTAATCAAAACTAATTCTTACTAATTTTTACTCATATTAGTTTAGGCGTAGCAACATAAAACTGCATTAAATGAAGGTTAACATGATGCTAAATGACATGTTGAAGCAGAAACAAGAGAAGTCAGAATATGAATAATGTTAATATATAACTGGATTTGTAACAATGTTATTTAATTAAAAGATAATATTAGAAGTATTATATTTAAAATTGGTATAGGTGATGTTTATGAACAATAGAAATTTATTTTCAGGATACATTTTTAAAGGTAATGATTTGCAAACCTTTAATCAAAATATGAAAAATGCTTGTTCTGAACTATATAACACGGTGTAGTTTGAAAGTTTACTCCAGTGGTTTTTCCAAAATATATTGATAAGCAGCTCTGAAATGTGGGTATGCATTCAATATAAACAAAATATGTTTATTCTATATGTTTGTTCCTGTTTTTGATTTTCTACATCTGCCTTATAATCTGTCTGTTTTAACAACTTTTTACATCTTGCTTTAACTTTAAAAAAAAAAAAAAAAAAAAAAAAAAAAAAAAAATGTGTTTATGTATTATGAT
>JAVCKU010000022.1:3829083-3840010 GCA_032273985.1 Hypsolebias coamazonicus
GTTTTTTTTATATTTATGTTTAAAAAATTTACCAAAAAATTTTTTGTTCGTAAAATAAAACCACGCGACAGTGATAAAGGTAGGCAATCGTCGCTTACATAGCCCTTTTCCTGTTTGTTTGTTTTTTGTAAAATTGTGAATGTAAGTGGCGCTACAGCTTCTGCGATCTTTTCACTTCTAAAATCCTAAATGATATAATCACCCTCGTGTTTATTTGGGGGCGTTTCTATTTTTTATCTGAACAAAATTCTTAAAATATCCTTATCCGTTTAGGTGATCCTTGAACGTGCAATTTTAAGCAAACTGATTAAAGTCCTTACAGAAGAGTTGTGCTGCTTTCAAGGTTCCACGGATTTTAGGGTTGTTATATTTAGACAATTAGCATTTTCTTGCCTCCTTATTTTAATCCAATCACCATGTAAAACATGAAAAACTACTATGGATAAAAAATTACTCATCCCAGGCTTGCTTAATAATAATAATAATATATAAAAATGTGTATATTTAAGATGAAAAAAATTCTTCCCTCCCTCTTTTTCAGACAGTGGCAGTGACAAAGATCAGAGCGCTGTGGTCAGAAAACACAAAAAAGATGCTCGGGTCAACCCTATGATTCAAAAGGTACAGCTATAAACATAATGTAAATTCAGTTTTCATGTAATTTATTAAATTGACTTTATTTCTTTCTGTTGTCCAGACAAAAAAAGTAGAGAGGGATGTTGTGTCTTCTAGTGAAAGCGAAGATGACAAAGAAGACAAGGTCACAGTTGCTTACAAGTCCACACGTTCAGCAGTGAGTTCAAAGTGTTCCTTTCTCAATTTTATTTTCAGTGAAATGCTCAAAAGTCAAAGTCATTGAATATAAATTAACTAGTTTCACTCCACAGATGCAAATGCCTTTAAAACAAACAGCAAAAACTAGAACAGTCTATATAAAAAATATAAAACTGCTTTTTTTCCTTAGAGGTGAATGTGCTGTTGTTTAGTTGTTTTTATGACATGTAAAGGATGGTTAAATGTTATAAAAATGTCTAACTTTCTGGTGCTTCTATCTAAAAAATAGAAACCAGAGGGACCTGAGGACATGGGAGCAACTGCTACATATGAGCTGGATACAGAGAGAGACAAGGACGCCCAGGCTATTTTTGAGAGGAGTCAGAAAATCCAAGAGGTGGGAAATGCAATATAATGTAACACTTGAAAGCTAATCGCTTTAAAAATGAACGTTATATATTTTTTATTAATCCATTAAAGCTACTCATGGTTTAGTCTGAAAGAGTTTGCTCATTAGTTTTACAGATATATTAAAATGCAGGTCCACACTCAGTGTCAACAAATGCAAGCTTGGGGCACATTATTGACCCACATTAGGCTGGTTGTAGTCTGTAGGTAAACAATGGTGGACTCAGACAAGCGTAGAATCTCAAGATGTTTAGGTGGAAACATAAGAATGAATATGGACAATACCACTGTTGACCCATTTTCAGTCACGTTGGCTGTTTTCATAAGTAAACAAACGCAATTTTGCAACCAGATAGTTATTTTTTTATTTAAGGACACATTTGTGCTCATTTTGTCTCTTATTTTATGGTTTCTGTTTTTGTACAGCATGGGAAACTTTATGCTGCATTGCCTAAATCTTGCTTGTAGTCCAACAAATAGATAAAATGACAGGTATTGAACCAGATCTTTGATGAAACAAGATTTTTGTTTTGTTTTTAAGGAGCTGACGGGTAAAGAAGATGATAAAATCTACCGTGGCATCAATAACTACCAAAAGTTCATTAAGCCTAAAGACACCACTATGGGCAATGCCTCCTCTGGCATGGTCAGGTGAGGCGAGGCATGTTTACTTGCCGTCTTTATCTGTGAATGCTAAAGTTTACGTTCATATTTATAACAGAAAAGGACCGATTCGAGCACCTGAACACCTGAGAGCCACAGTCCGGTGGGACTATCAGCCGGATATTTGCAAAGACTACAAGGAGACGGGTTTCTGTGGTTTTGGAGGTTAGTATAAAATTGAGAATGTAGAAGATTCCTGTCTAGTATCAGTCACACAGTTCTTGTTTTTCATTGTTTCTGTTCCTCTTTGCTGCCATCAGACAGCTGCAAGTTCCTTCACGACAGATCCGACTATAAACATGGCTGGCAGATCGAGAGGGAACTGGATGAAGGGAGATATGGAGCAAACGGTGAGTCGAAAAGCGATTTTAAAAATTGACTTTTGCATGCTCGGAGCATTTCCCTGAATCCTTTGTTTTCTCTTCTAGATGACGAGAACTACGAGGTGAGCAGCGACGAAGAGGATTTGCCCTTCAAGTGCTTCATTTGCCGGGAATCTTTTAAAAACCCCATCATCACAAAGTAATCCTCCTCTGAATGCATTCCTCCTTCACTCTGTAGCGCTGCGTGTTAATACCAGCAGCTGACCCGTCTGTTTTCTAGGTGTAAGCATTACTTCTGTGAGAGCTGTGCCCTTCAGCATTATCGCAAGTCGAAGCGCTGCTATGTGTGCAACACTCAGACCAACGGAGTGTTCAACCCTGCTAAAGGTAGGCAGAATTTGTAAAAAAAAAAAAAATTATAGTAATCTATTTTAGGCCTGTCGCGATAAACAATAAATGAATTAATCACTAGATAAATGAAAATTATCGACCTCATTTTCATTTATCAGCTGTATCGTTCCTTCGTGTCTCTTTCTACGGAAGACACTGGATGATAAAAGGCTCAACTCCGGTTCTTTTCACTGACCCCTCACTTTAAAAAAAAAAAGTCTGTTTTAATTGTCCAAAATCACATTTTTGGATCTTTAAAAGTAACTAAGCTGAGAAGCTAAGCTACGAGCTAAGCTAACAGGCCGACCTCGGGGAAAAAACCTCCGTCTTGTTGAAGCTCCATAATTCACAGTTAAAACCTGTCTTCATCTAAAAAGTTGTTTTTCTCTGCAAAAAGAAGCTGAGAACTTGTTTACTGATTTTTTTCATGAAAAGCTTTGTGTGAAAAATGCTAAAGAGCTCAACGCACACCAAGCGTCCGCCATTTTGAGAACCGAAGAGAGACAGTCCATGTCATCGTTTATCGCAATAATTTCTGAGACAATCGCCCGGCAAAATTTGTTATCGTGACAGGCCTAATCAATTTATGAATTTTAGTCATTTTATTTCCATTTATTCCAGAGCTGATTGCCAAGATGGAGAAACGCAACGCTTTAACAGACCAGCCACCGTCAGACGAAGAAGATTAGTCCTCGTTTGTTTGTGTAGATGTCAGTTTGTATTTATATAAAATAGGGTTTACAGCCTCAGCTCTTTTGTATCATCGTGTTGAAACAGTGACGCTGTACAATGTTGAATGTAAAAGACTTTATTTGTAACATGTTGCTTTGTCCTTACTTTCAAACGTACATGCAGACAAAACAATAAAACGTTTGCTTAGTTTGACGTGAGGAACGCCCAGAGAACTTAATTACAACCTCTGTGCAACAACAAGTGAACTTTGCAGCTGTGCTTGAACTCTTCACCCACTGCACTGTGGTCTCTAGACCAGATCGAGGGCAGGTCGTATTTCTGCATTTTGAACGAAGCGTACTTGATAATTAAACACAAAGTATTCGGTCAGGTGACATCATGCCTGAATGTGGAGCGGCTGCGTCGTAATCAACATCTCTCTCTCCATATTTATTTACACAGATCTTACACTCTTTCATTTTACACAGCCAAGGTCTGCAGCTGTAACTAAAAAGAACCTTCGACTGAATTTTCACAAGATTTTTGTTTAGAACTAAATTTAAAGTTGTCCAACAAGCCAGGCAGCATCATGAGGGTCGAAATGCAGCTTCGCTTACGTCTTTAAAACATTTTGTGCATAAGATCGTTCACATTTTCTTATAAGCCTCAGAGCTCAGGCAGAGGGAGAGATGAGCCACATTACATTAAAATATTCAAAAGCATTTTTTTTTTTTCTGAGTGATGAAAATCACAATAACGAGCTGCAGCATTAGCCTCAATTAGCCGGCTGAATTGGAATGGATTACGGTCCACCTCCGCCAGTTCTGTACGACTTTTACTGACCAGTTCCTCATGCATGAAGTAGTGAGTGGACAATCCGAGCACAGCTGTAGTTTGGGCTGTAACGCAAACAAAAAGTGAAGAAATGCATTTACATGCTGTTTGACCCTCACAACAAAAACGTCCATCTGGGCCAACGGAGCTGGTGGTGAGACCTGCTGATGGGCCCTCTGAGCAGATGGACCAAATCACATGTTAACACAAAAAGGTGGAGTGTTTCCTCTGAATGTTTAGTAGCAACTTCACATCCATCTCCTGACCTTCTAGATTAAGGGTGGACAACTCAAATGGAGCTGTCCTACTGTGAGTGTACAATCTGTAAGATGTGCAAGAGGTCATCAGAGCCTGTGACAGTTTGTGCATCGTCAAAGAGCAGAAGTGTGAGCGAAACACCGAAAACAGGCAAAACGACTGCCGTCACCCTCTGAGAACACGACTCCTTTGACTTCAACATTTAGGAGGCCGTAACTGCTCAGGATTTAGCAACACAATATGCTGGTCCTGCCACGTGCTCCTCTGTCAGAAGTCCCAGTCGTCCACCTCCAGGTGGCTGAAGCCGGACTCCAGACTCGCCAGTCCAGAAACAGAATCCTGTGGCTGGGGGCTCTCGAAGCATGTGATGGGTGCCACGGGCTGCAAGAGCTCGGGCAGCGCCTCCAAAGGTCGACGTTTGATCTGAAAAGTTCAAAACACGGCAGGACAAAATCAGAACGTTTGAAGAAAATAAACCCTCCAGGTCATATTTGGATCTTTATCGCTTATTAAAGTGTGATCCATTAGAACTGGTTCAAAAGAAAGAAGTCATTCTTTCTAAAACAGAGATGGGAAACTTTTTTTTTTCCAATGGGCCACATCAAGACGTTTAAAGCAATCAAAGGGGCGCATGGAGAATTGGAAAATGTATATTTTTTTTACGACAGATTAGAATATATTTTTTCAAGCTTTTTCTTAATGTAGCATAATTAGCATGCTTTATAAAAACATCTTTCAAATATCCTTTAGGAATATAAGACATACTCTGTAAACTGGCTCTTGTGACAATACAGTAGTCCCTCGTTTATCACACGGGGTCCATACCCTGAAGACCCGCATTGAGTGAAAAACCACAAAGTAAGACTATTAGTACAAGTAGTATGCAGTAGTTTATTTGATTTTATATATTTATATTTATGAAGGCATTTTAAACCATTCCCACACTCTTGCAATATTCTAAACAATGTGTCTAAACGCTCTAAAAGACACAATGTCATGATTTCAGCTCCCTGCCTCTTTGCCACCTTCAAGCGCTCTTGGCCACGCCCACTTCTCCGCTCTGCATACTCAACATCTGATCAGCTGTTTTAACAGCAGCAGGAAGTTTATCCTGCAGCTCTGGGCTGCACAAATGTCCAGCAGCTGCTAAATAATTTTTAAAAATTCATTTAAAATAAAAAATGTCATGCCGATCGTTGGGCTCATCCATCAATCAGCCAATTGTGTGTCAGGTCCACTCTTATTTTGAAAAACCACGATAGAGCAAACCTGCGATAAACGAACCGCGAAGTAGCGAGGGACTACTGTATACACGTTAGTTTAACATGTTATACATGTTAGTGGAAATATGAAAAAAAAAAAGTGTTTCTAAGAGTTTAAGTGTTCTGGAAACATGATGACTTAAATGTTTTTAAAAAGGTTTTGCGTAAGATTTTTAATTTAAATGTCTTTAAGTCTTGTCGATAAAGTGCTTTTTTATTTTCTTTTTAATCAGTGTTTTTGTGTAAACATTTTATTTTAACAAAGGATAATGAGGGCCGGATGGAGATTATGTCCAAGGGCCACTTTTGGCCCACAGGCCTTAAGATGCCCACGTCTGTTCTAGAGGCTAATTAATCAAAAATATGAGCTGCAATAAACTGAAAATGTTCATAGCTAACTCACCTGTTTAAAGAAAGGATGCCCAATGAGAGTGGAGGCAGAGGGTCTGCAGAGAAAAAAGATTAAAGTCATTAGTTGACTTTATTCTCAATTAGTTTCAAAAGAGAGAAAATTCTGGCCAACCTGTTTTCTGGCTCTCGCTGTAGACACAGTTCAACAAAGTTGTGAAACTGGGGGGAGAACGTTCGGTTGTAGGGGTGTCCCGATGACGAGGACGGCTCCCCGTTTGACTGTCCGGAGCGGGACGGCTTCAGAGACAGCTCCTCTGGTGGAATGGTGGTGGTGTCCAACAAACATGGAACCGTCCCGTTTAGTTTCTCCAGGAGCATCTGTGGGAGTCAACGGTCAGTTCAAAACATCGGATCTTATATTTAAAAACAGTCCAGTTCATGACAGCTGATCTTTTTTTATACCCAAGGTCTGAACTCTGTCATAAAACACAACTAAAATTCTAATGAAAACTCACAAGTAGTTTTCTCTGCGATTAGCACAGGATGTGTCCACACCTGATCAGCACCAGACGTGATGCTGTGGCGGAACAGGTCTGCTCACCTGTGTAGCCGGCATGTCTTTAAAGGGCACGTGTCCATTGGCCAGTTCACAGGCTGTGATTCCAAGGCTGTAGATGTCCGACCGAGAGTCGTATCCTTGCAAATTCTAAGAAAAATTATTTAAATTCAGGCCGAGCCTTAAAGATAATCATCGCTCCAGTTAGAATGTGCGGCCACACGGTGGAGTGAGGACGTACCTGCTGCAGCACTTCTGGGCTCAGCCACGGCAGCACCTTCACGCTGTACTGAGGGAAGTCGTGGACCACCTTGGCCCTCTGGCCGTTACGGATCAGGCTGAAAATGCTCCGCAGGCCAGACATGCAGACCTGTCCGTCTGCAGAGATCAGAACGTGGCTGGCCTTCACGCTCCTGCGAAGGGCAAAACAGTGAAAAAATACAATTAAACGTACCTCGTTATTAATATGATGACAAATGAAAGTTATTCAAGCTAAAAGGAGAGGAAAGCTAGCTAAAAGTGGCTAAAGGTTAGCTATGAGCTAAAAGTTGCAAAAGACTACAAAAAATAAAAACAACAAAGCAATGGTTTGAAGCAAAACATAGGAAAAATGTAAAAAGAGTAGAAAAAGATTAAAAGTAGCAAAAGGCTAATTCAAAGCTAAACAGAAATTTGCTAAAACAGCAAAAGGCTAGCTAAAAATCTAAATTAGCAAATTGATAGGTAAAATGCAAAAAGCTAACTAAAAGCAGTGGTGGAGAATGTACTCAAACAGTACTTGAGTAAAAGTACAAATAAACAGACAAAAATGTACTCTAGTAAAAGTAATAGTATCACATTAACATTTTTACTTAAGTAAAAGTACTTGTAAGTACAACGCATTATAGAATTGTAGTGTAGTAGAAAGTAGATACTTAATGTAAAATGTAGTGGAGTAAAAGTTGAAAGTACCCATGTTTGTCTTTACTTAAGTAAAGTACATATACATGAAAAATGTACTTAAGTACAGTAATGAAGTGCTTGTACTTAGTTACATTCCACCACTGGCTAAAAGGTTAATTTAAACAGAACCAGGCTGAAGAGCGAACAAAGCAAAAGACCATCCAGAAGCTAAAATTACACCCCCACCCCCACAAAAAAAGTTAAAAGCTGAAAGTAGCAAAAGGCTAGCTAACAGCTAAACGAATGGTAGCTAAAAGTAGTGACAGGCTAGCTAAAAGTAGCAGAGCACAAAAGTGAACAGCAGAAAACAAATGATTTAAATTGCCGAGGACACTGTTTATGAAGGAACAGAACAGATCTCAATGTATTTCCCTGAGAGAACTACAGTATTTGTAAATGCTGAATCAGCATTCACACGTGTCTCGTGTACCGGTGCACGTAGCCCATGTGGTGGATGTATTCCAGGGCTTTAAGCATGCCTAGCAGGATGTATGCGATGGTCAGCTCACTCATACCATCAGTAAAATGCGTGCAGATGAGGTCTCGAGCCGACCCTGCAAGAAAGAAACAAATCAACCCTCTTACCACAAAATGCTTCACAACACTAACATGCTGCATCTAAAATTATTAGGTTCATCCTACCGTAAGCCATGAACGGTGTAATAACCCACAGCTCATTTTCAGCTATAAAGACGCTCTTGTACGGTAGAATACTGGGGTGATGAAACAACTTGGACACATGTAGTTCACCCTGGTGGGAGACAAAAAAAAAGGACCACCAGAGAGGGTTAATTAGAACCAGGCTGAAGAGCGAACACAAGGGAAACAGGGTTTCCCCACATAGATTTAAAATAAAACATGAGGAAGACAGAAAACATAATTAAAACGAGTGTTTAGGCTCTAATGATGGTGCAGACCTGCAGATAGGTCACCATGTCATTAGTGCAGGACTCCAAGTCAATCCGCCGAACGGCCACGTGCTCCCCCGTGGGTTTGAACCGAGCCTGGTTCACAGTCAACAAGTCATCCAAACCCTTCCCTAAAAAATAAAAAAAGAGACCTTCACTTAAAAATGTTGTAAAATTATGCTTAAATCCCAACTCTATGGATCTTCATGCTGCATGGAAAACAACTAAAAATTAATGCAAAAACAAAAGTGCAGCTCTTGCCAATGCATTCTACAAACTGCAGATGTTAGACGCAGTTTTTTATTTAACCTCACGACATTGTTGCAAACAAACAAACAAACAAAAAAGTTTTTCTACCTAATAAAGTTAATAAAATGTTTTGATTCTATTTAAAACCAATCAGCCATCTTTGCTTTTAGTTACCGATGACAGCGAGGAGGTCGTATGAGCCGCTGTCAGGCAGGAAGCTGCCCATGGTGTCTGGACGGGGCAGCGAGGTCAGACTCTCCTGACTGTCCTCATGGTTCTGGAGGTGGACGGGAGAAAACAGAACCAAATGATGTTCTGACGTTGTGGCACAGCTGAGCTGTTAAGACTTTGTTTTTGGCACCCAGAGGCTTTGACATACGTGAAATCTGTAAACTCAACACTAAAGACACAGCAGTTTGACACCAGTGTTAGTACGACCGATATATATACAAATATTTAAGGTAAGTGAGTTCTACCTGACAGTGACGTGCACTCGCTGCACAGTGACCCCAGAATGTGGACATTCGTGTGCTTGTGGTTTCTCTCAGTTCACAAATTTCCATTAATATAAATAAAAAGAAGAGAACTACATTGCAACCAGTGCAAATTGTGTGCTCAACTCAACACACCTTAATGTGAAACCAAAAAAAATAAATAAAAAGGTTAATATGGTCGGCAGTGAGGACTCCTGAATTCCATCAAATTATTGACGTTAAAATGATGGAAATGGACCGACTCCAGCAGCAAGCTGTGGAAACAAGTGACAGCAAGTGGATGGATTGTTTGAACTGTTTCCACAGTGAAGTTCAGCGTCAGAACAGTGCACTTCTTTGAGGTTATCTGAGAAAGAGCATGTTCACAAACACAACCAATCTTGTTCCACGTGTGGATGGGTCCAAAGAATGTAAATTCAAATGGTTTCACACCTAAAGCGAATATTAAATCTGCCCTAGCAGGAAACTCAAAACATGCCATGAGAGCCTCTGCGGGCGTAAAGGAACATTTATAAATGTAATCTCATCACACGAAGCACACAAAACACTTCCACTGTGATCAGACCTTTAATGGGCTGACAAGAACCTTAATACAGTGCTGTGAAAAAGTATTTGCCCAAATATAGATATCTTTTGTTTTTGCATTTACTATATTTTTTTTCACCGTATAAGTTGCACCTTTTGGCAAAAATTAGCATGCCCTGCGACTTATACACCGAAGCGATATATGTTTTTTTCCCATATTTATAACCCAAGTTTTGGCTGAGATCTGATTTCATTCATTCAGACATGGAAAATATTGAACACTACCATTTTCATCCACTAGAGGGGGCTCGACTAATATGGCAAGCCAAGTGTCTCGTTATTTGGTAAAAGTAGCCATTAATGAGACACTTGGCTTGCCATATAGAGCCGCTTTCATCCGGTTGGTCAGCGGTGACGAATAATACATGTGATGTATATGGCAAAGCCACATACAGTATTTATGTTTATTTTCCACTTTATTAGAAATATTTGGACTGATGTGACTTATATGGCAGCAAGTATGATACTTAAATATTTCAGATCAGACAAATACCAGATAAAGATAACCTGAGGAAATATAAAATGCAGTTTTCTAATGATGATTTAGTTTATTAAGGGAAAAAGCTCTCCAAGTCAACCTGTTAATTGTGTTAAATCATGAACTGATTTATATTTTTGAAAACTTGAGTTCAATTTCACCGGCCACACCGGGACCTGATTACTGCCAGACCTGCAGAACCAAGAAATCACTTAAATAATTCCATCCATCCACAAATGGAGAAAATATGAAACAGTGTCAAACGTTTCCAGAAGTGGCCACTCGGCCCAAACTACTCCTAAAGTGCGTCCATGACTCGTCCATTTGGCAGGTCCTAAAACTGGGGTCTACAACCTGTGGCTCTGGGGCCACATGCGGCTCTTTTAGTCTCTCATCTGTGGCCCTTTGAAGCTTTGACCAAAACGAACATGAGAACGTATTTGTCTTCTTTATATCCACAATAGAAAATGTGAGTTTTAGCAGTTTTTTTAATCAATTTTCTGTAAATTTGTTAAAGATACTAGGAGAGAAACGTGTTGATTACATTTAGCTACTTCGTTTAACAAACCTCCAGGCTTACAGTGGGATCTTTCTCTCAATTAAAAAAAAAAAAAAATCTACTACTTGTCCAGCAAAATGCCAAATTGTTCTACACACTTTAAATTTATGTTTATTAGTGCTTAGTGTATTTTTAGTTGGTGTGTTTTCTTAGTTCACATCTTAGATCTTAGTAATGTTTTCTTTTGCATTTTATTGTTGGATGTAACTGGGACCCTGTGT
>JAVCKU010000022.1:3929698-3940719 GCA_032273985.1 Hypsolebias coamazonicus
GACCGTTAGCAAAATATATCATGATCGAGTGGATAGATTTGAATGAAAAATGACTCTAAACTTCAGCTATTTTGTTGAATGTCTCATTTCAGCTGTTGAACATCATCGTCCTATGACATCATGAAGGATGTGGTTGTGCCTTGTGTTGAAGCTCTGTTGTAATCCAACCTTTAATGTATTTATCTTCTCTATTAACAAAGGCGTGTGTTAACATCATGCAGGATGTGGCCGTGCAGTCTGTCTTATGTATATTGAAGCTCTGTCATGATTCAACCTTTAATGTGATTATCTTCACTATTAATAAAATAGGCAGCGTCTCTAATGAGGAAGGGGGCACCCAGATTTGAACTGGGGACCTCTTGATCTGCAGTCAAATGCTCTACCACTGAGCTATACCCCCATGGTTCCATATGGAGTGTTTAATGTTGTTGTTCATTTTCATCCACAATGCAACATTGATTTCCACGTGAACATTAATACTCAGAGTCTCTCCCAGATAACTGAACTTCTCACTCTGGGTCCAGCTACGCTGCAGAGGAAACTCATTTCAACTGCCTGTAACTACCATCTCATTCTTTCAGTCTCTACCCAGAGTTCATGATCACAGGTGAGGGTAGGAACGTAGACCGACCAGTAAACAGAGAGCTTTGCCTCACAGCTCAGCTCCTTCTTCACCTCAATGGACCGGCACAGAGTTGACAATACTGCAGATGCTGCAGGTCTGGTTATGATTTTTAGCTGATGCAACTTGATACATCATTTCCTGGCTTGCAGTCATAATAAATGACTTTATCTGATCACAACAAATAACTTCTTTTAACCAAAATCCAAAGTACACTATTTTTTAAAAGAGTCAAAGTTTGTCTAACGTTGTGTGAGAATGAAACCCAAAATAATTCCTGCTCAAAGACTGAATTTTGAAAAAAGAGTATTAATTCTTAACTTATTAATTGATTGTTCAATATTGATTTATGACATTTAAAACCAGTTATTCTACAAATTATTGTCCTTTATCACTTGTGTTGTTTATTATTGTTGTTGATTCATATTTTGATTGATTATTATTGTATTAAAATTTCAAATCCCACTTTGGTCATTTCATTTAGATGAATTTTCATTTGTTCTGGTGTAAAACTCCATGTAATGAACAGATTCTACTTCAGTGACTGAGTTCTGATTATTAAATGGTGAATACTTTAAATTAATTGTTGTTGGTCAACACTGATCAGCTGGTGACTCGCTTTAACGAGTGCTAAATAAATAAAAAGAAGAGTAGAGGAGGAAGTGTCACTCTTCTTACATCTAATGTTCATCACTATTATCAATATGATGGTTTCCAATGGTGGAAGGGGGCACCCAGATTTGAACTGGGGACCAGTTGATCTGCAGTCAAATGCGCTACCACTGAGCTATACCCCCATGGGAAATACTTTTAGAGATTTTCATTTTCATTTGTCATTTTCACCTCTAAATAAAAAAAAAAACTGATTTTTGTGGTGAAAAAAAAAGAAGTTTGATCAATTAGTTGTTCCCTTCTAAAATAAAAATCTCCAGACTCTCATGTTGAGCAAGCATAAAGGTGACAGTGGAAAGGAAAAACTCCCTCATGAGGAAGAAACCTTTAGCAGAACCAGGCTCAGGATGAGTGGCCATCTGCTTTGAGAGGAACAGATACACAATGGCAGGTCAAGACTCACATGCTGGTACTGTATAGAATTAGTTTCCATGTTGTGTTGAAGATTTGTCATGATTCAAACTTTAATGTGTTTATCTTCACTATCAACAAAATGAGGTAAAGTGTCAAATGATGAAGGGGGCACCCAGATTTGAACTGGGGACCTGTTGATCTGCAGTCAATTGCTCTACCACTGAGCTATACCCCATGTTGATGACAAGTTGACAATTCTGTACTAGTTGTCATTTTCACGAAGCAACAAACTGTTTTTCAAGAAAAATAAATTAAGTTTGATGATTACCGGTAGTTGTTCCCTTCAACAATAAAAGTGTAAAAGAAAAGTAAAAAAAAAAAAAACTAATTAAAAAGAAAAAGTTAGATTTAGGTTTGGTTTAGAAGATAAACATCAGAAACAGTCAATGAAATGAAAGATAGCTTTAATGTAGAAAATCAACTGACAGAATTGGTCTGATCTTTAAAACTAAAGTTAAAATAAATGTTTTGTTTTATGTTTTGCATATCACACCTGTTATACATTGAGCATGACTCATTCATAACTAATTAAAGTAATTCCCTACCTTCAGCAAACATTTATGTAATCTGGTAGTGTGGTGGTTAAGTGTTTGATGGCAGACCAGGCAGTTCTAGGTTCGAGTCAAGGATGGAAAGCTGATGTTTTGCTCCCGCCAGGGGGCGCTGTTGCTTCATTGATTTATTGGGCAACAAAAGTAAACGTTAGAATATATCAATAAAACACTAAAGCTAATGTTTAATAAATCAGTTAAGATGCAGAACATTCTTAGCTGCACAGAGAAGCTCCTGCTGATGGATTTAAATCACCTGGCTGAAGAAATTACAGTTTATTCAGGAACTTTAACTGGTCTGTGGATCAGGGCTGTGTGAGAAGTTTCTTGTCTGTGCATCTGTTTCCCTTCCTGATTGAAGGGACTGGTTACATTTTAAGGGCTAAAAATAACATTAACACACAAACATTTCTCCATGTGTCCATGTTCTACTGCATCTTTATCACTGAGGCCTGAGATTCATGACATCAGGCAGCTTTATGCACGTGTCACACATGCAGATGAGTTTAATCTTTAAAGATTTGAAAGAACCTTGCAGAAAGTAATCTGTAGAGGCACACCTACAACTAACTAACTATTTGCATCTATTTATGAGAACCACCACAGCTAGTTGTCATTAACTAACACAAAACTAGCTCTACCTTGATGTTTTCAGAAACTGAGGTAATTATTGGTGTGGAATAAGATTATTAGGGTTCATCTTGAGCCTACAACAAAAAAAATCTTTCTGTCATGGATTAAGATTTATACCTACAGAGTTAAGCTGTAGTTATTTTTATAAAACATATTCCTAATTTCTCCACTTTGATTGTTGCAGACCTCCCCAAAGCAAAAATCAGTTTAAGGCACAAGCTTTGTCTCAAGGTTCAACTTTTTTATTTTATTTTCCCCCTTAACGTGCTATTAAATATTGAAACACATTTTCTGTTTTTAGTACAGCATCCTTATAAAATTCCCAACTCTGGTACCGGTCACAGTAAAAGTCCGGAGGTTCTGTAGTTGAAACAAGTGGAAATTAATTTTCAGTTTTAGGGAGCAGTGATCATCTGCAGCTCCGTTAAGAACCAAACTCTTATTTGCACGTTTAAGAAATGTGAAATAAAAATGATCGGTTCACCTTATTTGTCCTTTCCTAATCTGGGGGGAATGTTTTAAATTTGAACATACTGTAGTTTGTTTTTTTAATAAACCTAGATTTTCCATTTGTTTAAAAGAGCCTCTGTGTTTTTCTAAGGATTGTTTTATCTGCAGTGAACTTCAATGAATTGACTGAGCCAGAATGTGATAAACATTTTGCATAAGAAATGTAAAAACTGACAAGTAGATCTTATTTCCTGTTCCAAAAAATCCAAGAAATCCAGTTCTGTTTGGGGACTGACTTTTGAATGAATAAAGTTGAGATAATTTGAAATACACAATTGTTTTAACATGTTCAACCTTCCATCTGTCCAACAAAGGAAGCAGACTAAAGCAGAGGTGACATTTTTTACTCATTTAGATAAAAAAAAAGCTCACTTAAAAGTAAAAAAAAAAAAAAAGGCTCAACTTATTCTCTAAAAAGCAAAACAGACCAGTTTATGCAGAATATTTAAATAGACCGTTTCCTCCATGTGGGTTCATATGTATACATCTTCAAATCTCCATTAAGTTTTTTATTATTATTCAAGATAATAGTTTTATCCTCCACTGGAGATCACATGACATCAGTGCAACAAGTGGAAACTGTTGTCATGACGGCTGAAGAGCAAACAGAACAGGTTCAGTGGGATCACAGCTAATTGGTGCCAGTCTTTATTGTCAAAGGGAGGACTAAACCCAGAGGAGAAGCTTTTTGAACACACCCAGGTAGAAACTGAATATATGTACAAACACTGCACATCAAGTTCAGAATAAACAGGGTGACTTCTTAGCATTTGCTTTATTCAAAAACTGAAAAGTAAACAAATTGACAGGATGTAGTAGATGAAAATGGCAGATGAGTGAAGATGGTTCTCAGATACAAAACCCCTGACGGCTCCACACTTTAAGTTACAGATATGCTTTAAACATTAAAAAAAAATTGAATAGTTTTATTATACTTGGCAGAGCTAATGCCCCTCTATGCAAAGCAAGATATTAATGTTTAACCACAAATCATTACCAGCAGCACATTTTTATCCCAGCCCTCAAACATTACCGGAAGAGTTCCTATAGAGGTGAGTCTCTTTGCAACTAGAGTCTTTATGCCTTTTTTTTTTAACTATCATTTTGCAATAAATTGAATAAACAATTACAAACATAAAAAATGCCGGGCAATGAGGCGATATAAAACCCATCTGTGACAAACTCTCCCTGTCTCTGTCCCCACACGAGGTAGACTCCAGGAATGGATCCATCAAACCATAACCTACAAGATTTTCAGCTACGGTAATCATCGACAGCCTGAGGCGCCCGGTGGGAGCAGAAAGAGGAGCCGGACGTCAGCAGACCTGCATCACAGGAAGCAGCCCGTGCTCAAAGATCTTATCGGGAGCTCATTGTTGTTGCTGCGCTCCTCCTCGGAGATGCGGACAGGGTGCAACTTCATTTACATGATGATGCACGGCGCGCGGCTCTTGGTGATCTTCTGCACAGGTTTCCCATCACTGGCATTCTGGACTGCTGCCAAGATCTGTAGCAGCACAAACCAACAAAGAAGGGATTAGATGGACAAAATGCATTGAAATGCACATCGATTAGTGCGCATGCGCCTTACGTCATCCTCATACGGGAAGCCACTTGTCTCGAGCTTGGAAAAGACGAGCTGCCCGTTGATTTCAATTTCAAAGCTGCCTAAAATCCCAATTAAACAAACAAAAACAACAATAATGAGAACGACATTTGCCTTGACGGACTGTTTAATAAACGTCCAATGTATTGATTTGATAACAAACCACCATCACAGACTCTTTAGCTTCAAACAAAGTTCGTGTGTGACGCTCATGTTCACCTGTTCGTCCCACAAAGCCCGACACTTCCGCCTCGGGAAACTCAGCCCGAACCACCTGGGCGAGTTCCCGAAAGCGGGGTTCGTATCCTCATCCACCACTGCGTCAAGATCAAGAGAAAACGCACACGTAAAGAAAAAAAAAAACAGAAACAGAGTTAAGAGCAAAGATTAGCTTAGCTGATGCTAACGATGCTAACGGTAGCGAAAAGTGTAAACCGAGACTGGCGGAAATATTCAAAAATATATATATAAATATGGGCAAAATAAGAATGAGTACAGTAAATCACACGTACCAGTATTCCACCCTAACCTTCACTCCCATTTTTGCTGTTCTTCTAGACACTGGCCGCCCAGTTAGCTTACGTCTTAAACGTCAGGACAACAGCGAGACAGGGCTTTTATTGTGAAACGTCGTGACGCATGCGTAACATTTAGGTCGCACGCTCGCGGAAGGAACGTGTCTGCGCGCCAACACGGAGTATTACGGTAAAAATGTCCAGGTAGAAAAATCTTACCGTATTACGGTAAAAAAGCTTAACAAACTGATGTAAAGTGGAAGGTTTAGTGCGCACTGTGAATTTTAAACTCATCTGCTCTGAAGAGGAAAAAAAAATCCTCTAAGTTATAATTTTACACTGTCTCAAAATTATCACTCAGCATTTTACATTTTAATATAGGCTACTTAAAATTATTCCATTAAATGATTAATTATTAGCAATTTATAATTATGACTTAGCATATTCCTTATTAGCATCTCAATTTCTGATTAATAAGACATTTATAATTATGACTTAGAATCTCAAAATTACAATTTAACATTTCACACTTATCACATCTAAATGTTAGCATCTTATTTATCATCTCAAAATTATGACTTTGGATCTCAAAATGACGAGTTTTCATCTCAGATTACAAATAATATGTCTTAAAAATGGCACTCAATTCACATTAAATGGCAACAGCAGCACAGCGATGTGGACATTTTTCAACCTGGGCCTTTCTTTTAAAGTTTTATTTTAATCTCGTTAGCACATTTAGACAGAACGTTTGTTTATTCATTTAGAATAGTTACGCTCCTTTGCAAAAATAAGCAATTTAGTTTAAAATATCTGGGAAATGTCCTAATTTCTCATTAAATTAGCTTCAGTTAAAGGTAAATTTTTGGTCGTTTCAGATGATAAATATATAAAACTGCAATATAAGTAATGTTTCGGTAATAATTGTAAGATATTTCTGCGTAGCAAATATAGCATGTAAATAAATCATTTGCAACATTTGTCTTCATTTGCAATGGCACGTTTTTTAAGTCAATAAAGTGTCACTGATGCCCCCAGGAGCTCTGAAGCGTTCGTATTCACAACTGTTTGAAAAATTTTAAGGCCTCATGCACACAAAAAAGCCACTTTTATGCATGATGCAAATCTCTGCAGCAGAAACACAAATTATGGAAACTTCCTCTGCTGCTGCAGGAAGAGATCCGGTCACTTTGTCCTAAAGGACACTGGTCCTAACAGGATGTGTCTCTTCTGTCTTCCAAAGCTGCATCACATTTCTCCTCTTACTGCTGGGAAATGTGACGATCATGTGGGTGGATGACCTGAATCATCACCTCACATGGAGATCACATTCTGAGAGGAGACTTCCTCTGAAACTGAGACTCTTGTTCTTTCCTAAAAGAACAGTCTTTTTTAATTGAATTTCTCTCAAATAGGTATTAAAAATTAGTACCTTATTAGCCGTGACATCAGCCGTGGCGTACAGAGTATGAAGAAAACGTAAGGAACACGGTGCACTTTATTTTGGAGGAAGCTTTGTTCTCTAATGTTTGCTGCACAATGATTTCTAAAGTTTGCAGCTTTCTGCTTTGCTGTGGGTGGGTTGGTTAATTAATTAGTTTCACACTGAATGTTCCATTAAATATGTTTTGAGTTGGATGAGATTAAATTATAAGCCCCTGATCTTCCATCAAAGGAAGCATTATATTGGATTTCTCTTGCGCTTCAAACTTTTAGATTTATTATTTCTGGGAAAACCCATGACGGCAGAACTCCTTGTCCTTGCCCACCATGACAAATGCAATGAGGGTTTGAAATTACTGTAAAATTTCAAACGTACGCTGACAGAGGAGCACAAGTCGTGACTTTCTGGTGGAGCTCCAAAGCTGGATTACGACTCAGAAAATGTTCAATTTTAACACGTCAGCTTTATTTTGAACCAAATCTTAAACCAAGACTGAAGGGAGGCATTAATGACCCCCTTCCTCTCTAAAAGAAAAACTGAATAGTCCTTGTAGAAATTATGCTTTGGACCTGCGACGGTCCTTATAGCAGCTGATCACAGTTTTCAGGACTCCAAAGCCATTCAAAGTAAAAAGGCAGCCCTTTGTATGTATGTTCTCTTTTTTTAACCACTCGTTCTGAAGATGGCTCACAGTGGTTCCTCCTGTCTCATTCAATCATGTCCTTTCTCTTATTTTAATGGAAATTTAATGGAAATTCACGGCCTTCAGGAGGTTCGTCATGAGCTTCAAACATAATTCAGTTTAATCGCAGTAGGAGAAAATACAATAAACAGTGAAATTTGTCAAATTTTGTTTCTAACATTGAACTGGGTTTTGTTTTTACGTCATCTCATTTAGAATATCAACGTTCATGCTCAAAAATCCAGGTAAAGAATTCCACAGAGTTCAACCAGGTCATCTGGACAGTTTCGCTTTTTTGTTGAGATGTTTCATCCTTCATCCAAAGGACTTCATCAGTCTGAGGAGCCACAACAAAAAGAGTCCCACAAGCAGCACATTCACATAGTGGACCAACAGTTTGCTGGAGATAAGATGTTTTCTGTGGCCCGCCCTCTCCCCCGTCGACTCCTCTGAGGCAGCTATAGCCAACGTGGTTCAGGCTTTGACTTTGTCCTTTGATTTATTGGTTTGTCATGACCAGGGGTCTTCAAACTTTACGATCATTTGAGTCATTCTTACACCTTCAGTCACTAAATTAAACATGTTCAGAGCTGCAACAACCTGTGGTTATCAACTGGTGGCCCATGGGCCACTTCAGTTTTGTTGGAGGAGACTTTTGTGGCCCGTAGTGACATTATAAAGATAAAAATATCCAATTGTTTTTAACATTTATTGATGTTTTTACTTTTTAAGACAAATGAAAAGACCAGATTCTTGTAAAGAGGGAGTAAATAGTTTTTAAAATAATAAAACAAAACAAAACTAAAACTATGAGCTGCAGACCTATATATTTTTTAATTGTGGAAAAAAAACGAGTATAGAAATAAAGCAAAAAGTCAAAGTGAGTATTTGCAAAAGAAAACAAAACAGTTAAAACTATTACTTTTGCTGTTTGTTGGTCAACCAATAAAATTAAGTTTTCTGTTAGTTTTAGTCAAAGCTTGAAAGAGCCGCAGATTGCAGACCCCTGGTCATGACTGTTGGATAAATAAATATATTTTCATCATATACTTTATCAAAGAAGTCACTCTGAGGACACAAGAAGATTTTTAACTGGTTTTACTTGCAAGGACTCATTGAAAACAGACGGCACAGATATTCAATGTCGCTGAATGCGCATTGAACAGTTTGCTGCAGACTTGTATCCACAGCAGAGTCCAGCCTCATAGCCAGATCCATGGATGTCAGCGGGTCGACCTTCAGCTGGAGATAGGAGAACGTTGTGGGCATGTTCTCAAGGCCTCAACACCAGTGAGCAAGTCGGCCTTCAGACCAAGACAAGAGAAGGTTTTGTGCAGACATTACAGAAGGAGCTATTATAGATAAAATCATTATGTAAATTCTCAAACAATGACGTCCGTTTTGTTATTTAACAAATAAATTGAATTACATCATGTTCTGAAGGCATGAATGAACATAGGGGGCACCTATATTAGTCACTTCGGTGTATAAGTTACAGGACTTGACAATTCATGCAAAAATGTGTGACTTATATAACGAAAAATATGGTAACAAAAAAACTAAAGACAAAAGGCTAGCTTAAAGCTAAGAATAGCAAAATGAAAGTTGAATGTGTCAGACATTAGCTAAAATGTAAAAGTAGCTAAAGGATAGCTAAAAGGTGAAGCTACAAAGGGCTGCCTAAAAGTAGCAAAAGGCTGGTTTAAAGATTTGCAAATGTGTGGCTAAAACTTAAATGTAATAAAAGGCTAGCTAAGGCTAAAAATAGCAAAAGACTGCCTACAAGGTAAAAGCAGCAATGTGCTAGCTAAAGGCAGCAAACTGTTAGCTAAAAGTAGAAAAAGGCTAGCAACACGATAAATGTAGCAATGCTAAATAAGGCTTGCTACAAGCCAAAACAAGCAGAACAGAAGGTAAAAGCTAAAGCCAAGCAGAAGTGTAAGTAAAACTAGCAAAATGCTAGCTACAAGCTAAAAGTAGCAGAACAAATCTAAAAGAAGCTAAATAAGACAGACATGGAGGAAGTGAGTTGAAGCAGGTTAAAAACAATATTTGACGGGCTTCTGTCTTTACGTTGACATGTTTTCTTGCAGCAGCAGCGGCTCCTCTCAGCATGCCGGGCCTGTACGGTTACTGGACGGTCCGCAGGTCCAGTCAGCTGTCGGACAACCAGAGACAGACGTCCACAGCGAGGACGGGCTTTCAGCCTCATGTGTTCGCTGAGGACCGACCCAGAGAGTTAGAATCTAGACTGGAGCTCCTGCAGTCACAACTTAACAGGTAAATTAAATTTCATCACACTTCAGAAGCATAAATGTTATGAGGGGGCACCCGGATTTGAACCAGGGACCTCTTGATCTGCAGTCAAATGCTCTACCACTGAGCTATACCCCCTACACTGAATCAACAGCACAAGTTGATTTTCCTGTTGCGGGCCACGTGTCTGCGTTTAGTGTGCCTTCCTGCTGATGACAGCTCCTCCCTGTGGGGTTTGTAATTAAAGTTCCTGTTGATAATTTTCACCGTTTGCATGAAAGAAAGAAAAAAAAAAAAAAGAGCCGGATGAGAAAACTATCAAAAGAAAGGGTCAAAGACGAGGCTGACAAGATGGAAAAATGACAGTAAAGTCTGTAATGTGCCTCCTTGTAAACTCTTGTTTGCTCTTTACATTGTTTTTGTGGGACACCCAGTGGGCTTCTATAATTAGCGTTAAATAGAAATTCTGTTTTCTTGCTTCCTGTCCAGGCTGGAGACCCGTATGACCGCAGACATCAATGTGATCCTGCAGCTGCTCCAGAGGCAAATGGCCCCGGTTCCTCCAGCCTACAGCTCTCTGTCCCCCAGCCTGCCTCACCCCAGCTCAGTGTACAGCACAGGAGCCCCCACGATCCGCACCGTCCCCCCAGTCCAGCCGCTACAGACCGACGGCTCTGCCTCACTGCTACTGGTACCAGGACGGATTTTATTCTACGGCTGTTTGCTGCTTACGTTTAACTAATATTTGCAGTTTTGTAGATGTTGCTGGTGCAGATTAAAGAAAACAGGATCAGGAAGTTAAAGTTTCTAATTACCGTATTTTCCACCATACACGTTGCACCGCCCTATAAGTTGCATCAGTCCACATTTGTCTAATAAAGTGGGAAAATCCATATATACGCTGCTTCGTCGTATAAGTCGCATCTATTGCGCGTCACAGCTGACAATCTGGAAACGTGGGCCGGTGTTGTGCCAAAAATA
The DNA here is from genome assembly GCA_032273985.1 of Hypsolebias coamazonicus. Classification (NCBI taxonomy): domain Eukaryota; kingdom Metazoa; phylum Chordata; class Actinopteri; order Cyprinodontiformes; family Rivulidae; genus Hypsolebias; species Hypsolebias coamazonicus. The sequence continues at coordinate 3,940,585 of JAVCKU010000022.1, forward strand.
GATTGGCGGCCGCGGGAGCGTGCACCGGAGGACTTTAACAAGAATTTAACAAGATTAACACTTAAAAACATTTATTTGTTTGCTCGACTTTATAGCAAAGGTGCGTCTCAGTTGAACTTTTCCTTAATAAATGCA
>JAVCKU010000022.1:3940819-3952723 GCA_032273985.1 Hypsolebias coamazonicus
TATGTTCTGCAACTAATCATTATGTTAATTCCTTTAACAATATACTGTTCTACTGCAGCAATCTAATGGACATTAAAACTTCACTTTTATGACGAGGGTCAGAAAGTTAAGAGCTTTTAAAATTTCTCAGCTTCACTAATGATAATGATAAAAAAAAGACAAGTTTTCTCTACTGGAGACTCTTATAAATCAACAGAGAGCAGCTGTTTTAATATTTAAATAGCAGAAAAACCTCAGCGGCTGCAGAGAGAAACCACCAACAGGCCAGGAAGTGCAGAGATTTGACACGAGAGCAGCAGAAATCTGGACTGGGTCCCGTTTTAAAAAAATGGATACTCAATTAAAAAAAAAAAAAAAACAATTATGCATAAATTAGTGTACAGAAAAGAACCAACTGCATCAAAAGAAATGTTAAAGCTACTGCCATTTGGCTCATTGTGGTCACCATGACAACCACACAATTGCATCTGTCACTCCCTCAAACAAACAGTTGCAGAGTCAGAACCTGTTAGAGTTGCATTCGGGTCCAAAAAAGCCAACCCAACCTGGCCCCAGTCTGTAGCCATAATTTCCGAACCCCATCCAGTACGACCTGGAAATAAAGAAATAAATAAATAATTTAAAAAAATAATAATTTTTTCAATTAAGCTTTGACTGCTTATATAGTTATTAATGGTCGGCGGACGTGGGCAGAAGATTTGAGCTGAGTGGGTGTTTGTTCTGTCATGGCTGTCAAAGTGCATTGAATCCCTGCTTCTGCCTGCATTCTGCATTATTCAGACACGGACCCTGCTTAGACATGTCGGATGTTTTGTGATCTCACCTGTTTGGGTCATCGGCCGCACGCGTCCGCTGAGCGCAGCGGCTGAATGAAGATCCATTTGCGCTGATGGATCGCTGTCAGTAGTCCATCTGAAGCTTAACTGAACTTTTTACTTCTTTCAAGGCCGGTCAGCGCGCGGTGAATTGGCCGCGTGCAGCTGGTGATAGTATGGCAAGCCATGTTGCCATATAAATGGATCGTCAGCCGTGTCCGCCTGACACCGACCCGGCCTGCACATTATTATGGCCCGGCCCTGATCTGGGTCAGACGGGGCCAAGCTCCAGGTTCAGGTTAGAAATGACAGCTACCTGTCACATTTTACAGATTCTTGCACCGTGAGCAGCAGAAGACCCTGATGGACATGTGTTTTTTTTTAAATATATATTTTTACCATGTTTTATGCAGAAAATTTAACAAGTTCACTTATGATTTTAAAAAGAATAATTGGAGCTGAACTTTATTTTCAGTATGTTGAAGCTTGGCGGTGCACTCGCAGTATTCTGGAGGAGTTTGAGAAAAAACTACCATAACTCACCAAATGAGTTGGGTGAGAGAAGACAAAAATATTCACATTCTGATGTTTAATTTGTACCACAAAGAGTTTGGGGTGTAAAAATATTTGCGGCTCAAGTTTGACATTTCTCAGAAAACTCTCTAAAAGTGATAAAACTTAAAACTTTGTGAAAACGGTTAAAAAGCCGCCTCAGGAAGGCACGGTCCAAATCAAGGGTAAGCGGAGTGGTGGTGCAGAGGTTAGAGAAGGTGGGCCTGTAATCGAAAGATTGCCGGTTCAACTCCTGGTACCGACAACATTATAATATGGGTGGGAAAGGAGAAGCATGTCTGTCTCCACTCTCATTTGCCCCACTCTGGACCCTTGAGCAAGGCCCTTAACCCCAACCATCTGCTCCCCGGGTGCCATATACAGCAGCTCCCTGCTCCACGCAGAGGGCTGTGGTAGCGCGATGATCTGTGGTTGCATCAGGAAGGACATCTGGCGTAAAAATAGTTGCCAGGTCTTCGTGGGACCAATTTGCTGTGGGGACGCCTGACGAAGGGAGCAGCAGGAAGAAGAAGAAGAAGAAGAGGAGGTAAAGTCCGACTTTCTGTGACCTGATTTAATGTTGTTTCTGTGAGCTGTAAAAATACAAACAGAGCTGAGTTTTCTCATATTTGTCACCAAAAACTTGTTTTTTCTCACTGTTTTTTGTGAGTTTTATTGATGATGTCTGATATTCAGCGATGGAGCATCACTTTGTGGTGTATAATTTACATGTTTTATTTCAAAGCTGCACCAACGGCTCACTTATAACAGCTGAACCACTGAATCACGCTGAAGCAAAATATTATATACTATTGTGATTTTATTTTTTTAACTGTGCAAAATTTTTAATCACTTGGGAAGTCTTCATGCTTTGCTTCCAGGGAGACGGGCTGTTTTGAAGCAGCCTTGATTTGTTGTTTTTCTTTGGACTTTTGCTGCTTCGTCACTTGTTTTCTGTGCATTTCTTCCACGTGCTTTCTGCTCACCGTGCAGCGTGCGTTTAAACTTGGACGAGTGGAGAAAGTAAGAAGTTTCACGCTCTTCGGCAGGTGGACAGCGTCTGGAAGTCATGTCCTTAAGACATGAGATTAGACCAGAGATTCCATCAGCTGTGCACCGTCTTTAAATGTTAAAACGTGTCAGTGTTTCCTCTCCTCAGCAGTCGGTCGAGCATCACGAGTCAGGATCAGCAGCCAGCTTCAACGCCAAGCAGCAGCAGAGGAGGCCTCGCCTTTCTGCTCCGGCCTCGACTCTGGAAACAAACAAAAAACCTGAGCTAGAAGTTTGTTTTTGTAAAGTCAAGTTTGTTGTCTTCACATCAGACCTGGGGCTGGGGCTACCACCCCCACCCCCCTAACATTTAATCAATGTTAAAAGGGAATCCCCAGTGTGTAAACAGGATGACGCAGAAAGATGCTCAGGTCTTGATACTGCCCTTTGCCCCCCTTCTGACCCGTGTGGGGCCTTCTGACACGATCAGGTCCAGGCTGGTTCTGTTCTTGGACTTGGTCCTCGCTGAGAGGGCGGTGCAGGCAAATTAGGGCTGGGATATCCCTGAGTCAAGGTGTCCTGAGCAGATAGAGATGTTTGTGTGTCATCCACCCAGCTGAGGGAGCAACCAGAGGGGTCGTGGGGCGCCGCGCTGCTCCGCCGACGCACTTTCTAGTGGGTGTTCCCGCTTCTCGGGTTCTCTCGCTCTACTCATCTTTTCATTCGTCCTGGATCACTTTGTCGCCGAGCTCGCCGAGGCCGACAGAGCATCGATCATCCTGGTGGAGACCAGGTGGGAGTACCTGCATACAGGTAAGGGGTGTGGCCTCCTCTGGCCTGGACTTACAGATTATCTTTTTTTTTTTTTTAGCTCTAATGAATCAGAAATTATATCTAAAACTAAACGAATATCTGAATATAGTCCAGCTCAAGCCCTAACCAGGAGCTCAGGGAGGAAACTTTCTTTGACCTTTAATTGTAATAGAAGGGAATGAAATTGTCGCGCTTCGTTTTTATCGTATTTAAAATGTTTCTGCACTTCTTGAATCTGTAATAAGCAGAATAATTATAACTGAAAAGGCAATATATTTCTAACCTGACAGGATTTTGCTTCTGTTTTAATATTGCGCTACTTTTCTCTTGATTTGTAGATTTTTTTTAATTAGCTGCATTTAAAGACTTGTTTATTAAAAAAAAAAAAACAGTTTTTATTCCTCATTTGTGTAAGCAAATGCACAGTCAGTGTATGCAGACAGAACATAAATTAAAAAAAATATATATACAGCATTTTAAAAAATATGAACCTTCATAAATATTTCACATTATTAAAAAAAAAAAAAAAACTTATCCATTCTGAAATTGTTTTATAACTTGGCGCTACATAAACCATTTGAACTTTTTACTGTCTTGTCTCTCAGAAGACCAGATGAGTGAAGGGTGTAACCCAAAGATAAGCTTCTGAAGTCGTCTATTTAAACTCTATCGTGCTTCGAACGGTCAACGGCTGATCAATTATCTGACTCGAGCTGCAGCTCTGAGCGTAACATATGATGGTGATGTTTTTATCAAAACTGTCTGCAAAAAGGCTCAAAATAGGTCTTATCTTTTCCCTTTAACCACAATAATAACTCCTGGTTTGACGGCCTCACAGTGAGGCCTTTTCTGTCCTTACTGATGAAATCTGGGAGTCATGTACTTCCCTCCATGAAAGGTTTTAATCTTTGTTGATTCTGAGAGGATAAGAAAAGACTTTGACACGTCTTAGAGTTATTTCACTCTCTGTGTGCTGGTTCCTTTCATTTACTGTTCAGGGAATCCATAGAAGTCGCTGAAAGTTGAGACGAAAACACCAGCACCCATGGAGAACGTCAGTTACGAGGAGGTTGGTTTCATTTGAGATCTTGATTAGTTGGAGAAACACATAATTTTCTTCAGCTCATTTTCATCAAACAGCTTCAACCTTTTTTCTTTTTTTTTCAATGCAGGGCAGCGACGTGTCCTACGAAGATAACGAGCCAGCCTTCCCCTCTCCTCTCAGGCTGTAAGTCGCTCTCTCAGCTGTCTTCTGCCTTCGCAGTGAATGTCTGCCCGCTCTTTTCCTGATAAGATAATGGCTATTTCTTGAGCCACATTGAACCTGAGTGGCTATCAGCGCCGAAAGTTCAAGACATTGCTCTTATCATTTTAAACAATGTGGAATAGATATTATTTTCCAGATGTTTTGATCTATTTCCAGCTGCTGTTCTCAGCTGTAGTAAACTGAAACACACAAACTACCACAATATTGCAACATGCAGCAGCTAAACAGACACATTTATTTATATTCAGCCAGACAAAGGCTAAAGAAGAGTCTATAAAAGTCTGTAAAATTATAAGCATTTAGGAGATAATAGCTGTTTTTTACTTTAAAGTGCTAAAATTAGCAACACTAACTGAAAGCTAAAAAAGAGATAAATCATGATTAAAAACTAAAATTGGATAAATTTTAGCTAGAAGCTTAAATTAGCAAAACTATAGCTAAACGCTACATAAGAAGACACGAACAGAGCAAGTTGGCCGTAGTAGATCTCTGAGAAAGTTTTTGAAGGAACTGAAGAGATCTCACATTTTTTGAGGGGGAAACTTAATAAAAAAAATTGCAGTATTAAAAGTCACAGCTCTCCTAATGCTGATTGAGCCGAACATTTAAAAAAAAAAAGGATGGTGACCATGAATGAGCGCATCATTTGTTACGGCTCAAGTTATAAAATGTTTATTCAGAATCACTATTCCAAACACAAAGACACTTCCAGATGTTCTGCTGAAAGCTTGGCTGTGAGGATACAAATTAGATGAAAACAGCGTAAAATCTTGAAAACTGAGGGAAAATGCTGCTATTTTCTATAACAAATGTATTTTCAACAATCAGCAATTAAATGCAAATTAAACTTTGCAGGAAACAAATTGCACGGTTAAAGCTCATGTGTGGAAGGAGCAGTATCTTTATGAATGAACCACATTCTGGATGAACTCCCTCCTGAAGCAGAGAACTGCTGAGGACTGAGGCTGCTGCCACCTGGTGGCGATGTGGAGAATAGTCACGAACCACGTGCACAATGATTTCAGTCTGATAGTGAAGGTTTTTAAAGTTGAGCTGCATCATTTTTCAAACAGCGACACTGAAGGGTGCTTTATACCAGTGGTATATGGAGTATACCCACTAGAAAAGCGTGGTATATCCACTAAAAAGTGCACAGAGATACAAGACCATGTCATGTATGATTGGCAATGATACATGGCATGGGCTTGTGCCGTTGTCAACACATTTGGAACATTTTATAGACACAATGAGCTGGTTCAACCTGTTTTTTTTGTCTAAATAATACTTCTGTACTTACTACTTAATACTTGAGCATGTTTTGCTGCAAACACTTTACAATAAGGTACACAAAATGTGCTTAACTACTGGGGAACACCTCATGAACGAATCAGGAGCTGATGGGTAGTTAACCAATAGGTTTACAAAAGAGAAAATCCAATAAAATCAGTGATCACTAGGAAACAGGTTTTTGACAATTACGAGCTGTGACCAGTCACTGGTGCAGGGTTTTTATTCAAAACCAACATGGAGAATTTATTTTCTGTTTCTGTGGTAATAAACCAAGAGTCCCCTAATAAGGAAGGCTTGTGCATTCCCCAGTAAGTACTGGTTAACTACACATTAGCTCCTGATTCATTCCTCTTTGGTTTCCTTGGTAACTACCCATTAGTTCCTCTTCATTTCCCAGGTAACTAACTAGTAGTTCCCTAATAAGGCTTGGCTGTGTGTTCCCCAACAAGTACTGGTTAACTACCCATTAGCTCCTGATTTGTTCCTGATTTGTTCCCTAGTAGTTAAGCAAATTTTGCGTACCTTATTGTAAAGTGTTACCGTTTTGCTTTGATACTGTTTTATAAATTATATAACATGTTTTTAATACAAATGCAACCGTTGTACCAAGTTTGTTGTACATTTATTCAAATAAAAGCATCAGAGATTTTTTTTTTATGTTCAATAGGCTTAAAAATCAAAACTAATTGATGATTACATTGTACTAACCTGAGTACTTTGGTTTCTAAGCGCAGTATACCATTACAAAAATGTAGACTAGACCACTGCTTTACACAGTCGTGCCTTTCCTTCTGTTTCTACAGAACTTCAGCGGGTCAGAATGGTACGTTTGAAACTCAGAGGACAGAGGAGGACGCGCCGCTCCCTGACGCCGTCATCATTCCCAGTGAATCAGACGGTGAGATATTTCTTAGTGTTTGCAGATTTTTTTAAATGATTTTTCTTTATATGTTTGCAAATAATCACTGCTCTCTTTCTGCGTTCCAGCTTTTCTGAACCTGAACACCAACGCCACCACGAGAGGAGATGCTCAAGTCAGTCTGCTCCTTCAAATGAAATGTTAAAAACACTCGCATGTTCAGTTGCAAGGAGGTTGCTTAACCATATTCCATGACCGCAGGCCTACGTGGAGCTGAACGAGCTCCAGGGCAACATCTGGCAGGAGACTGGGCGATGGGTGGGCTACGAAGAGAACTTGGACTCTGCTACGAGAAAGTGGGGCCCTTCTCATGTCTCCTACCTCACCTTTAGGAGTTTGCTTCAAGTCCGCAGAGCCATGAGCACAGGTGAGTTAAACGAAACATCCATTTGCATGTGGACAAACCACAGCTTTCCTGGAGTAACCCTCGTTCCTCCGTCCTCAGGTGCAATCATTTTTGACGTCGCTGCCAGCACTCTGTCCTCCGTGGCGGAGAGGATGGTTGACGAGCTGCTCAGCAGGAACGAAATCCGCTCCAGTGATCGAGACTCCCTGCTGAGAGCTCTCCTGATGAGGCGCAGGTAACCCCACAGGGGGAAATGTTTCTGTTTCTTCTGCTGCAAAATAAATCCTCTCTTTTTTAAGGACGTGCACTTTTCACTCATTTCAGTCAGTCTGAAGGACCAGCGGTCACTCAGTCTGGAGACATTCAAATGCAAACCTTTTCCGTCGCAAAGAAGGTGATCACCGTCAACCTTTAGCGTTGTATGGACATTACATAGATTTCATTTATGATGTTTGTTCTGTCGTTTTTCTGCAGAGAGAGTGCTCGGACAACGTGGAGGCTTCAATCGTCCTCACAGGTATGATTTCCAGATGCAGCTTTTAGTCTTTGGGCGCAGTTTTGTTTGAAAGTTTGTGTCCTGCAGGCATCTTTGACCTCCTGCAGAAGCCCGTGCTTGCTTTTGTCCGGCTCACCGACTCCGTGGTGATGGAGTCCATTCTGCAGTCTTCTGTTCCCGTTCGCTTCGTCCTCATGATGGTGGGACCGAGCCAGAGCGGGTTGGACTACAGTCAGATCGGACGTGCCATGGCTGCTCTGATGGCCGACTGGGTAGGAGATACGAAGGGGGGAGTGGAGTCCCACTGCATTAAACTGGTGCAGGTGCATGACAGTTTCTTGTCCTCCCCTCCCTCCTGAAGGTGTTCTGTCTGGAAGCTTACCTGGCCCAGACTGAAAAAGACCTGACCAACGCAGTTGCAGACTTCATGGACTGCAGCATCGTGATTCCTCCCACTGAGATCCAAGACATAGCCATGATGGAGCCCATCATCGCCTTCCAGAAGAAGATGTTGTGTGACCGACTTCGTCCCATTGACACCCGACTTGCTTTTGGAGACAGGGTTGAAGGTCAGCACCCCTTACTGGACCTACAGCAGACACTGATGATTTAAATGGAATTTACTGTTCACAAACACGTGTTGCGTCATCAGTCGTTCGGTGAACAGTTTTGTGTTTTCTTGCCTTTCAGACACGGGTCCAGAGGGACCCAAGGAGGACCCTCTGGCCCGCACAGGCTATCCTTTCGGTGGAATGGTGAAAGACATCAAGCGCCGTTACCGTCACTACCTCAGCGACTACACAGACGCTCTGAATCCTCAGGTCCTCTCCGCCATCATCTTCATCTACTTCGCTGCCCTGTCCCCTGCCATCACTTTTGGAGGACTTCTGGGTAAAACAAAGTTCAAGCTGGTCTGATTTCTCTGTACGTTGAAAACTGAAGCTCACAATGATTCTCTCTCTCTGGTTCTCGCCTAGCTGACAAAACAGATAAAATGATGGGCGTGTCCGAGCTTATGATCGCCACCTGCGTCCAGGGCGTCATCTTCTGTTTCTTCGCTGCCCAACCGGTCCTCGTCATCGGCTTCTCTGGACCGCTGCTGCTCTTCGAAGAGGCTTTTTTTGCCGTACGTACAAGAAACCAGAAATTAAGTCTTAAAAAAATACACTTTTCCTAAATACGTCCTTTCTCTTTTGCTCTTTCAATATTAGTTCTGCAAGGCTCAGGGTCTGGAGTACATTGTGGGCCGGATCTGGGTGGGTATATGGCTGGTCGTGATTGTAGTCGTCGTCGTGGCGGTGGAAGGAAGCTTCTTGGTTCGATTCATTTCCCGCTTCACCCAAGAAATCTTCTCCATCCTCATCTCGCTCATTTTCATCTACGAGACATTCGCAAAACTCATAAAGGTTTCCACACATCATTCCTCCATCCGCCTCAGAGATCTCAACTCGACTGCAGTTCACTCACATTCCTTCTCCTTCGTCAGATCTTCAAAACCCATCCTCTGATCCTGAACTACGAGCATCTGAACGACACGCTGGACAACCCCTTCCACCCCGTCATTACGGAGCACGTTGAGATCCATCCCGACGGAAACACGACCGTTAGAGAGCTGGAGGTTGAAAGGGCCTACCCGAACACCGCCCTGCTGTCCATGTGCCTGATGTTTGGCTGCTTCTTCATTGCGTACTTCCTCCGTCAGTTCAAAACTGGCACCTTCCTCCCCGGCCCAGTAAGATCAGCTTTTAAACAAGCTTCAAGATAATATCAGTTTTTTTTTTTAAAGTTATCTAATGAGACTTTGAGTACAATGAATTTCTGCTCTGCCTGTTAAGATTCGTCGTTTGATCGGTGATTTCGGCGTGCCCATTGCCATCTTCTTCATGATCGCTGTGGATATCAGCATTGAGGATGCCTACACTCAGGTATGTGTTGTGAAAAAAGGTGAATTGTTATCTAAAATGTGCTCCTCCTGTTTGTGATTAGTAACACATGGCTGGTGGTTGACGATGATCACCACCAAATTGTGCATCTACCTAAAATATAGTGACCTGATCAAGTGGCTAAAGAATTAATCAATAGGTTAGGATGAAGTGTGATACATTGGTGGGGGTTCTGGGAACATTATTTTAAAGATAGTCAAACTAACAGCTTTCAGGAGACTTACTGTTTATGATTAATTTAATGGTGGTGCCTCCATTAAGCAGGGAATTGTGACTTTACACTTTATTGAACCCGCTAAGAATTAAATTTGCTTTGCACATAAAATAAAACAGAAGAATATTTTTAAATAACAAAACAAACAAACAAAAAAAGTAAGGCTTTTCAAACATAAAAGTCAACCCCAAAAATTACCCGTCGCAGGCCTGAATCGATGCTTGGGTGCGTGGGAGCTAAAAACCAACAGCTCGTTCGCTCACTGAGCAAATAAAACAAAAAGCACGGCGTGCACTGGTTTTGTTGTATGCTCACAAATCCTTCAAAGTTTGAGATTGGATCAGGAAAAGGCACAGCTGTAGATGTGGAGATCCCTTTAACATGCAGGCAGGTGATGTCACACGAACACCGAGATCCTTCCTGGCAGCAACCTCTCAGACGGGAATCCAAACATCTGAATGGGGAACTTCAAACTCGTCCAGCGGGTCCAAAGATTAGCTCCTGGTCCACGTTCTTAAAGTCCGTTACAGTCGACAGTTCTGCTCTGACCGTTGTAATGGACAGCTTTACTCTATTGTTGTCCCACGTCTCCATCGCCGTGCCCTTCACACCGAACCACGTTTCATGCAGCGTACCATTAATCCCGCCCACTCCCATCTGATTGGGCAAAAATAAAATGCTTAAGCCAATACAAAACAAAACAAAACAAGATTGACACTTAGCACAACTCAAAGAGTAGGTTTTAATCTGCCACGTGGCACACGTGTATCCCTTAAACAAACTTTTATGTAACGTTCAAGGAATGTAGTAAAAGTAACAACTGCCTGTTTTCAGTTTGCTTAAACTAGATTTTCTTGACCAAATATGAACTGTTTTTGAAATGATGCACTTCTAAATGACAACAGAGTTTTTATCTTTCAGATTTATTCAACTTTTAACACTTAGATACTGTTTTTAAACTCAAATGATATTACTATGAATTTAGTTTAACGACTGTATATAGCAAACAGGGCTACATATGTTCCTGCAATTTTGTTTGCATAAATAAAAACAACAGTTAAATGAGCACAAGTAGAAACCCAAACCACATCAGGTGCCATTGTTCTGCCTTTGATTGTGTCTTAATGAATATAAATCATGGTCTTCTTGTAGAAACTAGTCGTGCCAAAAGGGGTTGAAGTGACCAACCCCAGAGAAAGAGGTTGGTTGATCAACCCCATGGGAGAAAAAAAGCCTTTCCCTATTTGGATGATGGGCGCCTGCTGCGTCCCTGCGCTGCTCGTCTTCATCCTCATCTTCATGGAATCCCAGATCACTACGTGAGTTGGCTTTATATTATCGCATCTCTCTACTTCATTTAAAGACTCCTTTGTGAGAAATATAAACAAAATTCACCAGAAAGGTTTTTATTTTATATTTTTGTGGGTTCCAGATTGATTGTGAGCAAACCTGAGAGGAAAATGGTGAAAGGCTCTGGTTTTCACTTTGATCTGCTCCTGCTGGTCACCATGGGGGGTGTCTGCTCCATCTTTGGCGTGCCCTGGCTGAGTGCTGCCACTGTGCGCTCCGTCACTCACGCCAACGCCCTTACCGTCATGACCAAAGGCCCCAAACCAGAGATAGAGAAGGTGGTTGAGCAGAGGATCAGCGGTATAATCGTGGCCTTGATGGTTGGTAGGTGCTCTCATCTGCAGTGCTGAAGCAGTCGCAGCATGTTCTGAACAATGAATTCCTCTTTGACGATAATCTTTCTGACTTTTAGGTGTTTCAATTTTCATGGAGCCCATTCTGAAGATGATTCCCATGACGGCCTTGTTTGGCATCTTCCTCTATATGGGTATCACCTCTCTGAGTGGCGTCCAGATGTGGGACAGGATGCTTCTGCTCTTTACTCCAAAGAAATACCATCCATCTGATGCTTACGCGACCAGGGTATCACTCCTGCTTAAAATCTCTTTACTCTTGTAGGACAAACGCTGATTCACAACTACTTCTGCATTCTTTGTACCTCTAAGCCATTTATACATCATTCAGCTCATTATGGAGCAGGGGGATATAATTTTTTGTAAACTTTACACTTTTTATTCAATTTTATTTACAAAAATTTTACGTTTTACTTTCTAAACATATTATTGTCATCCTTCTCAGTTTTTTTTCTCTGCTACCATTCTGCTACTTTTTGGTTTTAATTCAGCTAAATTCTGTTTATTTATAAAGTGTTGATTCGCCCAGAGCACTGCAAAAACAAAATTATTCCAT
>JAVCKU010000022.1:3952806-3964106 GCA_032273985.1 Hypsolebias coamazonicus
ATAGTTGAATGATACAAGATATATATGTTGTGCCATTTTATGCAAAGTTCAAACATCATGTCACACACCCTTTAATGCTCAGTGCTGACGTTGCATTTTAGAGACAAGTTTCTTTAGTCATGTTATGAGTTTTTTGTGGCACATTTTAAAATGAGTTTCTTTAGAAACTATAGTAAAATTATGTTTTAAATTGAATTTTTATGTTTGTTTTACATATTTCTAACTGTATTGTGTGTTTTTGCTTCCCTTGATGTCTGTTTATAACTAATTTGTGTTTCTTTATGCAAGTTTTATTGAACTGACTTTTAGCTGAAAGCAAACTCCTGAAGTCTCCAGACCTGCACTCTTGTTGTCTGCGTTGAATCTTGTGTTTGGATTTCAAGCCTTTCCATCCCATCCTGTCTGTGCAGGTGAGGACACTGAAGATGCACATGTTCACTCTAGTTCAGGTTCTGTGTCTGGCCATCCTGTGGGCGGTGAAGCAGAGCCCCTTCTCTCTGGCTCTTCCTTTCTTCCTGATCCTCACCATCCCTCTGCGAATGTTCATGACCGGCCGGATCTTCACCAGCAAGGAGATGAAATGTGTAAGTAACGTCTCCGTTCGCATATTATTTTCTAATTTCACGTGTTGTAAAATAATGTGTTTGTGTTGCAGCTGGATGCAGATGATGCTAAAGTGAAATTTGATGATGAACCCCTCGACGATGGCTTGGCATAAACAACACAAACTTTAACGTAAAATAACTTCTTTTGTAATGTTCAACTGTTGTTTTTTACCTTTCAGTGCTATTATTCACACCAATTTCTCTGTAGATGAATGTTTTTAACTACACAACCAGGATAAATCTACAAAATATCTGTTTTGACATAAATATAATTAATGGCTTTCATATAAAAGTGCATTTTTATTTAAGACTAGGCCCCCCTTTTTTTTTTTTTACCTTAAATACAAGACAGATTTATATATATATATTTTTTCTTTCAATATCCAACAATATGACTTTTAGGTGATCACAGTCATGCTTTAGATATGCAAGAGTTGTTATTTATAACAGTACAAAAAACATTTTGTGGGGAGTTTTGTGTCTTAAAGTTGCTTCAATTAATTTTTTCTTTTGTGTTACCTGTTTAGGATGTGTATGAACGTATATTTTATTTTAGTGTGTTATAGCTTTTATTGGGATAAAATGCATTGTGCATTAACTGGCCAGCAATGAGATTAGTTTTAATATTTGAGTCGATTGTTGCACTGATGACATCAGGGAGCATTTCTTGTAAATTACATATTGTGTATTTTGTTTTTGCCTAAAGAGAATTGTGCGCTTGAAACACTGTACATGCTTTCGATTTAACTTTATTAAAAATAAAAAACTGCCTTTAAAATGCTCATTTTAAAATTAATAAATACTGTATATACCCATGGTATTCTTGGGGACAAAAGGTGCAAAGAGTCATGATGCCTTCAGGGACATCACGATCATTCAACATTCATTTGGACAGGTTAGTCCCATTAAGCCTCAGGGACTCATTTACAAGAGAGACCTAAATTTTAACAAAGAGCGATGACAACAGACAATCATAAAGGATGTGTACACTTTTTCTTTTTTAACAAATGAAAATAAAACGGTAAGTAAAAGGATAATTAAAAGGAAAAGTAGCGACAAAACAGCTAGATTGTAATGCGGTGTCGGTGTGGAATACTAAAAATTGTAAATCACAACTTTTTAAACAAGACTCTTAAAATAAGATTTAAAAAAATTGTTCTCACAGTTTTATTTATACCAATACAGTACCACAAACAGTATTTGGTCCATACAAATGTGTCTGCACAGAAAGTCATATCCCATTTTGAAATTTGCAGTTGAAAAATTATTCAGCGTTATTATAAGTTTATTCAAACGCCAGCATTCACAAGATTTTGTAGAGTTTAATTTCAGGTTGGCACTTTAAAAAAGAAAATAAAAGGAAAATGCAGCATAGGCCTATACGATTTTAAAAAATTAACGTTTTTTTAACAGAAAAAGTCATGTAAGTTTAATATTAGAGAGACAAAGAAGGTACAGAAGTAGAACCTTTAGGATTCTACATTATTTGGTACCATTAAAAAAAATCTGGGCGCTTTCTGACCAGTTTGTCAAACTGATTCTAATTTTGGCACGTTTAAATCCTGGATGCACGTTTTTCCTACAGCAAGTGAACGCCGCATGGCTTAACAAAACTGCGTTTGTCTTCCTGAATTGGACCGAATCGATTGGACGTCCGGAAGCTCCGCCCATAAATACTTTATGGGCAAGGTGGAGTTGAAATAAAAAAAAATAAAAAAAAACATGGTGGGTCCAAAATGAAGCTGTCAAAGAACCGATTAGACTTCTGGTAATGGAGTTTGAAGAAAAACGACACGGTCACTAGAATTACAACTCATCACTGACTGGTGAAAGTTATAAAACTAAATATAATCGATATATAAAATTAAATTATACAAACAGCGCAACGAATTCATGAAACTAGGAGTTTTCCCAAAACATTCCGGGCTGGAGACGTGACAGAGTCGGCCTCGGAGGGAAGGAAAAATCGGTTGTATTCAAAGCCGGCTCGGGAAAAAAAACATCCGAATCTGTGAGGAGAAATGGTTGGATGGAGAGGAGAGAGCTGCTGCTGAGTGGAGGTAGACGGCGAGTGAGATGGAGGCGGGGGGGAAGGACCATCTCTGCGGGGACTGGAGGCCGGGACCGACGGCGCAGAGCTGGCTGTCGTTCAACCCTCCCCTTCTTCCTCCACCGCGCGACGCCGAGGCTCGCGCCGACACAGGTAGGTAAGCTAGCAGCTAAACGTCGGGGTTTACGTCTAAAAAATACATCGAAAGCGACTTCAAGTACACAAATAAACATTTAGTTTTTTTTTTTTTTTTTTAACTTTCAAAAGGCCCTCGCTCGGTGAGGCTCTTTGTAGTGGCGGAACAAACCGACCGTTGAGGAAGGTCGGCCATACCCGAATTTCTGTTCCTTAACAGCGGGGAAGAATCTTGACGTAAGACCCGGAGGGTTGTTGCCTAAAATCGTGTCCAGCGATCATCTTAATACGTCCCATTTAATGTAAGGTCTCGAGTTTATTGTGTAACCGCGTGTGGGAGGGAAACAAACGGTAGTTTCCGCGCCGAGACCTCCATGCGGCTGTTCGCGGAACAGCTAGCCGCCTCTCGGTCAGCCATCAGGGATCTCGGTTTAATATCTCACCGCCCTCCCCTCTCCCCCTCTCTCTCTCTGACTAGCCCAGAACCGCCGACAACAACCGAAGCTCCGAGAACCCGCCTTTCCGTCCTCGCTTATGCGCTTTTTGGATGTAAGGGAAGGGGAGTCTGCAACGCCCTGGTGGTGGCTCTCGGCTCCGTTTTCAGTCTTTGCAGTGCGCCATTGGACCTGGTCACGGTAGGTTTGCTCGTCGGGCTGAAGCATGGCGGCGGACCCGGAGCTGCTGCTGCTCAGCCTCGGGCTTTTTCACCATTTTTTTTTGCTGGTACTCAACCAACTAACTTGGAGCCTTATAAAAATGCCCGAAACGGGGGAAAAATAACATAAAAATTAACTCAACTAGAATGAGGTCAACTTTTAACCATTAAAATGTTTTTTTCCTGTTTCTGCGGCTCCGCAAATGATTTTAACCCCTTTTTAAAGTAAAAATGACGATTAGAATAGTAGCCGAATTGTGTTTTGTAAACATCTGTGTAATGTAAAAGAATCCCTTTTGATCCTTTAATTAAAAAACTTACTTTTTAATGCAAATCTGTAAAAAGTCCCGATATTTAGCTTATTTACCTCATGCTAGCTTGTAGCTTGCCCCAGTAGCTCGTGCGGAGCGGTTTAATCTATTTTTAAACATTCGTGTTTTTTGTTGTAATAAATCGCTTTATTCGATGTTCGGATTTTAGTGTTTGCGTTTCTAAACCATCCTGAAGTAAAAGAAAAGTGGAAATTTAGTTTTTTGTTTTTTGTTGACCGTTGGTTCGGACGGTTGAGCTCGAGCCATCAAGGACAGGACGAACAACAGACATCCGCCATCATGGAGGCACAGCTCGGCTACGCCTCGCTGAAGAATGCTCTCGGTTTCGCTGCCGAAATCCGCCACGTAATGGCTAAAACTCGACCAAGGTGTCGTGTGAGTTGACTGAAATAAAACTTGTTGATTTGAGCCGTTATTATGCTTTTGCCACCGCCTCCAGTGTTCAGTGAACGCCGGCGGAAAAGACTAGAAAAAATGGCCGTGCGTGGCGGAGCTAGATCCGCGTCCAAACGGTGATGAGGCGTCTCTTCCGAGTGGCGCATTGCTTCCGAGCTGCCATTCCTGCCTATCTGGAGACCGAAAGCAGATCCCCCCCTGTCCGCTCGGCGTAGTCAGCTGGTCGCCTACAGCTGCCTGACGGTCCACGTCCATTCGCTTCCTCCTCCCGCGGATCCTCCCCAACCGCCGCTCCCGACAGAAGTCGTCCTCCATTACCGAGCGGACCGAGCGAGAAAATGGTCGCTGCGGTGCGTCCGCGGTACTTGTTGTTGCGGAACAAAGACAGCACCAATTCTCTACATTCCGTCTGGAAGGAGAAGGAGGGAAGAAGAAGAAGGTCGACGGAGACTCGTGCTGTCTTAGTTGAAGCCCTCTGCAGTGTTATTTGAGATTTGAAGCCGTCACAAGCCGTGTCTCACCATGCAGCGTAAACGTTTTAGGGGCGGTGTAATGAACATGAAGCATTATGTCGACGCACAGTCACCGAAAACTATCACTTTGGAGGAACGCAATTAAAAACTTCCATTGAAACGATTTATATATATATACAGTATATATTTAACCAATAAAGTAATAAGTAACTTGTTCACATTTCCTTTTTTTTTTTTTTTTTAGATCCAAGACCGTGTAGTCATAAATGAATGGAGAAATGGAGGTTGCGACCCAAGACCAAGGTACTTTTCATTTGAAAATAAACACTTTCCTCAGGTCCTCGAGGCTCCACGAGACCAACCTGTATAAATAAAGGTTGGACTTTACAAAAACTGCACAATCCTAACATTGAAAGGTGAACGAATGGTCCATCTTTTACCAAAACATCTCATGAGCCACCAATCTACAATTTACGTGTTTACAATTTAGAAGTCCAATGGCAGCATCTGCCAACTGGACTTAGAAGAAAAAATAAACAATAAAATAACTTATGATTTTACAAATTTGGAGGAGAACTTTGGTGTGCTAGCAGCTGAGATTGATCCCCAACACATTCTGTTGTCTAAACTACTTTCTGCTCTTCTGAGGTCTCCACAGCCAGTCCTCCTCCATCTCACTGTCCTCTGTCCAACTAGCTCCATGTCCTCTCTATGCATCCATAAATCTCCTATTTGTCTTCTTCCTGGCAGCTGGACTTCAAACATCCTTCTACCAATACCACTGTCCCTCCTCTGGACATGTCCAAACCATCTCAGTGTGTCCTCTCTAACTTTATCTCCCAGTTCAACCTGTGTTGTACCTCTGATGATCTCATTCCTAATCTTATCCATCCGTGTCACTCCTCAGGAGAACCTCAACGTCTTCATTTCTGCTACTCCCAGTTCTTTCTCCTGTCTCCACTATCTTCAACATAGCTGGTCTCTATTCACTTATAAATCTTTCATTTAACCTTTGCTGCCACCTTTTACTCACAAACCACACTTGGAACTTCATCTTGCCTGGACTCTCTTCTTCACCTCTTTTCCCCACACTCGTTTTCCTGTATAGTCGACCCTATACTTGAAGTCTCAAGGCCAAACAGACTAAAAAAATAATCATTAACTATTTGGAGTCATCTCTGAGCGTGACTTCTTGTGATATTGTGCATTTTGATCAAAACAGCTATAACTGAAATTTCCAACAAAAGATCTATAATTTGAGCATGAAAAGAGACGTGCAATAAGCACTTAGGCAATAAAAAGAGGGCAGATTACCCAGATGGGGGAGTGGTGGCACAGAGGTTAGGAAAAGTGGGCCAATGATCTGAAGTTTGCCGAATCAACTCCCCAGACCAACATCAAAATGTGGTTGGGAATACAGTAGTTAAAAACCCACGCCTGCCTCCACCCTCATTTGCCCCACTTTGGACCCTTTAGCAAGGCCCTTAACACCCACCATCTGCTCCCCCGGGCGCCCTCTGCTCCACACAGAGGGCTGTGGTTGAAGAAGGAGGCAGCCAAAAGAATAAAAGAAGCGATTACCATATTCTTGATTTATATTTTGTCCTCTTTGTCATCTGATCACAGTGTGGGCGCAGGATGACCTCCTAAAACTGCTGGAAGCCATGAAAGTGGCTCTGCCACAGAAAGACCTGACAAAATACAAAACGTCAGAGTCCCACCTGGACTGGCAGAAGGTGGCCTTCAACTCCTACACAGCAGAGATGTGTAAGCAGAAATGGCAGGAAGTCTCTAAAGAGGTGAGACACTTAGGTGGTGATGGTTTTTAAAATAAACCTGTTCACACAAATATGGAGAAGCGCAAACCAAAGAGTCAAGGATTTTTTTTAAAGTTGTCATACCATCTCACATTTGCATGTTTGTGGTACGAAATTCAGACTCTGGTCCCAGATCAAGAAGCCTAACAATTAACAAATACATACACACAATGAGTTCTTCAGTGAGTTTTTTTTTTGCCACAAAGATTCGCAAATTCAGAACGCTGACGGAGTTGATCGTTGATGCTCAAGACTACATTAAAAATCCTTATAAAGGCAAAAAATTAAAGGTTGGTTTGATTCAGAATTTGCAGTAAGTCCTAGATTTGCGAGTGAATCTTAGGACTAAAGCATTTTTTACTCCCCTTTAAAACCAGAAGCATCCAGACTTCCCCAAGAAGCCTTTGACTCCATATTTCCGCTTCTTCATGGAAAAGAGAGCCAAATATGCGAAGTTGCACCCTGAGATGAGCAACTTGGATCTCACTAAAATACTGTCCAAGAAGTACAGGGAGCTGCCCGACAAAAAGAAGGTCAGTCAGAAAACAAAGACTTTAGGACAAAAAAAGACATTCTTTTTGGTGCAATGTAAAGAAAACGTTTTTCTTGTTGTAACAGAAAAAATATGTTGATGACTTCCTGCGTGACAAGGAATCGTTTGTACAGAGCATGATGAGGTTCAGGTAAGTTCATCAAAGTGCTGTGGATTTTAACATCCAGAAATGTTAGGATGAAAACCACACGTTGCTTTGTGATGTAAACAGAGAAGAACATCCAGACCTGATGGAGAGCATGACCAAGAAAGGTTCAAACGTCCCAGAAAAGCCCAAGACGCCCCAGCAGCTGTGGTACAACCATGAAAAGAAGGCCGTCCTCAAGGCGCACCCAGATGTAAGCTCAGAAGTTTTTAACTCGCAGATTATTTAAAATGCTTAGTATTAAAAATTATAATTTCACATACAGTATTATAATTCAGTATTTTTTTTTATTTTTTTGCCATCAAGCTCCGCCCTACTTTATTTTTATCAAAACATTCAGCCTGATTGGAGATAGTGCGTTGTGAGTTTTCTGTTGTTTTTTTATTTTATTTTTGAGTATATTTGCCTTTTAATTTTAATGATTTCATTTGAAATTACATTAAGAACTCCAGTTCCTTCAGAAACATTGTTTTCATTTAAATCAGCTAGGCCTGTCATGATAAACCAATTAACCGCATGATAAATGAAAATTATCAACCTCATTTTAATTTATCGGCTTAATCGTTTCTTCGTCTCTCTTTCTACTGAAGACACTGGATGACAAGACTCGACTCCGGTGCTCTTCACTGACCCCTCCCTTTCTCTTTTTAAAATCTGTTTTAACTGTCCAAAATTGTGCTTTTTGATCGTTAAAAGCAGCTAGCTGAGAAGCTAAGCTACAAGCTAAGCTAATAGGCTGACCTTGGGGGGAAAAAACATCCGTCTTGTCGAAGCTCCAAAATTCACGGTTGGAACTCGTGCCTTCGTGTAAAAACTTGTTTTTCTCTGCAAAAAGAAGCTGAGAACTTGTTTACGTTTTTTTTTTTAATTAAAAGTTTTGTGTGAAAAATGCTAAAGAGCTCAAACCACACATAGCGTCTGTCATTTTGAGAACCGATAAAAATGGAGAGACAACCCATGTCACATCAAGAGGCCTCCTTCCCATTTTTCTTAAAGAGACACGCTGCTCGCTCCCTCATTATTCATCCTTTAGTTCAGTCTTATACTGCCATCTAGAGGTCAAAAAATGTACTACACTCCAAATAAGTTAACCGTTTCTTAAATTTGAATTACTAATTATTGTCAAATTTCAAACAATAGTATCGTTTATCGCAATAATTTCTGAGACAATTAATTGCCCAGCAAAATTTGTTATTGTGAAAGGCCAAATTCAGCTTCATGCACATCAGCAAATTGAAGTTTCATTAACATTCTTTAGCTCTTATTCTCATGTTGAATGTTTCTGTCTGAATCCAGGCCACCACCAAAGACATTAAGGACAGTCTTGGTAAACAGTGGACGCAGCTGTCAGACAAAAAGAGGCTCAAATGGATCTCCAAGTCCCTCGAACAGCAGAAACTGTACAAGGTGGGAACAGTTTTAGTTACTCTGTGATGACGACATGCTTTGTCTGCACAAGCGCTTTTATCAGTGTTGAATGTTTGCAGGAAGCAATGCGGGAATACATCCAGCAGCACCCCGAGTTAAACATGACACAAGATGTCGTGAAGTCCACCCTGACCAAGGCGGAGCGGCACCTTAAAGACAAGTCTGACGGCCGGCCCGACAAACCTCCTCCGTAAGTCTCAGCTAAAATAGACAGTCTTCATTCCAGGACGAGTTACTCAGTGACGATGTGCAAATGCTTTCAGGAACGGTTATTCTATGTTCTGCGCGGAGCTGATGTCGAGCATGAAGGACGTCCCCAGCACAGAGCGCATGGTGATGTGCAGTCAGAGGTGGAAGCTGCTGAAGCAGAATGAAAAGGACGCCTACCAGAAACGCTGCGAACAGGTGAGGTCACTTTCACCCACGCACACAGCTGGTGAGAAATCCTCACCTTGACCTAAAATATTTTGTTGTCTTTTATTTTTAGAGGAAAAGGGAATATGAAATCGATATGAACAAATTTCTCAGTGTAAGTTGTTTTAGTATTTTTTGCATTTTATAACCATTTCCCCATTTTTGTTATAGTTATATATATTTTTTAATGTCTTTACGTTGTGGAAATGTTTAGACCATATCAGAAGAGGAGCAGCAGCGAGTTTTGGGTGAAGAGAAGCCGGGTTTTAAGAAGATCAGTGGAGCCAGCAGTTCTGCCTCTAAAAAGAAAAATGCTCAAACGAAGGCAAGGCTGAAAGGGAAAACCGTAACTGTTTAAAATGTTTATTGTTTTTATTTTTGTCACAATCTTTAGGCTTGATTTTCCACATACGTACAGCATCCTGTCTAAATAAAGGTTGAGTGAATGAATCTTGTATGACGTACATTATTTGCCGTGCATCTAATGTAAATCACTGTCCACCTGATGTTTGCAGGCCAGTCCAGAGAAGCCCAAAAGGCCCATTTCTGCCATGTTCATATTCGCGGAGGAGAAGCGTCCCAAACTGCAGCAGGAGCGGCCGGACCTCTCCGACAGTGAGCTCATGAGATTCTTGGCACGAATGTGGACCGAGCTACCTGATAAGAAAAAGGTAATGCGCAAACTTAGTTTCACGTTGTTAAAAAAAATATGACACTAAATCATTTTATGCTGGTTTGTGTCTATCATTTAGGAGAAGTACAAGCGATTAGAAATGGTGCTAAAAGCTGAGTCAGAGAAGAAGGAGAGGGAGGATCGAAGTCGTTTGCCGGATCCGCCTAAGACGGCTCAGGAGATCTGGCAGCAGAGCGTCATCGGAGACTACCTGGCCAGGTTTAAGGTACATACGACTCATGTCTAAAGCTACAAACTAAAATTTATGTTGCGAATTGTAGCTAAAAATCAAAGGTTGCACAAGATGAGCTGTACAATTCTATAACAACAGTTTAATATGAGGCCGTTTTCTGCAGAATGATCGACCGAAAGCACAGAAAGCGATGGAAACAGTCTGGAGCTCCATGGAAAAAAAGGAGAAGATTATGTGGATCAAAAAAGCAGCAGAGGACCAGAAAAGATACGAGGTTAGAGGCAACATTCATTTCACCTGCAGCGTCGGTTCACAGGAGCGCTGAGGTTGACTCACTTATCTGTCTTCACCAGAGGGATCTGTGCGAGATGCGCTCCCCAGCTGCAAATGTTGCCTCAGTGAAGAAGATGAAGTTCGAAGGAGAACCCAAGAAACCACCATCGTAAGTTACAGGTCGTCTGTTTTAACATCATTTGTTAAAACTCGCTACAGTCTCGTGTTTTCCCCACCAGGAACGGATATCAGAAGTTCTCCCAGGAGATGCTGTCCAACGGGGAGCTGAACCATCTCCCCATGAAGGAGCGGATGACTGAAATCGGCAGCCGGTGGCAGAGGTGTCCACAGAAAGAGAAGGACCGCTACAGAAAGATCGCAGAGGAGAAGCAGAGGCAGTACAAAGTTCTGCTGGAACAGTGGCTCTCTGTAAGACGCTGCTGCTGAGAAACATCTACTCTGAAACGTTCTTACTCTAACGTGCGCGCCCTTTGATCTGTCCACAGAGCTTATCTTCACAAGAGCGAAACGCTTACAGAGAGTACAACTCCCAAGTAAGTTTCCTGGGCTTTTGCAGGATATTCTGTTAATCTTTATTGTGTTAAATGAGTTTTTGTTCCTCAGAAAAGAAGAATCCGAGCCAAACCAGGAGCCCCTCAGGCAAAGAAAGCTGTGAGTGCTGATTCTCTTGTGCAATTAGTTTTCTTCTTACTGCCCCAAAGCTCAAGCTAGGATCTCACTTAGCTGCAATTGTTGGGGACTAGTGTGTTTTTTGGCTTATAAGTTGCCTTTTTTTGCATAATTTGCACGCCCTGCGACTTAAAGGTCGAAGCAACCTATTTATGGATTTTTTTCATCATATTTATAAAACAATTTTTTGGCTGAATATGACCGTTTTCATTCATTCTGACTGAAAAAAAAATAAACACTACCATTTTTAGCCACTAGATGGCACTCGATTAGTAATGCATGCTGTTTTATCACGTAATAGGTAAAAGAGGCTATTAATCACACAATCGGCTTGCCATAGACTGCCACTGTTGTCTGCATGGAGCAACCGAATCAGCTTCATTCTGTTGCGCCACCCTGGCAAAATGCAGCTGATTTGACCATTAAAGTGCATTTATTAAGTAAAAGTTCAACTGAGACACACCTTTA
>JAVCKU010000022.1:3964206-3979123 GCA_032273985.1 Hypsolebias coamazonicus
ATTTCCGGCTGGACCCAGGGTAACTTTTGGTAAACATCAGTAACTCTTTACCTTTGAAAGACATTAGGTCTAGACTCCGGTAAGAGTGTTGGCAACCCCAACCTGTAGACGTAAAAGGATCGTCGGTCCAGTTGACATCTGAGCTGGTTCCGTGCGTGTTTACCCTCACACGACATAATGGTCCGCTTTGGTCGACAGAAGTAGCGGTCAGTTCCGTTTGAATTTCAAAATAAAATATTCCTCAAAAGGAATTTCATTAAAAAGGCTTACAGCGGTTACGCTCAATCGGATATAACAGCGACTTGCTGAAAATCCTCACTGAGAATGACGCCCTTAGCGTTTTGACTCATCGTTATCAGCACAGAAGTTCTGGAAGACTTCAACTCCAAACTCAATCTGCTACTGCACACAGAACTCCAACTCAACCGAAAGTTCAAGGAAGTTGAAAGTTTTAAAGAAAGCCCACCTCCTGATGTTTGGACATTCCGATTGGTTAGTCCACGAAGGAAGTGGGAGGAGTTAGTTGATGTCAAGAAGGTAACTGTAGTTCAACAGGTGGAAGTGAAGGAAAAAGCTGTTTATAAAGTAAGAGGAACTTGTTTAGAAAAAGGAGGAGACAGCCCAGCCAGTTATGTCTTAAACTGATTAACTGTCTGTAATTCTTCCAAATAGATTCTATAACTCACAGAAACATAACCTTGATCTTTTGTGCCAAGTCTGAACTCTTAATTCTTGACACAATCCTGAAATGAAAAATGAAATTACTTTCAGTAAAAACATTTAACTTGTATGATGAGGTTTAAAAATCATTAATACTGTTTTCACAGTTGACTTGAATGATTACTTCAACATTAAAATTATATGAACTAAAACACCATTCAAATAAGAAAAGATACACAAATTAAATTGTTGTTTCTTTTTTCTTAATTATTCAAAGTAGCATAAAGTGTCCTCATAATGACTGATTAGAGTCTTTGATTATCAAGATACAGTATTGAGAATAATGATAATAAAAACAAAAGAAGAGTGTTCTTCTGATTATTTGACTTAGAACAAAATTAAAAGGTATCTTGACGAGATAATTTGTGTCCTGGATTCAAATTAATGGGATAACAGTTTATGTCCTTTCAGAAGGTCTTCTGGGACAAGATTGATGGAGGAGGTTAGATCACTACAAATTTAAATAATATTATGATGCGACGCCACATAATTGAAACTTTGTCTTGTAGCCCTTAAGAGTCAGGAGCAAGATGCAGCCCCATCATCATGCAGCAAGCCAGAGTGGGCAGGTAGGACTACTCATTAACTGAATATTATTATAATAATATAATGACGAGTATGAGTCTGGTGAAGACCTGCTCTATATGAAAAGTGCCCTGAGATGTTAGATGATTCAACCCTTTAATGAAACTGGTCTGAACTGATCGTAAGGCTTTGTAAAAAGAAGAGATTTTTGTTGAGTTATGACAATTTTTAAAATGTGATTTAGTGTCAGGAGCAGAGTCAGGAGTGATGAGGGGATTGTTCCTGTCAGTATGAAGGAACAGGTGCGCTGTTGTAACTGTGTGTGAACAAGCATTAGTTCCAATATAAACACTTTCTATGCCCAAATGATAGTAGTGACTCATTATATTTTTATAATTAAAAGCAATACTGTATAGTAAATACGTCCAGAGGACCAGACTTAACTTTTTTCAGCTCAGTCTTGGATGTTGACCAGTTTGTTGTTGACATCCAGAACTATCTATTTACCGTACATGTAAAAAAGGAGGACCATCAGCCTAACAGTTGGTAAAAATAGTTAAAACTAGATGTTAAACAATCCATTAAAATACAACTGAATGCAGGAAATGGCATCTATTTTATTAAAAATTTTCTGGGGGAGGACTCCCAGACCCTCCCACCGGTGTGTCCCCACAACATTACTGTGATGCCAAATGGCCACCAAGCCAAAAGACGCTGTCAGCACTGGAGCTAAGCGAACCTAAAGGGCGTGCTTTAGAATTGGGTTATAATTACAAGATTTTAATAATGATTGGTTGTGATCTAAAGTGTGTGGGGCTGAAAATGAGTCCCACTCCGGCCCTGATGGATCCTGCATGGCGTGAAACTCCCCATTTGATCAAGAGATTAGAAATACTTGTTTAAGAACAGTGTTTAAAAACCTGATTAGTGTTATTTAATTCAAATCTCTTTAATGTACACACAAGTTTATTTTTAAATAAACAAGACGTAGCTACACACATATAAGATGAACAGTCACTGCTGACAGCGTACGATCCCAAGAGTTTTAAAAATCCAGGATAAAAATTGAATGAACACAAACAACACTTTGCTCTCTGATTCGTTACTTCGTTGTGATTAAAAACAACAAACTTCAACTCTACCCGATGTTATCAAACAGCAGAACAAAAACCAGGATGCGGTCTGTCAAACCAAAGGCCGGAGCGTGAGTGTTTTATTAAACACGTGATGTAGCTCGTGAAGAAAAGGCAACAAAAAAAAAAGAAAAATTCTCCAGACCAGTCACTCCATTACTCTCGGATAACACTTCAAGGCAAAAAATGAATCACAACCAAAAAATAAACAACTGAATGTTTTTCTGCCTGGGTTTTCAGGATGGGAGCGGTAGAGCTGTGATGCATTAGAGGTGCCTGGGAAAAGCTGAACTAGATGCAGGTGCTATAAAATATTTGTGCGATAGTCGGTTTCGATACCGCACCAACAATATATTGGATATACAGTCGGCCCTCGATACTTGGCAGTTCCTTTCGTGGTCTCACTCTTTCGCAGGTTTTCAGTGTAAGATTGTACACGACACACGACTGGTTGCTTGATGGAAGACGACCAACCAGAGCATTGTGCCGAGGGGCAGACTGGTTGGGAACATGGCCATCGGGAGCACCAGGATATTTCCCGGTGGCCTGGCCCGCTCAGTGATCGCCAAGGGGCTAAACCAACAGGCGGGCGTTTAACCTGTTGTGTGGGGGAGGGGGGGGGGGGTCTGTTTTTCCCCATCGCTACTGCTCAGGAAGCTTCAGTGAGGCGGATACCTGAGTGAGCGGCATGAATTCTTTATTTAAAATAATCAAGCGCGACCCGAACCGAGCCTTTAGTCCAGTCCCTTGGCGATCACTGAGAGGGCCAGGCCACCGGGAAATGTCCCGGTGCTCCCGATGGCCAGTCTGCCCTAGCGATTGGCTCAACAACCATGGCATCAGTCTGTCTGCTCTCTTTTAGAGTATTTAGAGAGTTTAGAACATTGCAAGAGTGTGGGAAGGGTTTATAAAGCCATAAAATATGTATAAATACTCAAATAAATATAGCGTTCCTACTTTGTGGATTTTCACCTATCGCGGGGGTGTCTGGAACAACACGTACAAGGGTCTACTGTACTCAATATATTGTCCAGCCTTAATACTGATGTTGCTCTGAGCGGAAAACTAGATATTTTTGTAAACTTGTTAGACATTTATAAAGCGGCACAGAAACTGCTCTGTAGAAAGTAAAAAATAACCCATTGACCCTCTGTCAGGTCGTACCTTGAACTCCTCCATCAGCTTGCGGATGGCTTTGCCGCGGGCGCCGATGATGCGCGCGTGAGTCCTGGGGTCCAGCTGGACGTCCTGGCTCACCATCTCCTGTAACTCGGCCACCAGCTGCTGGATCGACTGACGGGCCTCCTCTACGTTCCGCTCGTACCCAGAGATCACGATCAGATCCTGAGAGGGGACACAGAGAATCATAAAAACTACCACTACGAAATGAGTCCAAATAAAACCTCTATACAAGCAACAAGCAAGATACTCGCTTTATCCCCAGTGTTCTACAGTGAAAGTGAAGCGCACACCTGCTGGTCGTCTCCTTTGTCGGGGAACTGGATGCTGACATCGTGGTCCTTTCGGATCTGAGAGATGACCGCCCCCTTGCGGCCGATAATCTTCGGATGAAATTTTGGATCCACAGACATGGTGACCTTGAAACTGCGCAGGGCCTGAGAGGAGACAGAGCCACGGAGACGTCATCTTTACAGTACAACCGAGATGCATGATGATGCATGTTCTGTACTGTTCGTTTCATTATCTATATTTCATGATGTTTTCACAAGTGTTTGCTGTGTATAATTAAAGTTGAGGCTTTAAATTTACAAATACGGTATTTCTGGCTGTATAAGTCACACCTTTTTGTTAAAATTTGCAAGTCCTGCGACTTATACACCGAAGCGACTAATATACATTTTTCCCCCATATTTATAATCCAATTTTTGGCTGAGATCTGACAATTCATTCTGACATAAAAAATATTAAACACTACCATTTGCAGCCGCTAGAGGGCACTCGAGCCTTATGGCAAGCCAAATTTCTCATTAACAGGTAAAAGTGGCTATTAATGAGACACTTGGCTTGCCATAGCAAGCCACATCCATCTCGCTGAACTCCTGGATCAAACGTCAAATCAGCTGCATTTCGCCATGCTGCCCAGGAGAAATGCAGCTGATTTGACCATTAAAGTGCATTTATTAAGTAAAAGTTCAACTGAGACACACCTTTACTATAAAGTCGAGCTGACAAATAGTTGTTTTTAGGTGGTTATTTTGTTAAATTTTGAAGAAATGAACTGAGTCGCTCTCTATGCGTTCATGTTTCCGCGTATCGGCTTTTGAAGTTGCAGCAGATTTGACCATCAAAGTGCATTTATTAAAGAAAAGGTAGACTGAGACACCTTTACTATAATTTTGAGCAAACAAATAATTGTTTTTAGGTGTTTCTTTCTAAATTTTGAAGAAATGCGCAGGAAAATAAAATAAGTAAAATATCAGCTGCAGTCTCATTGAACTCTGTGATCAAGCCAGAAACTCACGGTCTAGTTTTGTGTGCAGCTTGGAAAAATGAACGTGAAACACGTGGATCACAATGTTTCTGACGGGACTCCATTGTGGGCCACAAAATACTAAGTGGACATCCTTAGATTAAAAAATACAGCTTTTAACATTGCAGGACCAAAATTAAGAAGAGCGCCAGACACCTGACAAACTCAGGGACTTCTTTGATATTCAGTTTCAGAGTTACTGGTTTCATCTGTTTCGTACCTGCCAGCACCTTCAAAAAATGTTTCTCCTGACAGGCTGTAGAGCAGGACGATGACGACGACGAAGAAGAGGAGGACGACGACGATGACGAGCAGGAGAAGGCTTCCTCTGAAGCGGATTCATCCAGTGAGGATGATGACGACGACGATGATGATGACGACGATGTAAGTAAAGATGGATTAAAAAGTACAGGATGAGATCGTTCAGATTCCAGTCATTCACTGGTTTGTTTGCTTAAAGAATGACGGAAATGATGACGATGATGATGACGACGATGATGACGACGACGACGATGACGACGAGGTGGAGGACAAAGAAAACAAATCTGAGGACAGCAGCAGTGAGTCGAACTCGGCAGAATCGTCCGACTCGGATTCAGACTGAAACTGGTCCGAAGTCGTCCAGAGACTATGAGCAGCGCTGAGCTGAGCCAAGAGTCCAGGGAGGTCCGCCGCTGTGCCAACCCTGCTCCCCTCCCCCCACCGGAGGGCGCCCCCACATCGCTTCATCCATCTGACCCCGCCCACAGCCACGACGAAGGGACGAGTCATCGTTCAACCAAAAACATCCTATTTGACATCGGGTGATGTCAAGTTCATTTACACGGTAGAAGTTAGGCTTCCCCTCAGGCGTTTCATTTTTATTTTCCAGTAGCAGGAGTTGTAACGGCTTCACTGAGCCAAAGACCAGCACGGTGGACCGCTTCAGGACGGGGGTGGGGGGGAGACGAGTGTGTGCAGGACACAGAAAAAAAATTGCACTCTGAATGTTTTCTGTAATATTTCTTCCATGGGGTCGCTTCCCTTTCTGTACTCGGACACGATGTGGATTTTACGGTTTGGTTCCTACAGAAGTATTTTTTCAGGAAAAACAAAAGTCAAGCCATTCTCAATGTTTTTAATTTTAATTTTTTTGTTTTTTGTTTTGCTTGAAGCTGTCAGATTTCTTTTTACTTCAACCCCCTCCCCCCCCCGGTGAACTTCTCATGTTTGACTTTGACTCATATTAGACGAACACACGTCTACAGAAAACCTAGAAGAAAAAAATTAAATGGGAAGTTAATAATTGTGCTTGTGAGTAAACCGTGAGGTCAGCGCAGAGATTTTATTTTCACGCTACCGTTGATCTTTACGAAACGATCCGAGGAATGATTTCTGGTTGAAACACGAGCCGAGCGGTTCTGATCCAGCAGTCTTAAGTGATCTTTTTAATTTAAATTCTACAGAGCAGAGGCTTTAATGCACATTTCTTACTCGCGTTCAGTCCGTCTGGTTTCCAAACCTGCACGTTTATTTTTTTTTTTACATCTTGCGTAGTTTTGTTTCGAGAGGCATCAGAGTTCAGATCATCTGAACATTTTTTTTTCAACTTACTTTAATGGCTGCAATCCCTCGGGGGGGGGTTGATGCTTATCCCAAAAAAAGAGGTGTGCGCCTACAGTAAGCTCGTCTGTGTGTGTGTGCATGCACCGTACGATGTACATATGAGGGCGTGTGTGTGTGTTTTGCGTTCTTGTGGACTGTTTCTGCCCTTCTTTTGCAAATCATGATGCGAACACGGCGTGCAGGTCTGTGCCCGCGGGAGCATCGTACCAATAACATGAATGTAGATATTTTTTTATTTTTTAGATTTTTTTTTTTTCCTCAAAGCTCATTGCTGTTACGCCATTGATGACCTGTATCCGTACGGGTGATGGGACCTTTACATTTTGGGTTTTCCAGACCGACGAATCTCGTCGCAGCTCTTCGTGATGAGAGATTTTGACCGTTCTTCTCTGCAGGGGCTGTTGAAACGACCAGAGGAGAGGAGAGCAAACCGACTGACAAGAAAACGGGATTCGAGGAACTGAATTATAAAAGGACACGGGTGTAAAATGTAAATCTGTAAATACACGTTTTTTTGTTTTTTTTTTTTCATCGAGTGTTTATTGTTTTGTTAGTACTTTTGATTTTGCAAACCTTCATCTGTGGTTTCTCTCGAGGCCCGTGAGCCTTTCACTCACAGAGGAGAGTTTTTGTTGACGTCCACCCGTTTTTCTTCTCTCCTTGTGTTGTTTTATAGAAATATACACAACAGCAGAGCTTTACAAGTTTGTACTGCTGGTCGTTGGACAGGATTTGATGTTTTATATAGCCGAGGGTGTTCTTATGTCCTTGTAGTTTAAGTATTTGAGCAAATAAAAGAAAATACTTAAAAATGACTTTAAAGCCTGAAGAGTGCATTTCAAGACCACGTAAAGACACGTTCACAAACGTAGCCCTTCTGCTGCCCGTAGACCAGAATGACAGTTTTGTAGGTCATTCTGACACAAGGGCAGCAGGAGGATGAACATGTTAACCGTCCATTAAGTTTACCTGCTTCTTTTGGGGTCACGGGGGGGTCACCGGTGCCCATGTCCAGGTATCACTGCGAGAAGCAGGGGACACCCTGGACGGGTCACAAGTCCATTTGAATAATATTTTGCTAACAGACAGATATGGGCCTTCAGGTCACATACTACAAGCTTAGACATTGTGAACAAAACAAAGATATTAAATTAGGAATAAATGTGTAAAAAAATCTTACATTTTTATTAATATATAAAAGTATAAAAACAAAGACCGTTGGGTTAAGCGAGCAGTAATTTAACTCAGCTGATCAGGCTCAACCAATCGATTGTAGAATTGTTGCTCATCTATTCATGTCTGGAGGAAAATCATCACAGCGGAAGTAGCTAAACTAAACTTTCAAAGTCAAGTACAAAAACCCATCAATCACAATGGCCACAGATAAACATACAAGTTAAGGAAGAATATAGTACAGTATTAAAAAGCCAAAAGAAAATAAAGTTTTAATAACAGGTGGAGCATTTCTATTGGAGAAAAAAAAAGAACAAAAGGTTTATCAAATAAACCTATAAATAAACTTATTTATACTCAGAAAAATAATTTTTGTAACTTTTGTGTATGTAAATGTTTCTGTGCAGTGCCCTGAGATGACTTCTGTTGTGATAAACTGAACTGAATTGAATCAAAATTGATTTGTATTGTTTCTTAACAATCCAATCGAAAGTGCATATAAAATAAAACGGTGCCACACATATTCCAAACAAATATATTTTAAGGAGAAATTATTGTCTAAATCTTCTAAAATATCAAAATCTTTATGAACCTTTTATTTTCATTCGCTTAGCACGTTTTCAATTTATCTTTCCCTGTGATTTGTAAATGAAGTGAACAACATTAATATTACTTGGTATTGGTACCTTTTCAAAATTTTAATTTCTAATTTGCTGCCAGCTTGGAAATGGTTCTGTACCATTGCACAGTTTTTACATTATTATCTTTCATTGTTGGCTTTGTTTATTTCACCAGTTAACCTTTTGTTTACTTTTTATGCAAATTAGATGAATACTATATGTATAGAGTAGAATTAGGTTCATTTTGCTCTGTGACATTAGCTTTAGTCCACAAATAAGTTAAATTTATTTTTACAAATTTTAACAAAGATGGAGGTCTGAGACCTACAGATATATGCTTTTACGGAAAATACATAAAGTTATAAAGTTTTAAAACATGATTTAAACATGCGACGTCTATAAATTTTGTCAAGAGAGTCAAACTAAATACTGTACAGTACTGTATTTACAAACTCAACTTATGTATGGGCTTTTATTTTGAAGAATAAAACCGGAAACGTGTTTTCCGGAAATAGTTGTTTCTCCATTTTTTTTTTCCGTCGGCCTCCGGCGTCAGGCTGGTTTTAACGGTGTTTTAGTGAAACAGACACCTGTCACCTGCGACATGAATCTTCACCTCAGACGACGAAGATGTTGAAGTCGTGAAATTTAAAATGGCGGCAGCGCGAGAGCAGTTTTACTTCCGTCCACGCAGTTTGCGCGCTCTGGTCCGGTCATGCTGCAGAAAGCGCCTGATTCAGGCTGAGTGTTCGGTCTGACCCGAGGGTGAGGAAACTCATGTTGACGTTATTTGATGTTTTAACTCACTGTGTTTTCATTTAGGACGTTGTCGTTGAAGATTGACGAGGCTGGCTCAGAAAAAATGTCACATTTTACCAACGTGTCTGCTTTTAGTTAGTATTTTAATCGTGTTTTATGTTTTCTGTCGTGTTAATAAATATGTGTGCTAATAAATATATACAAAATAATATTAAAATCACAATTTTGTTTGCTTTGAATCACTCAGATTTAACATTTAAAGCTAATGTTTTGTTGTTGAATTCAGACATAATCAAAACAATGTTGACAAAATGTCAATTTTTAATTTTAAATATTTCATTGTCTGTGACAGAATGAAGCGAGATCTGCAACAAGAGTAAATTTTAATAGTAAGTATTATTTCCTGATCCTAAATGCGTATTTTATATATTTTGTTGTATTTTTATGTTGTAAACTGTCAACATTTGCAGCACAGGTTTTCAAATGAAAATGGAGGAAATGCGTCTCTCAGGCCCAGACAACACCAAGCTGGAGGTAAACTACGTAAAAACTTTAACGATATTCTGTTCAACAGTCGCCTGAAAGGTGAAGGTGGGCGGTGATGATTTTCCCCGTCTGTTAGCAAAATATAGAGTCAAAGGGTGGATTTTAATGGAACTGTCAGGAAGTAATCACTGGACGAACATCTACAACTTGGAGTGTACCTGATTCAAGATGGCCACCTGAACTTAGACAATAAATCAGTCAGTTTCACAGAAATTGAGCTAAAGTTTGACGTGGTAGTAGCTGAGAGTCATCCAGAACACATTCTCACATCACAGATTGCACATATTTGAAAAGTTTGACCATTTGGTAAACGTTATATTTGAGTTCTACAGAGTAAATAGAACAACAGGAAGTATAAAATCAGTAAAGTTTGGTGAAAGAACTGTTTCCTAGACCAGTTTTGTAGCTTATGTCACATTCTTTTAGTTTATTTTATTTTTTCATTTTATATTCAGTATAAAAGATAACATTTACAAGCAATATGAAATAATTTTTTTTTAAAAACATAAAATGAAAGGAGGCAGAGAGAAGAAAAAAATCTTATTATATCTGCCCCCTTTTTCTTTTTTAAATAAAACAAGCAAAATCAATCCAAAAAAAAAAAAAACACAATCAAATCAAGCAATGTTTCTCAATGAGTAACTGAACTGCTAACTTCATAACCTATCCAAAAAATTTCCAATACAATATACAAAGAAACATAATTTTTAGTATTTAGTAAACAGCTTAGATTTGACCTTTTTTTTTTTAAACACAATTCATAGATTTGGCATATTTACCTTCATTTTCCAAACTATTCCACAGATCAACTCCCTGAATTGAAATAGATCTTCCCTTTAGGCTGGTTCTATATTGGGATTTAACAAAAATCTCAGTTCCCTTTAAACTTTAACAACTCCATCTCTTAACAAAAAACTTTTGAACGCTAGAAGGCAGTAAAACATTTTGAGCTTTGTACATTCATAATAATATATTATAATCCACCAAATCCTAAAATTTTAACAATTTGAGTTGTTCAAATAATATATTAGATGGAGGACAATATGGTTTACCTGTAATTATTCTCACTGCAGGCCCTGATGCAGGACATCTACTCGGAGCTGGTGGAAGACGCCTGTTTGGGCCTGTGTTTCGAGGTGCACCGCGCGGTGAAGCAGGGCTACTTCTTCTTGGATGAAACGGACCAGGAGAGCATGAAGGAGTTCGGTTGGTGCCGTTACTCACAGCTGGATGTGGTCCGTGTGTCTCGGGGCGTGTTCTCATCCCTGCACGCGCTGTTTGTCCAGAGATCGTGGATGAGCCGGGCGTGGACGTCTTCGGGCAGGTGTTCAACCAGTGGAAGAACAAAGAGTGCGAGTGTCCCAACTGCAGGCGGCTGATCGCGGCGTCCCGTTTCGCTCCGCACCTGGAGAAATGTCTCGGGATGGGGCGCAACAGCAGCCGCATCGCTAGCCGCAGGTACGGCCGCTCTGAACAGAGTCACCTCTGAGCTTCGATGGAGCCTTTTATCCGGATGTTCGTTTTTCATCAGGTTAGCCAGCAACAACAACACGAGCAAATCCGAGAGCGATCAGGAAGATAACGACGACGTGAACGACAACGACTGGTCGTACGGAGCGGAAAAGAAAGGTGAAGGCCGGGTTGTGTGTTCTCGTTAAGAGGGGCTTCAGGTTGGTGTTCACGTAATTAACAAGATGCTTCTGTTGCAGCCAAGAAGAGAAAGTCCGACAAGGTATTTGAACATTTATTTACCATTTGCACAAAGCGATGGCTTCTAGTCTGTATGAGCGTTCACATCAATGTTCTTAATTTTGTACAGAATCAGAATTCCCCGAGAAGATCCAAATCTCTGAAACATAAAAACGGTGAGTAGGTCAGGTGCTTCCTGTCAGGTTTAATGAAGAGGATTAGGTTCTGCCCTGAAACCCAGTTACAGCGCTGCAGATCAGGATGTTCTGGGTAAGAAGGCTTCTTCAGTCGCAGGAAGTTGAAAATAGACACTCGGCGTGTCTGTGCGCTGCAAGAACAGCCGTCTGAGTGGAGTCCGAGTCGTGGCGGCTCAGACTTTGTAGCTCAGCTGGAACGACCTGAAATGTTTGAGTGAAACATTGACCGGTGTGAACGTTTATGAAGCATTCACACTGTGATCCATTTCTTCTTCCTACGTTTCTCTGCATCTTTCTCGAGCCACTATTTTTGTGCTGTTTCAACAAATCATAAATCAAAATGTTCGGCTCATTCAGGAGAAGGCTGCTATGACTTTTGGTATTGGTGCCACTTTAGCTTTTTGCAATATTTAGCTTATTCTGCCACGTTTTTCTCATAGGAAATTAGTTGAGCTCATTTTACATCCTTCAGATCTTTAGATCTTTTGCTGCTCCGTTCACATTTTGTTCCGCTTCAGCTTCTTTCAGCTTCCTTGTGCAAACTTTTGTCAGCTAATTTCAGCTGTTTTTCAGCTGTTTTGTGCTCTTTTCAGATTGTTTCTGCTAACTACAACATTTTTGTGCTGCTTTTATTTTCTTTCTGCTCATTTCATCTTGTTATGCTCCTTTCAGTTTATTTATGCGAGTTTCAGCTTTTTCTGCTTTTAGCTAACATTTAGCTGTTTTTATGGTCATTTCAGCTTTTTCAGCTAATTACACATTTTTTGCACTCATTAAACTTTATTCAGCCTAATTTAGCAAAAAAGTGCTCTCCACTTTCTTCTGGTAATTTAAGCTTCTTTCTGCTGTTTTAGCTACTTTTCAGCTGCTTTATTTATTTATTTGTTTATTTATTTGCTAATTTCAGCTTTTTTCAGATAATATTCACTTCTTTATGCTTCTTTAAGCCTAACTGGGCAAACTTGTATTCCTTCTACTTTCTTATGCTAATTTAAGCTTATTCTACCTTTTTGCTACTTTTTAGCAGTTCAAATTTTAGCAGTTTTCAGATAAATTTAAAGTTTTTCATGGTAATTTCTGTTACAGCCTAATTAACTTATTTATGCTTATTTCAGCTTGTTATGTGCCTTTCAGCTTTTTTCTGCTCTTTCATCTATTATTTAGCTCTTTTGATGCTAATTTTAGCTTTTTCAGCTAATTCCACTTTTTTTTAACCTCTCCAGTAGTTTTTGCTTCTTTCTTGTAGCTTAAGCTTCTTCTTGCCTTTTCGTCTACTTTTCAGGTATTTATTTGTGATAATTTCAGCTTTTTTAAGCTAATTTCCAAATTTTTGTGCTCATTTCTGCTGATTTAAACCAAATTCAGCAAATACTGTAGGTGTTCCTTCATCTTTCTTCTGCCAATATAGGCTTGTATTTTCATTTCATTATGTTTTTTTTAACTAATTTCAGCTGTTTTTCAGCAAGCTCTTCTGCAGTAAGCATTCACACTGCATTTTCATGGGAAATGCAAATTTCTCCAGTTATTTATGTTTTGTTGAGGAATGAAAAATGTTTGCTTCCTTAAACATAATTTTATGTTGCAAACACGTTTAAATTGTTTGGAGCATGACCCGTTGTTTTGTTTCTTTTCAGGTGAGCTCAGCAGCAGCGTCAGTTCCGAGTCGTACAAGGTGACGCATCCTTCAAAAGATTCGTAAACTTTTTATTGATTTGTGCAGAAAGTAACACTTTTATTCTTTATTGCAGTACAACTACAACACGGGGATCAGTTATGAAAGTTTGGGCCCCGATGAAGTCCGGTCTCTGTTAACCACGGTGAGCCACTTTCCCGAATCGAGTGAAAATCTTTTTTAAGTCTGTGTCCTTCATGTAGATGCTCAGCTCTGATCATTAATTTGTTTCTACAGCAATGCGGGGTCATCTCTGAGCACACCAAGAAGATGTGCACCAGGTAAATATAACGACAAAGTCAACAGAAGTTTCTGCACCCGCTGAAGTTTTGTCCTACTCGGGGGTACACAAATGGCAGCTTCAAAATGCACCCACATTTAAACATACGAAAATAAAGCGCGTCCACTTTGGCGTATTCAGGTGTGTGAACACAACGCCAGGGAGGGAAGCCATCAGCAACGAGTTCAGAGAAGCAGCTGTTGCTGGTGATGCATGCTCTGCTGTACAGATGTTGTTAACCGCTTGGCTAATGTTTTACAGAACGTCGGTACCAATACATGTACGCTGCTGGACGTCAGAACCAAACAGACGGGTCTCACACTGAAGAGTTTTCCAACACTTTGAGTAGTTTTGGGGTTTTTAAACACACTTCTGTATGAAATCTGTTAAAACAGATGCGCAGTTTTTCATGACCGTGCTTTAGTTGACACTGCCTCAGACTGTGTCCCAGCAGTCCGTCCCACCGTCTCCTGCGGACGGGGGCTGCCTTTTATTTTGCTAACTTACACTTCCTATGACCCCAAGTTATTTATCCGCTCCATCGTGACGCGTGTGAGGAGACTCAGTAGATGTCGGCATGATGAAACCAGCGGGGGGGCTGAATCAAAACTGTGTGGGCAGGCTGTCAGTCATGCCACCTTGTGTCCCTCCAGGTCTCAGCGGTGCCCCCAACACACGGACGAGCAGAGGAGGACCATCAGGGTGTTCCTCCTTGGGCCGTCCGCGTGAGTGTGACTCACAGACAGTATTTAGCTCAAGTTCTGCTTGAATTATTGCTGCCATCACGATTCTAGTCGTTACTTTTCATCATAATGTAAAAAAAATGTCCAGCCATGTCTGAAAAGTGAAGCCAATAATTCATTGTTTCTGCGTTTGCCGATAGGACTGAAGTTTTACCAGATGCTGACCAGTTTATCATCTCAAAATGTTTTTGATCGCTTTATTGTCTCAGTCAATAAACACGTTTTTAAATTTAGCCCGATTTAGAATAAATAAAATGTAAAGTGTCTTATATTTGATGGGCAGCTGCCTTAATTTCAGCAGGTAACTTCTCTTAAAAATAAGCGTCTACACCAAAATGTTTGGGCTCTAAATCCATAATTTATAAATAAGTTTTCAGGTGTTTTATTTATTTACAGTAGTCCCTCGTTACTTCGCGGTTGTTTATCGCGGACTCGTTCTATCGCGGTTTTTCAAAATAAGATTGGACATGACACACAATTGGCTGATTGATGGATGAGCCGCACGATCGACATGGAATTTTTATTTAATATAAATTATTTAAAATTATTTAGCACCTGCTGCATCTTTGTGCAGCCCACACTGCAGGATAAACTTCCTGCTGCAGCTGTTCTCGTGCAGAGCGGAGAAGTGGGCGTGGCCAAGAGCGCTTGCAGGTGGCAGAGAACAGAGGAGGCAGGGAGCTGAGCTCATGACATTCTTTGCTCTTTTAGTTTAGAAACATTGTTTAGAATATAGCAAGGGTTTAAAACACCTTAATTATATA
>JAVCKU010000022.1:3986478-3996524 GCA_032273985.1 Hypsolebias coamazonicus
TATTACTACTACTACAATTACTACTACTGCTATTACTACTACTGCTATTACTACTACTACTACTACTACTACTACTATTAGTACGATACTACTACTACTATTACTACTACTACAATTACTACTACTGCTATTACTACTACTGCTATTACTACTACTACTACTACTACTACTACTATTAGTACGATACTACTACTACTATTACTACTACTACAATTACTACTACTGCTATTACTACTACTGCTATTACTACTACTACTACTACTACTACTACTATTAGTACGATACTACTACTACTATTACTACTACTACAATTACTACTACTGCTATTACTACTACTGCTATTACTACTACTACTACTACTACTACTACTACTACTACTACTATTAGTACGGTACTACTACTACTATTACTACTGCTATTCACTCGTTAGCTCTCAGAGTTTGGGTTGTAATAAATCTCAGCTACTACCTCTGTCTTCTGCCTCTTAATTTCTAGGTAGCCTTTTCCTACTTTTAGCTTTCAGCTACCTTCCTGCTAATTTTATCTTGTCTCTAGCCTTGCCCTACTTTAGACTCTTAAGACAATATTTTGCTACTTTAAGCTTGTAGCTATAGCCTTCTGCTGTTTGTAACTTTTGGCTACTATTCTGCTACTTTTTGATTTAAGCTAGGGATTTGCTACTTTAAATAGTTAGCTATGCTTTTGCAGTTTTTAGCTTTCAGCTACCATTCTGCTACTTTTAGCTACCCTTGTGCTACTTTAGGCTTATAGGTAGCCTTTTTACCTCTTATAGCTTGTAGCTAGCTTTTTTTTAAATTATTTTTGGTCACTATGCTGCTACGTTTAAATTTTAGCTAGAAATTTTCAACTTTAGATGTTTAATTATGCTTTAGCTCTTATTAGTCTTTAGCTACCGCTCTGCTAATTGTAGCTAGTCTCTAACCTTTTGCTGCTTTTAAGTTATAGCTAACCTTTTGAAATGTTTAGCTCTTAGATAGCTTTAATGCTTAACTTCTAGCTAGTTTTTGTGCTAATTTTAGCTTTTAGCTAGCCCTCTGCTACTTTTAGCTACCCTTTTGAGACTTTTAAACAAAATAAACATAATTAAGTTAATTTAATATTTATAAGAAACTTTAGCCTTTTTTTTTTTTTTGGTATTTTCTAATGTTTCCTAAAACAAATTCACTGCACAAATGATCTAATATTAATCTAATATTTAAATATTCATTTACATTTAAATATTTTTTACTTCTAATTATAGCAGAACACAGTTTAATTTAACAGATTTATTTAATTTTGCCTGAACTTTAAATGTCTTTAAATGTAAAAACACAGAATGTGTATTCGTCTGCTCTCTGTCAGGATTTAAACGTTTTATTTAAACGTTTTATTCCATCAGTTTTGTTGGTTTTGTCTCAGTGTGGTGGTTCTGGTGGACCTTCAGTGGAACTCCTTTGGCTCCGTGGTTCAGCAGGGATCGGACTACGGCCTCGGGTTGTTGGTTCGGGTAATCCTCCAGCACCTGGAGGAGCAGGAGGGAACATTTCAGTCCAAATGTCCGAGCTAACCCTGCCCTCTGCGTGGCGCCCACACCTCTCCATCTGTTACCTGCATCAAACAGTCCATGGGCGTGTGTCCTGCACAGTTCACCACCTCGGCCCGGGCTCCGCGCTGCAGGAGGACCTCCACGATCCTGGGGCAGCAGTTTGCGCAGGCGTTGTGCAGCGGGGTGTGCTGCTTCCTGCCTGCGGTTCTGGGGTCAGCTCCTGCATCCAGCAGCTTCTGGATCACACGGAGGTACCGTCCCGCCTCGGACGGCCTCTCCGCTCCGGAGCACGCGGCGTTCAGAGGCGTCTCCCCCTCTTGACTGGTGGCTAAAACATCTGCTCCGTGGTGGAGGAAGAGGTCCACGTGCTCCTCCAGGCCTCGCCGGGCGGCCACATGCAGAGGGGTGAGCCTCGACTCCCTGCTCCTCACGTTGACGTCGGCGCCTCCTTCCAACAGCAGCTGAGCACAGCTGGAAAACACAAACGCTGAATTTTGCCATTTCTCCACAGGAAATACCCGATGTGGAATCAATCACCGCCGCTGAACCAGCAAGCGGACTGAAACAGCAACCGTCTCCCGTGCCAAGCTTCAAATCTCACACCACAGGAATGAAAAGCGATAGCATCTTTTGGACGGGACCAGAACATCACCATGGTACCAGCTGACAAAGAAGATACACAGTGGCCTCAACAGTTCTGAACACCAGGACAAAACATCCACATTACTGAGCAAGAGCACCTAAAAAGACCCGCAAAGATTGTAAAAAGATGATGTAATCAATCGATCATCATAGCACGGATTGCATCCAGGGGAAGCCGCTCTGTGTTTCACTGGAGAAGGACCACCATCCAGAGCCAACATCAATGACTGAGTAATGCAGAACTTCTTGCTGACATGTTGGTGGAACTCCGTCTACTTTGCAAACAAAGTTCAACATTTGCAGCTGGTTCCAGGAGAAAGTTTTGCACTTTTGGGATGTCTTGTCACTTGTAAACCCAGACCAGAGGCAAACCCTGCTGGACCTCTGTCTTTCTGCCACTTATCTTAAGGTCAGTGACAGTTTTCATGGACAGAAGCACGGCTGTCCCATGGGACCTCTGTGGCCGTTCTCAATGGGAAAAGAGAGCCCTGGACGCCTTCAAAGGAGCAAGATGGAATCACTACACCAAAGTTCATGCTCAATAATCCAGGTAGATAATCCAACAATGTTCAGTCAGGTCATCTGGACAGTTTCTTTTTTAAAGTTGAGATTTTTCGTCATTCATCCAAAGAACTTAATCGATCTGTGGAGTCACCAAACCGAGTCACTAGTTCACTTGAGCCAGCCCCAAACTAAGGAGGTAA
Source organism: Hypsolebias coamazonicus (assembly GCA_032273985.1). NCBI lineage: Eukaryota > Metazoa > Chordata > Actinopteri > Cyprinodontiformes > Rivulidae > Hypsolebias > Hypsolebias coamazonicus. Next base: position 3,989,371 of record JAVCKU010000022.1, read on the forward strand.
AGGTGTTCACCAGATGTGTCAACTCTGTGAACAACGTCAGGTTCACCAGGGAGGATGCCAACAACAACAAAGCTGCCTTTTCTGGACCGTTTGGTGGCGATGGAAGCCTCAGTGTAGAGGAAACCAACGGACTCAGATCAGAACCATCTGTTTCAGTCGAACCATCCACTGAAACACAAACGTTCTGTCGCTATACATCGTTGGGCCAAACATTTCTCCACAAGGACCGGAGAGGAAAAGGAGCAGAAACACATTAAATAAATGTTCCAAACCTGTGGATACTCATCTAGTTCCTGGGATTATCTTGTAGCTTGATACCTGGTATATACCTGATACTTACCAGGTGTCAGGTACAAGATATGCACAAGCTCAGTATTTATTATAAAAATTGAGTTAGTTTGTAATTTTTGACTCCAACAGTTAATCAGTTTAGTTGCATCTAATTATTACTTTTTTGAAATTTTCATTGTGAGTTCAGCAATTTGTGAGATATTTTGCTAACAAACACACACAAGGGTACAATTATCTCTGCCGTCGTTTGCGAACTTGTGAGGGTTTTCCGTCCCCTCGGTTCTTACTGGAGTGAGTGCATGGAGGAACAGAGGTGAAGGGGAGCGCCGCCGTCTGCTGCCACCAGTTCAGGATCTGCTCCGTGCGACAACAACAGCTGGATGCAGACGGAGTGGCCTCCCACGCAGGCGTCGTGGAGAGCCGTGCTGCCCCCGGGGTCAGCGTTGACCTCAGCTCCACGGAACAGCAGCTCCTCCACGCACGCTGCGTGTCCTCTGCTGGCAGCCAGGCGTAAGGCTGAGGTCTGCTTCACCTTGGAGCTCATCGTCCACATCCCTGGCAGAGGAGCAGAGAGGCAGCTGAGCGTTCACGACCCGAAACTGTGAAGCAGAACCTCCTGAGGTCTTACCCATCTCCGGGGCCCACACCATCTCCTCATGCACCGTCTCCATCAGGGCGTTGACCATGGCAGGGTCCTTCAGCACCGCATAGATTCCTTTCATGTCACCACACATGAAGGTGTTGTGGATGGTGGTGTCTCTGCAGCTGACCTGAGGTGGAGGGGCTCGAACCTCCTGCAGCCGCTGCTGCCTGGGAGGAGGCCGAGGGGCCCGAGGCAGAGGGGACCTGGTCATGGCTCTCCTGTGGGCCAAAGCTCGACGGGCATCTTCCCACTCTTGAAACTCCTGCTCCAGTCTGAGCGAGCGCAGTGATGTAGAGGTGAACGGAAACGAGCCCTTCGACATGGGAACCTAAAATAATGCCCTGCATAAATAAAACATCTGTCATCTTGGTAAACTAATGCAGAACTACAGCCACCTCAGCAGAACTTCACACAACCTCCTTTAAACCTTTTGCCTCTGAAGCTCCATACAGAAATACACACTTAAACTCACCTTTCACTGGCAATAGAAGACAGAGATCCCAGTTGAGGTCAAATCAACACTTTTAGACCTTATTTTTGTTTTAAGTCAAACTATTATGATCATTCATTCAAATCAAATGTTCTTCTCTGTGGACACAGTCACAAGATTGTTGCACCAATACAAGTTCAACTCCAGATATTAATAGATCAGCATGAAAGCCGATACCCCTCATATTTACTGTGGCCACTAGATGGCAGTATTGACCCAAAATGTATCGAAGCAATGACGTTTAAATACAGAGGAAAAATATGCATGGTGCGTTTCTCACTGTGACATTATAATATAAATGTTAAAAAACAATTAAGTTTAAATAAGTAATTACAAGTTCGTTATATTCCACCGTTAAATTTATTTTGATTTATGGCACAATAACACCAGAAAAGTTATGGAAATGTTATTTTAATACTTTTTATTTTCCAACATAACAAAATAAATTCATGTAAAAAAAAAAATCTACATATTGTTTTGCTTATTTTTCTTACTTTTGTGCAAGATAAAAAACAGAAACAAGGCAAACGTTCTTTCATTTTGTATGTTTAATTTTTTTAATAAGGTTAATTGAATATAACAAAATATAAACAGTCAAACATAAACTATATAAAAAAACGAAACTCTTGAATAGTTACACTTTCATAACAATATTAAATAATATCCAGACATTAGCTCAGAGCTTGTAAATTGCTTGAACGAGAGGAGGACCGTCGAGGAGGGAATCCTCTTGTGCCACTTCCCCACTCTTTGCGTGAACGTTGCTTACGTCATGACGTCGTGTTTGAACGTCGCGGCGGCAGGAGTTCCACCACACAGAGAAAGTTGCTCTGTTTCGTCGGGCTTCACAGTGAAAAATCTAATTTTTATTTATAGCCGACAACTTTTATTTAACATCTGTTGTTTAATGGCATTCGGTTTCAGTTTGGCGCGTTTGTCTAAACGAATATATCATCGCGACATTTCATGAATGCGATGGTAAGTTAGTCAAACTTAAAATCCTTAAGCTAGCTAAGCTAACAAATGCTAACTGAGCATTATACACTTTTTTGAAAGTTATTGGGCAAACTGTATTTGTCAAACTGCATCTTATTGCTTCGTTTGGTGTAAAAACGTTTAATTTGAGGTTTTATTTCTGCTATAGACCTGCAAACTGAGTGGCTTGTTCAGCATTGGCGAAGATTTTGATGATGAGGTGACACACCTGATTCAAATGTTTAACTGATGTAGCATCCCATTTGATATCCTGTATCAGGAAGCCTCCGTTTATGACTCTCTCTCTTTCTCTCTCTCTCTCTGTGTGTGTGTGTGTGTGTGTGTGTTCGTCCCAGGACCTGCTCGGGACAGAATGCACCCCCAGATCAGGCTCTGGACAAGCCAAAGTGGCAGCTGCTGTGTCATCCTGCGCTCTGCGGGCTTCCTCTGTGGCTCGCAGAGAGCCGGAGAATATTCGCCATCAGCAAACCGAGGAGAAACTGGCAGCCATGTGTAATGGCACGGCTTCAGGGAGTGCACAAACTGTTGCGTTGGGCTTGAGACAGCTCTCCTCTTCCTCCCCTCCTCTGCCTACACCGAACAACTCTCAGCCAAACTTGGCACCACAACAGAGCCATGCCAACACTAAGGGGCTGATGGATTCCTGCGTGGCTCTGGATGATTTTGATGATTGGGATATTGACCTGGCAGACTTGGATGAGTGCGACAGCCAAACAGGGCAACTGCAGAAACCTGCTGCTTCTGCTCCACCTGCACCAGCAGCTGAGCCTCCATCTTCAGCCAAAACTCTGCGACCCTCAGCGTATGGAGGAAGTCAGTCGGTTCCTAATCAGACCTTCGGGGAGCTCAGAACTGCATGCAACACTTCTAGCACGTCTGGTTATAACTCAACTCATCGGAGCCCCTTTGTTGCACATCTGCAATCTTTAAATCCACGTCCTGCTTTGACCACATGTCCACAGACTTCTACTGGTCTTCCCAGCATTTCTGCGACCTCTCCTGCCCTCAGCAGCTTCTCCAGCACCTTAAACAGCCCTCAGCAGCCACACAAACAGTGGGTGACTCCTCAAGCCTCTGCTCAGGCTCGCAGACCTTTTGAAACGGTCTCCTCAGCTGCCTCTCCATCGGCGAACACCTCCACTCTGAGCCCTCATCCCCTGCACACACCGGTCCTCACCAACCGCCTGGTTCAGCTGGTGTCTGCCTCCAACAAGCTGCCTCGGAAGAGACCTCGCTCTGAGGCTCACCAGCCCAGGACGAGGCGCTTCCCTGGCCCTGCAGGACTCCTGCCGCAGCAGGTTACACTCATGCAGCAGAGCTTTCTGTTACGACATAGAGATGTTTTAGGTTTATGCTTTCACCACAGTGGCACGTTTTAAATTTCCATCTCCTCCGTCAGCCTCAGGTTCAGAACCTGGACGAGATCGTAGTTTCTGTTCCTCAGACTCCTGCTCACGGGGCTGTGGCTCGTCCACCAAGTCAGGTAAATAAAACCCAGAGATACAGAACACACAAACACATTTACATCAACTCCCATCGCTTTGTTGTTAACCAGCCAGTTGTTCCACCACTCACAGTGTGAATCACCATTTATACTATTGTTTCCTGTTTTTTTTTTTTTTTAAACCAGTCTTAACTTTTGGCTGCTTTGCTATTTCAGCTGTTCAAGTGTCAAAACTACAGCTCGTTCAGGAAACGGCAGCTGTGACATTTGTTTTTTTGTAACTTTGACACGTTTCAAACTGTTTCCCTTCATTTACAAATGTTTTTCCTGTTGAAACACATTGAGATCTCTTCAGTTCTTTACAAAACATTGTTCTGTTTGAAATCTGCTGTTCGGACACTCGTTTTTAGCTAAACTTTTGCCACTTTTAGCTTTTTTGTTGTTGTTGAAGCTTTAATAACTTAGTTTTAACTTCATCAAACTCATTCAACCCTCAGCATCCACAGTTCTGATAGTAAATTATTTTTATTGTAATTATTTACTTGGTTTATTTTAGAGACGGTAAAAATTATTTCCCGTAAACAGTTTTTTAGATGGTTGTTAAGAAATTTAAATCTTTTAACTGTCATTTTGGGATATTGCTTTATTTTAAGTGTTTTTCAATTTTCGTTCATTCATATTTTTTCCTTTGTCTCTTGAATCAGTGGTAGCTCATGTCCACACACCTCATGGCCTCCCACTCAGAACACTTGATAAAGTTTCTCCACTTTTTGCAGCATCGAGAAATTAGAAAGGAGAAAAACAAGAAAAATGTTTATTTTTTTTATTTTATTTTAAAGAAAAACACCACTTCCTATTTGGTTAGGTCTCACTTCTTTGTGTTTGCTGAATAGGGCTGTTCGCTTAATCAAATGTTATTTTCATATTACCAGTTTGGCTTCAAGCAGTCACGAAACAACAACCATGCTGCTTTTTGTTTTTCCCTCATGTTTGGTCACTAATTTGTTTCGCTGCCTCCTGAAGCCAGTCTGTGCTCGTCTGTCCAAAATTCAACTCCGTCCCAAATTCTCAAACTAAAACGATAAACGGTTAAGCACGATAACTGCAGAGTCGACGCAGCAGGGACTGTTAGCTCTGCTTCTCAGTAATCCCCTCGTGGTAAATAATTTCTGAGAAGATGGAGATGCTCAAGGCCTCGACCTCCCAAACATCCCAGGATGAATCTTTCAGTGTTTTTACTCTCAAATGACACAAACATATGATTTTGGTCAGTTTGACCTGCATCACCAGGAAGAAGCTGCTCTGTGCAACAACTTGTGTACTCTTGTTTTTAGTAATGTATAAAGATTTAATACAGTTTGACATTTGCTGTTTACCTGACGTTAACTCCCTTTTATGAGCTATAAACTTCATTAGTATCAAAATAAATCTTGAGCTCTAATAATTGAGTCTTTGTTTTTACAGGTAGAGCTAGTGCATTTAAAAAGAGTTAAAGTAAAATGCTTAAAAGGGGGCGATGTTATTTATACATAAACAAACAGTCTGGCTTTGTCGTCCAGGGTTCCAGCTCACAGACGGAGGAAGAAGAGTTCAGCGGTGGAGCCTGGGCAGCGATGAAGGCAGAGATGGGCCTGGATGAGAGGAATCCGACGTGCTTCTTGCACACCTACAGCGTGGTCATGGTGCTGCGCCGGGTGAGCTCAGTAATCGCCGTCTTACCTACGCTCAGACACAAACCTGATCCTCAGGCTGCCGCCCTGCGGGAAGTCCCGTTTCAGCTGCATTACTAATATTTGGGTTAAGAAGTAAAAAAAAATAAATAATCCGCCATCATCTCTTGTGCGAGGCCGCTGGAGGTCTTTCAGCATAATCAGGACAAATGACGCCTCCGCTCCGGAGGTGTTTGGAGATGATAAACAGCGTGATCACTAATCAATCACCCTAATGGAGACCCTGTTGTTGTTTTCTCCTCTCAGTGTTTATAACCTCTGGAGGCAGCCGCTAACTTCAGAGTTCCTGCACACGTTGCTCTCCGAGCTGAGCTCATTCATGTTAAGCCGGACAGCTTTCCAATATCCGTGTTCGCACGAACGGAAAAATTCCCCCAGATGTTTCCATCAGAGCATCCTCACAACTGCGTGCTTGTTCTAACGAAGCAACAGTGAGCGGAGCGACGTTTAAAGCCAGAGAGATTAAAAATTCAGTTGGTAGATTATTAGTGGGGGAGATGACGCATTAATAAATTAGCAGTTGAGCTTCTTTTCAATCCATTTGTCAGAATGACGAAGCATCTCTCAGGTACAGTTAAATAAATGAAGCCGTATGACGACATAACAAATTACGTGTAAGTGTTTGGTGCTAATGCCAACGGTTCTGACTGACTGACCAGAAAAACTTTACAAGGGAAACTTCTTCATAAAGGGACTTGTTTTTTATTACCATCAGTTTCCTGGAACCGTCGATGCTTTTCACCTAAACTTTTGCCTGCTAATACGAAAGGTGGGTAATAATGTAATTTCTCATGTTGGCTGTGCTCATTTACGATGACCTGAGCAGAACGAGAAGACCGGCTGGTAATCTGATCAAACACAACATGAATTATTTTGTTGAAAACATGATGACACATCCTCCTGACTGAGGAGCAGAATGATGCAACTCACCAGGCTCTGGTTGCTTTTTGAACATTTTGTTCCTTTTTGACAAATGGAAATATTATTTTTATTCTTTTGTTTTTTTTTCTCCCGTCAGGCTGCACTGAAACAGCTGCCGAGAAACAAAGTGCCCAACATGGCCGTGCTCCTGAGGAGCATCGTCCACACCAACACTGACGCCAAAGCCGTGTTCAAAGACCCAACAGGTAGAGCTGCTCTACAATATACAGTATCCCAAATTTATTGTCTTTGAGTTGTAGTGAGCATGTCATGGACCATCGCATTTCAAGAACCATGCATTCATGTTCAGCACGGAAATATTAGTTTGTTTGGTCAATCGTAAGGACTCTGACCGAACTTGATGCCCACACCGGGTTTAGATGACAGAAGAGAGAGAGAGAGGAAAATGTGGGATTATCACAGCTGATGTGCTCATGTCTTTATTAAACAAAAATATAAAACATCACAAGTGTGTTAGTTAAAACGGTGTAGCACACTCTGGAGTGCCGAAAATCACCGTTAAACATGGGCTTGTTTTGTTTAGAGGTGGGGTGGAATTGAGTCCATCCATCCATCCATCCATCCATCCATCCATCCATCCATCCATCCATCCATCCATCCATCCATCCCTCCATCCAT
>JAVCKU010000022.1:4014655-4028765 GCA_032273985.1 Hypsolebias coamazonicus
TGAAGTTTAAAACTATTAAAAGTGTTTTGAAACAAATAAGGCTGTGGTAGTTTGGTGGTCAGTGCCGCAGTCTTGTAATCCTGAAGTTGCGGGTTTGAGCCCTGGTTACGTCAGGAAGGGCATCCGGCGTAAAACATTTGCTAAATCTTTCATGCAAGTTCGCTCGCTTTGGTGACCCCTGAAGAAGGGAGCAGCCGAAAGAAACCTACTTACTTTTACTTTTAAAACTATTTTGGAATATAAACAGTCATCTGTTTAGTGAAGCTTGAGCCCTTATAGATTACTGAATGTTAACATAATGTTCTCTTTTGGCCTGTAGATTTTTACTTTATACTACTAACGTGTTTCTTTTAATTATGTTGAGCTGTCTTTCAGTTCAAAACTACACATATTAAATATGTCTAAAGAAGGGAGAGAAATACTAAAACATCCAGCATTATAAACAGAAGGGAGTGTAATAGAAGAGTTAACATTCTGCGTTTTATACTGTTTTTACACCAGTTGTGTATTTTAAATGCAGGGACTCTGACTGTAAAGGAGTACCTCTGTGGTCTACAGCATACTTGGAACTTCAGCTCCCTACCAGGAACAGATCTCTCATGTCAGAGAGCTCAGGACCAGCTGCAATTATTTGACACGTATGCAGAATTGTAGATTTTATCATCTTTTTTTAGTGGTGCAAATAATTGTTTATTTTTAAAATTAATAAGGTGCAATGGAGACAGGGTGCTAAACGCAAAGTTGGTGCATGACACTTGTTTTAGCACAACAGCTATAAACCACTCTACTCACCTCTCAAACAATATGGACTCCAGTTCTGCTCAGTGATACACAACCTCTCAGCTGTATGTTTTCTCATCATCGTGCTCTCAGTTATTACGGTAACCTTTTCAAATTGGAGACTAGCAGTTATAAAATGCACTGGCTTTTAATGAAGTAGCTCGCTGAACTTGACTGAATAGTCAGCTATTTTGCCAAATGTTTTGTTTAAAATAGTAAAAAAATATGGCAGATGAAATAAATTAGTTTTTTTTTAATTGCTTGAATCTAAATTGCCTAGTGATGCATGAGCAAGCGGCTCGATGAAGCCATCCTCAGATTTGATCTGTTTTGATGAGGTCTTTGTTTTGTGGACTCTGTTGTGATTCAGAGTGCATCGGTGGCATTATTGTACCTTGGCTGTGCATAATCCGTCATTAAAGCCTTTAGGTCTGCAGTCAGTTACATTTGGATTGACGTCTTTATGTTTCATGTTGAGAAATGCTCAATTTAGAGAAGCTAATTGGAATAACAACTGTGGATCACACAGTGGTTGTAGCGAGGATCAAATCAGGCCTTCAGATGCTTTGTCTGGAGTTGGTCCATATTGCTGCGAGCAGAAACGGCTCCGCAAGTGAGTTCTGTGCTCGTCTCTGTCAGAACAGTCGTTTTTCAGAAAGTCATTTTTGCTCTGTCTTTGCTTTCCCATGCAGCCCATTGAGTCTCCATTTACTCCCTCTTAGCAACATTCTTACATGGTGTGTGACACATCTTTCACCTCGAGCTGTGTTCAAAGATAATCATGTTGACAGAGAGGTTACTAGAAGGCACTGTCATCCTCTTTGCCCTGTGCCTGTTGCTGCTGCTGTCGAGCTCCTGCCTACTTCTCCCCTTTTTCTTTTATCGACTTGTTCTGTCTTTCCTCACTCTGTCAGTGCTGCAACACACCCTCGTACTTCCCAATCCATCCCAAAGGAAAAGGGGAAAAAAAACCCAAAAAACTCCAAAACATTAGTCCCTGAAAATTTTAGAATAAAAACACGGCTAAAAAAATACTGGCAAACTAAAATACAAGCATACATGAATGAGCACACATGGAGGGAGCATATTAACATGACACTCCGGGGACCCGAGTCAGCGTTTGATTGGCACCGTGATGAATGACCATAGGGGGATTGTGGAGACCTGGGAGTCGATGTGATGCGACTGCTGGAACTGGAGCAATGCACTGCACAAAAGTGGAAACAGTAGCAGCGCGTATTTCCTTTCACATGCATAATGTGTCACCTAAAATAGGTTTAAACATTTCTCAGATGTGCAGACTGCTTATCTTTCTTAATTTATGTTCATACCTGAGTGCCTCTGCAACCCACTTGACATGATTTGTTCTAAATGAGCACTTTGGTACACTTGTTTTCAAGGATGCTTAAAAATGAGGGCAAAATCTTGCACCGTGCCTTACAAATGCTTATTTTCACCTTCAGTGCAACATTTCTGTCAGTATGCTGAGTTGTTGCAATGCTACTTCAACCTGATAATTGACATTACAGTGCATCAGTACCAAATTGCTGGAAATAAATAAAATCCTGTGCTTTCAGTAGAGAAAATGTTAAAAATTATGTTTATTTCTATTGACACATCAGAACAGTTTGCTGGTCTTAAGAACGTACCGGTATGTCAATTTCTAAAAGAACATTTTTAGTTTTCAATTTTATAATGTGGAACTGAACTGCACGATAATTTGCCTAATCTAATCATTTGCCTGTCACGTGATGTTGCAATGTTTTTTCTTACAGCAACTGACCGGCAACTCGCCATTTCCTTCAGTTTCAACAACACAGGGCTCAGGAAGGAGGCAGTAGGCATTTTATTTGAAAACATGTTTAAGTAACTGCTAAACTGTTTTTAATGCAGACCATAAATGTCTAGGTTGAACTATAAATTTTGGTGTAAAGTGAAATTTTGATGGGACATTAAGATCTAGTTGTGGACAATGAATAAACCTGCCTATGTAGTCCAAATTGATGAATTTGCCCTGTGTGAGAACTGAACTTGGGATTTTCCATCTTCGAAGTGCTGCTTGCATCTCATTGATGCAAAGCACCCAACAGTTGTCCTCTCGTTGTCTTGTTACAGTGTCTGAGCTGGACCAGATCACAACCAAGAAGCAAGAAAGTCATAGGATTGCCTCCTGCCTTTGGCCTTTCTGTGTAGGGTTTTGCATGTTGACCGTACACACATGGATTTTCTATGAGTACTCCAGTTTCCTCCCACTGACTAAAACCACATACGTTAGGCTCTAAATTGTCCCTAGCTCTGGTTGTCTGTAGGCCTATCATGATAAACAATAAATCAATTAATTTCATAAATGAAAATTATTAACCTCATTTTCATCGTCTTCATCATTTCTTCATGTCTCTTTCTACCGAAGACCCTGGATGACAAAAGGCTCAACTCCAGTGCTCTGCACATACCCCTCCTTGTCTCTTTTCTCTTTAAAATCAGTTTAAACCATCTAAAATTGCGTTTTTGGATTTATTAAAAGCAGCTAAGCTGAGAAGCTAAGCTACGAGCTAAGCTAACAGGCTGACCTCCGGGGGAAAACCTCTGTCTTGTCAAAGCTCCAAAATTCACAGTTGAAACTCCTGTCTTCATGTAAAAAGTTTTTTCTCTGCAAAGAGAAGCTGAGAACTTGTTTACTGATTTTTTATTTATTTTAAAAGCTTTGTGTGAAAAATGCTATGCTAAAGAGCTCAAGCCAAATGGAGTGTCTGCCATTTTGAGAACCAAAGAAAAGGAAAGAGACAGCTCATGTTACTATCCATCCTTCAGTTCAGTCTTATACTGCCATCCGGTGATCAAGAAAGGTACTACACTCAAAACAAATTAACCAACATTTCTTCTTAAATTTGACAATAATTACTAATTATTGTCAGATTTCAAATATTACCATTTATCACAATAATTTCTGATACAATTAATAGAACAAGTTATAACCGTGACAGGCCTAGTTCTCTGCCTTGTCTCTGTGATTGATTTTCAATCTGTCCAGGGTGACCAACAATGACCTTGACCAAAGTAAATCCCGCTGTGTTCTTTTTCATCCTCAGAAGGCAACATTTTGTAAAATGTTATAAAGGCTATAAAACTGTTACCACTTTACACTCATGGCACTTCAGCAATTAATATTTTGCACCTATGCACTTACCATAAGCATGCATCACCATTTTTTTTCTGATACTGCATGAATACCCACAACTGACCCTGTATGCATTTACATGATACATCTGTGTCTGCAGCCTTGAATTTTCAAGCCTACCCACTTCAATATTGATTATATTAATTTTAAATAAGCACAAACAAAAAAAAAAGAAACATACTGGTCCACATTTGCTTATCTTTATTTCAGAAGTGGACTCCAGTAGATCAAATCATCTGTTCTGTGGTGGCTGCTAAGAAGGGTGCAATACAGACAAATGTGGGTACAATATGGGTAGATGAAGAGACCTACGGTTGTCACTTGCCAGTGCCACACTTGCCTTTTGTATTAAACAAATATAAAATTAAAACATAGGTTGATAAATTAAAACTTTAACTTAAGCATAAATAAATAAATAAATCTAATTCTAATCAAAAACGAACACTGAACTATCACATAGTTGTTCATTTATTAGCTAAATTGATCTTGAGAGGCGTGACGAACTGGCTGAGTTAATTGCCCAAATCACTCATCTTTAAGAAACTGTGATGTCGATGTGAGAGGATCATGTGTCATGGGTTTGTGGTTTAATGGACTTCCTCTCGCCTATGTTTGTTTTCCTGAGTGTGATTACAACCTTGATTAAATGTTGATTGATCACACTGACGAGGCACATCAGTGTCTACCACTGTGGATCAGCTCCAATAGCTTCTGTAGAGCTCCCTGCATGCTTCCTATAATATATATAAATACCTTTTGAGCTTGAGCTAAGCAGGACGGGGAGGATCCTATCACGCTTCCAGCTTTAATGTGAACCTGATAGCAGCCAGACTGTGCATCACACAGACACTAATTAGCCACTCATCTGATCCTCTGACAAAAGCCTTGCTGGAACAGCCGATATAATGGTGTTGGCTGGTTACAGCATTAGCAATTAGCTGTTACATGCAACCTGTGACCTTCGTACTCCCCTGAGTGATTATTGGTTAGATTTGCCTTGGTCCCGCTAGTAGACATACACCAAGCTGTCAGTGACGCATTTCTGTGAGATTGCATGGATTTTACTGAGTCTTTCTTCTCCTGCGTCCATCTCACTGTGTGCAATTTATCTCCTTCAAATGTATTTTGCAACATTCGAAAGCCCAATGCATCACTGTAGGTTTTAGTGGATTTACTGTATTAATCACTAATGTGGCATTACAATGGCATTTTAGATTCCCAGCAGGCATGATGGCTCAGTCCCTTAAAGGGCATAGAAAGCACCGCCACCACCCACAAGCATGCCAGTCTCAAACATCCTGTAGAGGAAGCAGAAACCTGTGCAGTTTAACCAGCTCACTAGAAAAACTGGAGCTCAGCCACAGACAGACAGCTCAATATGGATAGTGCTTATGTGGTAGACACTGCATCTGTCTGTGGTGCTAGATTATAGTAGCCTGATGATGATGGTGTGTGTTGTGATGCGACTTAAAGAATCAAGATGTTTTCCTGAACAGCTTATTTTACCCTATTCATTAAAAAAAGTTGTACTTAAGTGTATCGCATCAGTAATTAACGACTTACATTTTTTTTGAATGTGTTGAAACTTGGCATGTAATTTGGCTGTTTGACAGTAAATCAGAAACTCATGTAAAAGGTTTTGCACAACATTTCTAAAGGTTAAGTAAATTAAATTATACACCTTGTTATGACATCACAGAGGCAGGTCAGTGCACTGACTGGAAAACGCTTATACATTTTTATTACCTTAAACATATTTACTGTTTGGTGGCAATAACTTTATCATGGTTATTTTTTGTGAATGTAATAATCCGTTTCACAAGTAAATCATGCAGCATCTTCAAATTACATACAGTGTTTAATGCTGGCATCTCATTTGTAATTTTAATATTGGTACTATTAATCATCTGCAGTATAAATAATGTAGTGGACCTTCATCTTTAACTAAAATTGACTTTGTAGTGAACATTTATCGCCCGCTGCTAAAAGGCGAAGCTGAAGCGATGATGTTTTTGCTCGTCTGTGAATGCATGCTCTTGTCTGTTTGTTGCCAAAAATATCTCATGAATCAATGGACGAATGTTAATGAAACATGTAGAAAGTAATCATTGATGGTACTTCGGCAGCTTATTAATATTTGGAGTCGAATTTAAGATGACTGCCACAGCTAATGAACATTAGTCAACACAAAAAGGCAACTTTACAAACTTTCAGCATAAATTGGTCGTGGTTGTTTCTTCAAGTCATTCACATGAGACTGGACGTTTTTAAAGTTTAACCAAAATAGCTAAAACTGTCATTTCTGATTACACGATAATCTTAGTCTAAAACTCTGGCATTAAAGGTTGTGGGAAATATGCATGTCTTCAAAGAATGCTTGACCTTTTCATAAAGTTTTGTCATTTTGTGCAAAAAAAACCCAGTTGTGACATAACTTTTACATTATGTAATACTGAACAGTTGAAAGTTGGTTATTGACAATATGATCATCTTGTGATTACAATGCAGCACGCGATCCCTTGACAGGCAACAAGTTTTATGAATCAAAGTGTCCAAACACATCACTACTGCCACACCAGGCGTGGTGATGTCAAATTTGTTGCACAGTGCCATTTGTGGCGGCCATAAATTTAGTTTTGTCAACAAAAGACACACTCTGATTCCCATTTCTTCCTTGTGTTTTTAAGAGGTTTACAATAACAAGAAAATAAATTCTGGGGCATATTTTCAAGCTGCATTTGTGAAAAATTTCCATGTCCACAAAAGAGGTGTTGAAATGCTTAAGTGGTCACAGTCTGCAGCCCTGTGTCGAACACGCTGGCTGGTATCCACAGAAACAAAAAGCGAAGAGGGAGCTGGACCAGAGAGGAGCAGAGGACAGCCCATCACCTAAGCAGGCTGTCTGGAGACCTACTTCATCACGGCCTCAGGAGGAGATGAAGCACGCCTGTGTGTGTGAATGTTTAAAGCCTGCAGGGTGTGTGTGCTTGTGCTGTCACATGCACTCCGTTTTGCATGTGTCTGTGATGCCTCTGCTTGATGTATTTGCTTTTAGTTGCTTTTAGCAGATATTGACTTATGCTTATGAAATCAAAGGTCAAGTGTCTAGTTAACTTGAATTCCTTTGGCTTGTTTTGGATTCCACTCAGTGGAAAATTATATGCAGTTTGCACCGTTAGTTAACCTCCAGGAAGTGCTGGCTTGTGTATTTTATTGATCACGTTAGGTGATTGTTTTGCGGCGTAAGCCGTGGACCAGCACCATACGATAAAATAAGAGTAATGTGATGTGTTTAAAGAATGGATCAGATTTTTAAAAATTTCTCCATAACATTATCCTTTTCTATTCTTCGACATTTTTTCTTTCTTATTATTTCTTGAACAACTGTAAATTGTAAAACAAAAAAACATGTTAGACAAATGCAAACATAAGTGTTCAGGTATTAGGTTTATTATTTTATTTTCTTAGCACACAACAACTATAAGGATCAAACATTGCCTCCTTTTAGAGCCCAACCAGAAAAGTTCACTGTTCAAAGCTGTTTAATGTCGCATATACCACAAACAGGAATGTATTTGGATTTCAGATTAAAACAGAAATTCTTGACAGTCTTACAGAACTGAGATTGTGTGTCAAGCTCAGGTTATATAGTTTGACACTAACTTACTGTCACTATATGAACGCACTAAAGCTAACAGTTGTTTAGTTGGCACATCTGGATGTTTCCTCCAGCTTTGTGAAAGATTTCAACAAACAGAAATCATTCTCAACACAAAAGACGACGTCAACTGCAAAACGTTTTTTTGTCTAGACTGAAGAGAAAACGAGAAAGAAATACGATGGAGAGAACTGAACCACTGATGGTCTGAAAGGTGGTGGTGGTGGGTTCAAGGATTGATCTCTTTTGACACACTTGGGGACGTGGAGGTGCAGGGAATCAACCAGCAGGAATAAACTGTATTCACTTCAGAGTGATAAAATGCTGTGTGAGCAAACTGCACTTTCTTACTAAAACTTTTCTTAAATTTGGTTTATTTCTGGGGGCATTGCTGCACACAATTTAAAGATAGTTTCTATGGAAGCTTAGAAGAGGATCTGTTTAATATAATAAAAAAAAAATCATTGTGGTTTAACTGTTGGAGACTAGTTGGCAACCCCAAAAAATAAAATCACTAGAAAATTGGCAAATTTTTGTTGTTGTTGCAATCGCACTGATTTCTTAGTGTTTCTGACTAAGTGACCAATGAGCTGTGTGGCCATTAAAAAAAAATCATGGTCTGTTTTGTTTGCACAACTTGCAAAACTGTCTTCTTGGCTCTGCACATTTGTTTCATTGCCTACCTCAGCCCACTTTGTACCCATGGCCCACTTTGCGCCCACATTGTCAACTGAAGCACGTTTGACTCAATCTTCTGGAGTACACGTTACAAATGAAAATACTGTTTTGGGCTAGTTTTATAACAATTATTATTCACCATAGAGCAGTTATTAGACCTGGACATTCAGTGCTGTTGAATTGGATGTTTTCTGTCAGGAAAGATCTAGTGCATGTGTCAAAATCCAGTTGTAGCACCATAGAATTTACAAAAAACTGAATCGAGACAAGTTTGAGACGTCTGAGACAACTGTGTGATTTATTTCACATTTTGTTCCATATATTTTTGCACTATTTCAAAATTCACACAGCAAGGCACTGGAGGACATTGTGAATCGCTGCAAACGTTTTTTTACTCTCGTTGCGCACAGCGCCCTTCACAATCTAACAGTTGCAGCTCGTGATTAGACCATGATGAAAAGCCGAGCACGGATTTAAAAATTTGAGGCTCAAATGTTGACTCACAATAATAATATGAACCATTAAATAAAATAAAAATCCACAAAGATGAAATATGTGACCTTCAGTTCAATCTCTTCTGCACTCTACATAACTTGCACTCCTGTATAGTTTTCTTATTTAAAATATAATGTGTTGTTTTTTATCATCACAGTGACCAAACAAATAATTTCATGCCATTTGCAGTGGTACTCTTCCTCCTTCGTCTCGCTCGATGTTTTTGTTACTTTTCATGTTTCATTTCTCTCCTGGTCTCTATAATTTACTACCTAGTGTCTGAGCTGAGCTTTAGATGCTTGGTCAAACCTTCCTGGAGTTGGGGAAAATTACAAAACCTCTTTAAATTGGCTGACAGAGTCTTTTAGACTCCCTTTTGTCCCCCCGTTCTTTTCTCTTTAATCTCTGTAAGCTGCCCAGGAGCTCTTTTGATCTCAGTGTTCACACTCGCCTGAGAGCTGTGTGCTCAGGGTCTCATCTGTCTTTGCTCGAGTAAAGAGATTTTAGGCGGCTTTAATGGAAGTTGACCACTACTTAAATAGATAAAGAGATGTGTGTTCAGCTGTAGTATTTGTCATTGCTGCTAATAATTTGTCTCATTTCATTGTTTGATTAGACTTTTTGCTAATTAAAATATTGTTAATTATGGAGGCTTATTATCTGCAGGTCATTTTATCTTTTAAATCTGGAAAAAATGTTTGGAGGCTTTGCAGACATTTTAGCTGCTACTTTTCTATTAAAAAACGGTTAGACTAGAAATGCATTTTTCTTCCTCACTGTGTGAATTCTCAGTCTGGTGTAGTAACTACCACACTAAAACTTGTCAGGACTTCTCTGACAGCTCTCCTGTCAAAGCGCAGATCCCCTCCCCCCCACCACCACCACACTCCCCCCCGTCTTCAGGTACGGCCGCTGTCCTGATGGAACGGAGCTCAGATTGGTGTCAGGACGATGTGCGGCCTTTTTGTCAAAATGATGCTTGCGTGCAGGACAGCATGACTAAAAATCACTTCCATTGGCCTCTCAAGGCCAAAGGTGGATTGATTCTCTGTCTTGCCTTTTGCTTTGCTTATTCCAAACCCCTCGTTTCTGCACACAGACGACGTTCACTGCAGGCAAAAGTGGATCAAAACTGATTTTTTTTTTTTTCCAATCAGACCCAAGATATTTCATATGTGGTAAATCAGATACATATTCAGTGTTTTCCAAAGTGACCTCCTGAGCGGTCACGTTGCATTTCGCCCAATTTTTACGTCATCGAGGCAGATTGGTATGCAGATCGATACAATAATTTACATGATTGTTGCCATCAACCCCTTCCCACATTAGAGCTGTCATTTCTAACCTGAAACCAGAGCCCGGCCTGGCTTGACCCGGATTAGGGCCAGGCCATAATAATGTGCTTAATATCATGTCAGAGCAGGGTCCGTGTGCGAATAATGCAGAATGCAGGCAGAAACAGGGATTTAATGAGTTTTGATGGCCATGAAAGGACAAAAACCCCCTCAGCTCCAATCTTCTGCCCAATTAACCGTGCACGGCCACCGACCATTATTAACTATAAGCTGTCAAAGCTTAATAAAAAATTTTTTTTTTTTTTGGGTTTGGACCTGTAGTTACTGTTAATTCGTCCTGTCGGATGGGGTTAGGAAATGATTGCTGTGGGCTGGGGCTGGGTTGGGTCAGATTTTTGGGCCCTAATGCAAATCTATCCCCCATACATATACACATATAAAATACTGTAAACCTAAATGAATATAGGCAACAAATCAAAGTATAAATTAATTTTATGTACAATATTATTGTTAAAGTGAATCATTTAGTTATTGCTGCCTAGACACAAATTTATATTTTTCATTTTTTTATGCTTTTATTACATAAAATAATTTAGTTCATTCTGCACTGCTTAGTAGATGAGCATTTAAAATGATATATTTATTTAGAATATTGAATAAACACAGTAAACGTTTGTTATAATTAAAGCTAGGACTCTGGACTTAAGCAGTTCTGTTTGCTCTCACACTGATTTCAAAAATAAGTTCTGGTGGGGAAAAAATTCTCGTTTAAAAAATGCATCTGGTTCGTTGTGTAGTGAAAGTGTGACCTAAAAAGTTGTTTACTGCCGTTTTTAAAAATTAAAGTTTTGTCCTGCAGAGACCTGGTGACACTTGCAGCTGCTATCCCAGGCTCCCCTTTGTAATTTAGCAGTTGAAGAAAACAGCAAAGACCACATGAACAGCATTGTTTTTACTTGTTGACTTTTTCACATTTTATTTCCTAGCTTTAACCCCAGTAAATCATTTGTTTTAAAAGCTCTTCTTGTTTATGAACTCATTTGAAGGATGTAGCAGCGATAACACAACAGCATTAAAACATGAGCTGATGGTGCAAACAGCTCCTGCCTGGTTTTTGGGTTGAAACATTTGCCTGATTAAAAATCCAGGGTGTTTACTGAAACCTTCAGTTACAGACGAACCCTTAACAATTTTCAAATTTTGAATTTCTACTAAAATGCTGGTTTTCTCTTACATTTTAAGTAAAAAACAAGAGGTATTTTTGTTAAATATTTTATAAATTCTGATTCTTTTCACAGCGATGAATCTGGCTAACTTACTAATAATAAAACAACATTTTTCAGCATTATTAGTTTTACTTTTTCTTCTTCCTCTCTGTACTTGTGTGCAAGAAGACTGACAGCACTATATTTTCCTTGGTTTTCAGTCCAATATTATCTTGGTAAGTTTTTGTCAGCACTGACTTCTTCACTTTCAGCATTTCCACTCAATTCTGCTTTGGCAGTTCTCGCCTTGCTTTCCCTCCCCATTCATTATTCAAGCAGCAGTTGCTTTGGATGTCCACAGATCTGAATCCAAACTCCATCCTGAGATGCCACATGCGACACTGTAGAGCGACGGGTACCATTAGTAACTGTCTTCATCATGTTGTGGAACAACAACACATCCCGTGCCGCTCGCAGTGATATCGACCGTTTGAGAGGAGCGCTGGTTCTTTGTCAGTGTTAGCTGTGATGAGGGAGGGTCGGTAGCGGCGGCGTTTGACTCGTGAATATGACAGGAGAACTGCTTGTGAGGCCGAATGGTAGTCAGATAGGTGGGAATGGAAGAACATCGCAGGGCGCTTTCACAAAACGGTTCACAAAATGGTTCCAAAAACCAGTCTATCTGTCAGCTGCCTCTCACAGTCTATAAGTCACCCATGAAGCTGGCCACGTCCCGCATAGACGTAAGCTTTCAGAAATGAAGCCATTGCTGAACAAAAGCGCTAAACATTAAATGTGTGACAGGCATCCCTCATATCCAACAAAGTTAAGTCAGGTCCTCTGGACGGTTTCTTTGTGTTGAAACATTTCGTCTTTCACCCCAAAAATTTCATCAGTCCAAGGAGCCACAACAAACTCGGTCCCATAAGTATGCGTAGTGGGTCAACCAATTTGATGGTGATAAGATGGTTTTTGGTGTCTGCCCTCCCCTGTTGACTCTTTTGAGGCAGCCCTTGCCAAAGTGGTTCAAAACATCAAAGTTCATGCTCAATAATCCAGATAAAAAAATCCAACAAAGTCAGGTTCTCTGGACGGTTTCTTTGGGTTGAAACGTTTCGTTTGTGATGAGTGTGAGTATGGGACTGAGTTTGTTGTGGTTCCTCGACAAAACATTTCAACACAAAGAAACCATCCAGAGGACCCGACTCATCTTTGTTGGATTTTTAACCTGGATTTTTGAGCATGAATTTTGGTCTGCCTCATATCATTTTCAAAAGCTGATCAATTAAAGTTTAGTGATTCTCTTTGTGGTAAACTAATTTTTAATAGGGATGCACCATATTGGATTTTTGGCCGATATGCTGATACGTTAAAACTTATTTGGCCGATAACGGATGTCGATACCAATATTTTATATACATTCCTTTGTCAGAACATAGCCCTCTTATTTAGGCTATCCGCTACAAAAATTGTGTAACAGCTCTAAGAGCTGGTGACATGTATTCAGTAACAGTCATATGCATATCACTTTGACATATTAAATAAAGTGTTAAATGTTATTTATTAGCATTAGTCACCTGCGATGCTGTCTCACCTATGGAGGCTTGTTCCAGGTTCCTAACTGCAGTGTGGGATCCTCTGCACTTTTGTGCATGAAGGACAGACTTTTTAAGATCAAAGTTTTTGTCTGTCCATTGCACCATAAGACTAATCATGCTAACGGGGCTAACACGACGTCCAAATGTCTGTGGTCAAACTCACCCAACAAGTCGTGCTATCAGCTATTAGCTTCTCAATGACGTCGGAAATGACGGCTTGTAACTTGGGTAACATTACGTCGGAAAAATATCTCAGACTGGGGACGATGTAGTGAGGCTCAACGTAGTCCATAAATCTTCTGAATCCAACGTCGTCACCAACGAAAAGGAAAACTTCCACACCGCCGACATTTTGAATATTTCTCTCCGCCGTGAGATCGGGTAGTTGCATGAGACGTCATCGTGTTGCGATGCTGCTGCAACGTCGTCACGTTGTGCTGCTGCTGCAGGCAAAAACAGCATCTTTTATATCAGCAAGTATTTTAATGGAATGGCCGATGTCTGATATTGAATTTTAACGCTAATATCGGCCGATACCATGCCAATAACATTGTGCATCTCTAATTGTTAAACTAAATAAAAAGGTGCTGTTCATCTTCAGAAATCTTCCCTCTTTAATAACTCTGTCATTTAACCCTGCAACACAGACCAGTGTCAACACTTATTCACATTATTAAGCTGCAAACTTGGCTTAATCTTTTCACGTCAGCTATTTCGCCTCTGTTACTACCTTGTCTTGTGGCACACAGGTACATCAGGGGTCTGTTGGCTCCATCCACCTGCTGCCTCGCTCCATTCAGAAACAGCATTTTTATTGCCAGAAGGCGTCAGGAGTCCCGGCTTGAAATGTTTTGTGAAAGTGCCTTTAGCTTGGAGGCTGACACTGACTCTTGAGATGATTCTTTTTCACCTCCGGCTGATTGTGTTCAAAGTAAAAACTACTTCTGCATACTGTGTGGTATTTTAACCATTATTCTTTCAAAATATTTGGCTCAATTAAGTATAGTATGTTATGACTTTTTGTATTTGTAATTTTTTATACTTATTGAAGTTAACGCAAAATTTTACTTATAGAATTGCCATGTGATTTAATGTTTTCAAAAATTCTTCTTTTTTTTAGATCTACCTAAACCTGCGCTATTTTTGTCTTCTTTGTAGCTAGTCTTAAGTTTACTTGAAGCTGCTATTTAGTGAATTTAATCTTTTAGCTACAGGTTTGCAAA
>JAVCKU010000022.1:4202961-4213733 GCA_032273985.1 Hypsolebias coamazonicus
TATATATATACACACACACACACACACACACATAAACACACAATGTTTTAACAAGTTTTCAACTTGTCTAAAAAGGATGAAAAGTGCTTGTAACAAAATATTCAATAATTTAAATCATCTGTCCTGCAGATAAGGTAGAATACTCAAGTCATTTTTTTATTATTTGTACTGTTGTTTTTTTTAAGCCTAAATGTTTATTATAATATCAGTATGAGTCAGGTTCTTATAATAACTTTATTTTTGATGTAAGGAGTACAATCCTGTACCAATGTGCAAATTATTAAGCCAATCATGTACATCTTCAGACATTTTTCCTACTTTGATCCAGAAAAATAAAATAAAATAAAATAAAAAAAAGTAAAAAAGAAAAGTTATATTTCTGAAAATAAACATAGATTGTGCAGCTTTTTTATGTAGTATATCCACGTCTGTGTAAAATCTGGCTCTCCAACAATTGTTGTTCTTTTGTTACTCTAAATCACCACACTCCCCCCTCCGTGCTTTATCTTCACATATTTCTTGAGGCTGCACCATAAGCAATAATATTATTGGGTGTTGGTCTGTACAACACCACTTTATGGCAGTGTGATGTTCACCTCTCAGTTTTGAAGGTAGGTTTGTCTTTCCTTTTTGAGTTGGCTGTACTGGTCTGCCTTCAAAACCTGTTGGTGGCGGTAACACTCCAAGTAACGCCGCCACTAGGAGAAGCCACATGGAATATTTCAAAGTGAACAGTGGCTATAAAAGTGAAGCTGACTGCGTCTTCATCAAAGTTCTCAAGAGAAGAGATGACATCTAGCACTTTTAACACCAGCTATTGCATACAGTATTTCAAAAGTTTGCTAGTAGCAGTGGGAACAGCTAGTTCTGTCATTGAGGAGAAGAAGAACCTGAAAATATCCAGATCTGAACACAAGCTTCACCAAAAACTCACCAATCACCAGTGGGTGCTGTTTGAAAAGACTGTTGCTGTACTCGTTATTGGCAAGTACTGTAATCAAATCTTAGTACTTGTACTAATACACATTGACAGTGGTGGATCTGGTTAGGGTCCAGATTTGTTGTAAAACATCTGAGCTGAACAATTTTATCTTGATTTTATTTTATGAAACAATGTGCTCCCATTATTCAGCTGGCTTATTTTTATGGTGTGTCTTATGGTCTTTTTTTTTTTTTTTCTGTGCATTTACTCCTCTGCTTGTCAGAGCTAGATTGTACAAGTAGCTTAATCTGGTAAAATATCACTATCAGCCGCTGGCGCTCTGATTGTTGCTCATTCTTTACCTCCTGATTTCTGCTGCAGTCGTGCCTGCTCTGATTTTTACTTTGTCACTGATCTTCCTGCATTATTTTCCATCTTTTTGAACTCTCATTGTAATATATTATTGTTGATATGATCCCAGTGTCTTATGGGGTAGAGGCAGGGCAGCCGGCTGGGGACCAGAAAGTCACGGTTCAACTCCCAGCCATTCCCACATGTCATGGTGTCTGAACAAGACACCAAATCCCCAATTGCTCCCCGGGCACTCACATAGCTCCTGGATGCATCTCATGTATGATGGGTTACATGCAGAGAACTAATTTTGCTATTGTATGAGAACATACAATGATGACAATCTCAGACTTCCCTTCCCTTAGCAAATATTTGATATTACTGCGCATTTATAAATTTAAAAGTGAATCAGTTTGGAACAACGACAGAATGGAGTTAAACAATTGCACAATAGAACCAAAGTCAGGGCCAATTTAGTCAGAAAGTAATAATCAAATATCAAAATGTAAGGCGTAATCAATGACCACATCTTAAACTTTTAAAGTATTGTTTTGCTTTAACATTCATATCAGTCGACAACTTGTTTATTCAAAAAATAAATTTCAAATTTTAATGAACTAATTGGCAGAATAAATAACAGTGTGGGTGTAGCTGTTGCCCTGTGTGCAAACAGCCGTTTCTCGTGGTTCTGTGGCTGTTCGGCAGCAGCGGCAGACAAACGGAGGGGGGGCGAAGGACGACGCGAGTCAGCACGCAGCGAGAGACGGGCGCTCTCATCAGTGACGGGCTCGCTGGCTGCACGGACAGAGCTGAGGTGCAGGAGGAGCTGAAGAGGTGCGACGGGGGGGAGCTGCCTGAAAACAGGAGGAAAATGCGTGAGAGAGGGAGGCGGGATAAACAGAGCGATCGCAGAAGGAGGAGAAGTCATTCAGAGCAGGGGGAAGGAGAAAGCTGGAAGACAAGGACGCAGAGCTTGGAAAACGCACAGAGAGCCCTTTTCTGACGAGGAGAGACGCACGAGAGTGCACACAGAAAGTGGTGAAGAAGAAGAGGAGGAGGAGAAGGGGGAGCCCAGGCTACAGGACCTAACTGACACAACACAAGAAGAGGAGGAGCGTGAGGGCAAGTTGATAGATTTGATTTGGAGTGAGTGTTTTTAGAAGGAGGAGCGGCGACACAAGAGGAATACCAAAACCAGAGACGATGCCTTTGAGTCGGAGAGCACAACTACACAGGAAGAGGAGGAAGAGTGAGTGACGGGAGATGGATACAAGGTAGTGATGAACACCGGCATCACATTTACACAGAACAGGTTAGCCTCGGTCTGGTGTCCTGCAGGAAAAGCAACGTGCGTGTTCATGAGTGTATTTGACTTCATGTAGGAATGTGTTGTAACTGTGATCGTGTGTAAGAAGCAGCTTCACGGCACGATGAAGTCCGTAAAGGAGCCTAACGCACCGTCTGAGTGAAAAGTGGGACAGAAAACAACTGGGCTTTGGAGACATTTGTGAAATAAAGTTTGTGCTTAACATCGACATGGACGTGGTTGCAGCGTTGTACTGACAAACACCTCTGTGAGTCAGTACAGTTCAAAGCACATAGTTACAGCCTACAAAAAGAGAAATCTGGAACAAGCCAAGCTCTCATTGACCAACAGCACCCAACCAAACCCACATCAGTCATATTTTTTCTATTTATTTCCACGTTTTGTGTTTTTATTTCTTCCCTTTTCTCCTCCTCCTCTCCTGCCCTGTCCTCGTTGCTCTCTGTCTCATCATCTCTTGTTCACTGTCTCACTAACTGCCATGGACGCTGGACTCATTCATGTAGAAGATGCCTTGCTTGGAGCATATTTTACTCAGCTTTTTCTCTTCTTCCCCCTGTTGAGCTGGATGATTGGAGAAATTCCCAGAATTGGAGAACGTGGAAATGAAGCCAACGAGTAGCATCTGCTGAGTTCATCACAGCTCCTGCACCAGAGAGGACTTCAAGACACACGTGAGTGTACTTTCACCAAGTGCAGGGGCACTGTGGTTGTGTCTGCATGGGATAATAGTCGCCAAATGCATTTCCACGGGTAGATTACAGTAGTGGATTTGTCCTGGAGCTACATGTGGGTCCCAGCCCCTGAGGCCTGGCTGGGAAATGAAGCCTCTCCTGCATTTGTAGGAGCACTGTGGGCAGCCATGGCCCTGGAGGGGCACTGTCTCCAGAGGGGATCCCCGGCCATGATCAGAAAGGGCCGTAAGCGACGTCACACGAAGCCAACGCTGGCTCAGGTCACATCCACCCTGCTGTCAAGGACACGCCTTCACGGCCTGCGGCATGTTTGTGTCCCCGGTGGCTCTGTTGGCCGCAGGGCCTTCTGGTTGCTGGCCCTCTGCACCTCCCTGGGATTGCTTTTATCCTGGTCCTCTAACCGTCTACTTCACTGGCTTTCCTTTCCCACGTACACACGGGTTCACACCGAATGGGCCAAAGAACTGGCTTTCCCTGCTGTCACTATCTGCAACAATAATCCCATCCGCCTCTACAAACTTACAAAGAGTGACCTGTATTTTGCTGGCCACTGGCTTGGCCTGCTGTTGGCTAACCGGACAGTCAGACCTATGGTTTTGGACCTGCTGCAAGAGGACCATCTGGCCTGGTTCAGAAAACTGTCAGACTTCAAGCTATTCCTGCCACCCAGAAACTTTGAAGGAACCAACTTGGAGTTTATGGACCGACTGAGCCACCAGCTAGATGAAATGCTTCTCTCGTGCAAATACAAAGGAGAGCCCTGCGGAGCCCACAACTTCTCCTCTGTAAGTCCAACTTCTTCTGTTGTGCTAATGAAAATGTTAACAATTAAAGTGAAGCAGCCCAGCATCTCCTCTTTTCCTCTTTTAGTCTTCCCTGTCAAAGGTCTCAGCCTGAACATCATTATAAAGTTATCCAGGTGCTGTATTTACTCCATGCCCAAACGCACTTTAGATTATTGCATTACTACATGGTTTTAGGAATGTTGAGTTCCACAGACAAAAAGCACTTGCAGAGCAGCTCCTGGAATGCTGTTAAATAAATATGTGTGGTCACTGATCAATGAGGATATACCATAATGCATATAGTTCTGGCTACTTCATATACATGTGTATATATATATATATATATATATATTTTATTTTTATTTTGGTCAAACACTCAGTAAGACAACCTCAGTGTCAGGATATTGCAATGTACGGCTACTGTGTGGTTGTTTTTGAGTTTGTAGAAATGTGTGCCCACTCATCTTTCTTTGAAGTGTTTGTTCCATCACAGCAGTTTCCTCTGCAGTAGTATGAATCCTTTGTTTTATTGTAACACTCTTCCTTGGGCCTGGAGATGGATGACAAGGGAGTTAAGAGATGAAAAATGTGCTAATGTCCACCTGATTCTACAGAAACGCACAGTGACCATCGTGTTTGAATGCAACCATTACGTACCTGCTCATCAGTCTCTAAATCAATTGGCAGCCTTGTTTAGACACACACTTTTCTTGTATGTGAGGTAATTTAACGTCTACAGAAAGTGGCATTAAGGAGTGGTGAAGCTGTGCAGCTAGGTTTTCTTGAAGACCCTGGGCACAGTTTCATTTCTATGGGATGGTTTTCCAGTTACGTTATAGTTCTGTGTTTAAACCTGTATTTTGTTTGGTTTCCAACGATAATTGGTTGAAGTCAAACTAGACAGGTTTTTATGCTTCGGAGATGCAAATTATTCTTTGCAGAAATGTATAAAATGCATAATGTTTTCAGTAGAGGGATAATTGGCAGACATGGGAATAGCAACACACGCTGACTAAAATGAAAATATATAGCCTGATACATCTTGCTTATATAAGTAATTCAAACCTTTCATTGATTCATTCATTTATTTATGTTGGTGTGTTATTTTCCTGCACATGTGTTGTAACAAATAAATATAGGTAAGTTTATTTTTTTGGCTGCTCCCTTCTTCAGGGGTTGCCACAGTGCGCAAACTCGCATGAAACATTTGTGAGTTATTTTATGCCAGATGCCCTTCTTAATTCAAACTGGACTCAAACCTGCAACCTCAGAATTACAAGACCGCGTCACTAACCACAGGGAAAATGCAGTCGTTTCAGTACACAAATATAATGTTCTGAATGCCAAGCAGTACTGTTCTGGTGTGTTTTCAGCTTTGTTAAGGCAGGTTTTCTTGTGTCTGCCTCAGTGGACATAAACAAACTTTGGTCTACGAGATCCTGATTTGCATTTGAAGGTGTCAGGGATTTTGTTCCTGACATCACTCAACCAAATGAAATTACCCCTTTCTTTCCTCTAAAATCAATAATTCACTGTACAATCATAATCACAGTCTATGGTCAGGGATTGCTGTTGTACCCACTTGATTTGGTGCAGTCGGATGATTTTCATTTGTTTCTCCTGCTCAGTGGGGAGTGCTGCTCTTTCTGTCCTCTCTGTCTTGTCTTTTTTAGCTCTGACAGAAACGAGATGAGGCTCATCGCTCTGCTGCAGAGTGAATAACAGCAATAATTGCAGTACGAAGGGAGACATTTTCTTACTTGGTTGAGTTTAGATACAGGCCTCACGTTTGCAGTAGGTGTGATTGTGTTGTTTGCTTTATCTCGGGTCACTTTGTCAAGTAAAATGTGTTCATTCAAGTGTATCACAGATGAAGATGTATTTCCAGAGTGAAACGTGTGTTGGTTTGAAAGTGGAGAATGAAAGGCGTGTGTGTCAAGTGTATTTTTAACATTCAATATGTCTCAGCGTTGCATGTAAATTTATGCTTGTGCTATTTAGCCAACACCCCATATCAAATAATTGTGTTATGACTTGGTTTAATAACTGCAATGCTTTCCTCAAAAATGAATAAATAAATAAATAAAATCTACAAATGCCCCCCTAAAAAAAATACATTGGAAAAAGCATTCTCTTTCACATCTGCTTCTACACACTGACTCTACTTTTTGCTTCTTGTGTTTATTAATTTAGAAATTTAGACTGTGTATGGATTTTCGGTGGGGGGTGGACTCAATAAATAAACAAGTTCAACTGCCTTTTGTGGCGATTTATCGAAAAAGACAAATAGATGCGAAGCAATGAAATCACATAACAGGTTTTTGGCTTCTACAGAACTCAGTGGGTCTGTAGGACCTTCAAACCAGATCTAACGAGGTACAGGGTTTATAAAACCTTAGTGAGCTGTGCAAGCCAATTAGCCTCTCAGAGGTTCTTATGAACAGAGTGTGCACAAACTCCAGAGCCATACAACTGATGCATCTCCATGACCCACACTTGCCAGATTATACTAATAATACACTTTATTTATAGGCACAATTATCCAGAACAGAAGCCCTAACTAGATGGCTCATGACCCAGTAGTCAAATGAAACGTTCTTATTTGCACGTAGTTGTAACACCTTTGGATTCGTAAGTATGACATTTATTTTCAGTTAGAACAAATATATTAAAGGTTCTTGGAAATTAGTAGCATAATTTTTCATTTTCAACGATCAAACTTTTAGCTGCCATTGTGCTACTTTTTTTTTCTTTTAGCTACCACTTTTTTACATTTAGTTTTTAGATAGGCGACTTACTTTAGCTGTTATCTAACCTTTTGCTACATTTAGCTTTAAGCTTGCGTTCTGCATCTTTTTTTTAGCTTTACCAACTCAGTTTTCACATCATTTCATCCCGTCATTCAGCGCTCAGCACTTTTTCTTTAGTTTCTTCATTACATGGACAGTTTTTCAGATTTACTGCACTGATTAGAGCTACATGATGCTTTACTCTGTTTGTCTTTCTCGTTGTCTTCTACCTTATAGAGAGTTTCATGAAGTTAACAGCACCTCAGAGGTTTTGCTAATCTCATTAGCTTCCTGCTGCAAGTCAGCAAAGACTCCCCAATGCCCGCACCGTGCATTTAGTGCGCGTCATGCTGACACCAAAAACACATGCAACAAAGCACACTAAATGGGATGTATACAGGTACAAAGAGCTAAATAAACATGAGCATGCCTACATTCCCATGATGGGATGCTTTATTAGCTTGGAGAGAGAGTGTGAAATCTGGTTTTGATAGGAGATGGTTTTAGAGCCCAGAAAATGCTTTGAACTGCCAAGCAGTGAGTTGCTTCGGGGTGACGAAGAAAAACAGATGACTATTGGTTGGAAATGAGAGATGGCACAGAGACAATGGTGTCTTGGTGGGAATACAAATAGGTCCCATAACTCTGGCATGCCCCTTGAGCAGTAGGGTTTCATGTGCTGAATCTACGGTGTCATATAGAGCTAGTAGCAGGCTGGCAAATCGATAAATCTATTAGGTCCGAGCTGTAGTTTATGATGGTCTATTTTACTCCCACATTTCCAATAGTGATGTACTCCCAGCTTCCCCACAGCGAGACCCATCAGTGAAAGGATGACAGAGCAGAAGAAGCGTGCCAAAGGCGAGGAAAACCGTTCACCCCATCCTCAGTAAAAGTAAATGACACAAATGCAAGCCGAGCCCCCGTACGTGGAGCAGATACACATCTCAACCCTGCTTCCCAGAGCTCCGTCCAGGACGAGATGACTGCACCCACAATGACAAATTAAACGGTGCTCTGAGTTTTAGACCAGCATCTAATCACACTCTGGGCAGGGAGCGTCGTACTTCTGTGATCTATCAACTGTATCTACAGAAATATCTTCTAACGGCAGCGACAAAGTAACGCTGCACAACACTCTGACAGATTGGCTTGAGAAGGTTTTCTTCATATTTATAGTTTTGTTGATACAAATGCATTTTTTATTTTTATTTTTTATCAGATACAATATATTGTGTTCCATTTCATCAACAGTGATTTAAATGGTTGTGCTGGATATGTAGGGGAGAGAGAAGGAAAATCCGTTCAGATTAGTCCACGTGAACCGAAATATTGCTCTCTCTGCAAACCATGATAAATACTGAAATACACAGGAGTATTATCCTAAAAGGTATTGTTGTCATATTTAAAAGGCTGTAAAGTGTCCTGGTTCACAGGTGTAAAATAATTGATTTATGAGAGTTCTGATTATTTAACCTGTGCAGGTGGCAAACTGTTATTAGTGTCACTAAGCTGATAAAGGGTGCTGCAGACCCAGGTTGCTTGCTGGAGTGGAAATAAGCAGATCCTTGTTCTACAATCACAACATCTCGTGGTCATTACAGCAGTCGTTCACTTGACATATTTACATATTTACATTGTTCCTGCTCTTTGTACAAAACAATGTAAACAAACTCATACTGCAGAGCAGGAGGGGAAGTGATGGACATCGACATCAGTCTGCACATTTCTGTCAAATCTCAGACTTTATCAAACTGGAGCAGCTGAGGAAAGGAGGCTAGAGAAACGGTGTAGGACAGGAAGGTTGCTGGTTCATCTCCCTGACCAAACAGGAAGAGAATGTGGCCAGATGTGACTTCAGTTGATTCTTTTCTTCTCCACGCTTTACCACATCTGTGGTAGACACGTACAAATGGACCTGCATGCAGACAGATGGACTTACATGCATATGGACGGCGTTACATGCAGACAGACAGACCTACACACAGTCAGACCTAAGCGCAGACGGACATACTTACACAGCTGGATTTGCACACAGACAAACAGACTTGCATGCAGCCAGACAAACCTAAGAACAGACAGATGGACCTAAGAGCAGATGGACGGACCTAAGAGCAGATGGACGGACCTATACGCAGACTAAATGACTTGCATGAAAACAGACTTACACACAAATATTCATACACACAGACAAACAGACCTACATGCAGACTGGACCTACGCTCAGACGGTCTAACCTACGCAAAGATGGACGGACATATGCGCAGTGGGATGGACTTGTATGCAGACGGACGGACCTATGAGCAAACAGACTTGCATTCATAGTGATGGACCTACACTCAGACGGATGGACAGACCTACACAAATGTGGACGGACATATATACGAACGGATCAGCCTATACGCAGTCAGAAGGACTTATACGCAGAGGGACGGACCAATGCACAGTTGGACCGTTTTCTGGAATGAGAGAGTTTATATGTATTACAACATAATTTACAGCAATTCAAGAAATACCTTGTTTTACTTACAGTGTTGAGGCAAAAGTAGCTCAAAGAGCAATTAAACACACACACACACACAATACTTAAGTGCACACATTTGAGTAGCTGTAGTCAATTAATTTAAATTCCTGTTTAAATGCAACTCATCCTGCCCTACAGTGCAGTGTCTTCACTCAAACTTTGCCAGCAAATTAAAAGTTGAAGCTTAATCATTAAATTGTGACCATCTTTGCGTTAGATTTATTTATAAATCACATTCAAACATTGCTTATACCAATTAAAGTGAAATAAAAAGTAACACACACACACAATACTTAATTGCACACATTTGAGTATTACTTTAATTCCTGTTTAAATGCAAATCAGCTTGCCATACCGTGCAGTGTTTTCACTCAGACTTTGCCGGCACATTAAAACGTGAAGCTTAACCATTAAATTATTACCATCTTTGCATTAGATTTATTTATAAATCACACTTAAACACTGCTTGTACCAATTACATTAAATAAAAAGTAACACACATGTTCTCTGTCACTGTCATGAATCAGATAAACAAGCAGCAGCTTCAGCTGCCAGAGACACTGACGTTACGTTTTCTTACTTGGAAACAGAACAGATGTGGTTTAATGTAGAGACTCGCCTGCCAACACATGACGAGTTGGGACTGAGACGTGTTGTATCGGCTGTTCGGCTCCCTTGACTCCGACATGTTAACGTCTCATCCGTGTGGTTCTCCCGTGTCATATCGTCACTTTTTCAAAGCTGCATGTTGCAGTTTGTATCTTTGTGAAGCGTCAAGAGCTCCCACACTTTTAAGGACTTGGTTTGAACTGTTTTCTCCATCGGTCATTTGTAAAAGTTACCTAATTTCCTTTGAAAACACTGCCTCTGCTCTGCTTCCGCCTCCCCCCTCTGCGTTGAACTTGCTATTCAGTTTTTTAATTAATTAATTAATTTTAACTTTATTCAGTCAGCCAGCATTGACAATGCTCTGCTGGTGAACAAAACTGGTCCGCAGCACCGTGCGAGATGCTTAATCGCACAACACAGTAATTAAAGAAACTTATTGCCAACACTTTTAATACACTTATAATAATCGATCTTATCGATTTGTTGTTGCAGCCCTAGCAATAATGACATATATTATGATAAACACACATTCTCCTCACTTTCTCTACTTTCATCACTATCATCTAAGCCAGCTGGGTGTATCAAAGCCAGTGAGAGTTGATCAAATATATCATCATGAAAAATAAGAATGCATGTTACTTAAATTATTATATCCCAGTGTTTCCCTTACCATTATAAGTGGGATGTCCCACACCGTCAACAGAACCGTGCACCATGCCTACCGAACTGAATTGCGATCATTGAGTGAACAGCTCCTATGATACCGGGGGGGG
>JAVCKU010000022.1:4238274-4251524 GCA_032273985.1 Hypsolebias coamazonicus
TGTGATGACGTCACTGGGGAGGCGGCCGTAAGTCCGAAATGCCGTAAACCGGGGGTGACGGAACCCGAGGACTACCTATATTTCTAAAAGTATTTGCTCATTTCCCTTCACATGCACATGAACTTGAGTGGCATCTCTTTCTTCATCTATAGGGTTTAATATGATGTTGGCCCACCCTAATAGCTTCAACTCCTCTGAGAAGTCTTTCCACAGGACAACTGGCCAAACCCAGACTCGTCCATCGAATTACCGGACAGAGAAGTGTGACTCGTCACTCCAGAGAACATGTCTTCACTGCTCTAGACTTCGGTGGCGTCATGCGTTACGTCACTGCATCCAACACTTTGCACTGTGCTTGGATGCAGCTTCTTGCCTATGAAAGCCCATTCCATGGAGCTCTCTGAGCATTGTTCTTAAGCTCATCTGAAGGGCCGTGTGATGTTTGGAGGTCTGTAGCTTTAAACTTTGCAGAACGCGCTCGACCTCTGTGCACAGTGCACCTCAGCATCCGCTGAGCCCGCTCTGTGATTTAGTGCGGCCGCCCACCACTTCATGGCCGAGCTGCTGTCATTCCCAATCGCTTCCACTTTAATATAATACCACTAACAGTTGGCTGTGGAATATTTAGTACTGAAGACATTTTGCACTGGACTTACTGGACTTTGTGCGCAGGTGGCATCCTATCAGGGTACCACGCATCCTATCAGGGTACCACGCATCCTATCAGGGTACCACGCATCCTATCAGGGTACCACGATGGAATTCACTGAGCTCCTGAGAGCGACCCATTTTTCACAAGTCTTTGTAAAAGCAGTGTACAAGCTGAAGTGATGTTATACACCTGATTAGAGGGGGTGAGTGAATACTTTGAGCAGTACTTTGTATGTGATTGGTACATATTGGCTTGTATTATGTATACTTAATAAACATAAAAACATGGGCTGTGCTTTTTGTTCTGGTTATGTTTAAATGCTTCAATTTATTTATTTTGTTATTAGTTTTGTTTGGGTTTTTTTAATGCTTGTTTTTTGTTTGTTTACTTTTTGGGGGGAGTTTTGAATATTTTTATTATTATTACAAATGGTTTAAAAAAATATTCATGTAAAATATATGCATGAAATCTGCTGCCAGGCAGGAGTGACTCATGAGAAGTGTGTTCTGTTTCATCGGGTGCTTATGAACAATTAATAAGTCAATATATCACCTGGCCTACTTTGTGCTTATAGGACGAAAAACTTTAGTTCCACATATCATTTATTTATTTATTTATGTATTTATTTATTCAAATAGGTAAAGGTTGAATGGAAAAATAAAAATAAATCCGTCTAAAATTAATATTTTCTTCACATTCTGACTATTTAATTTGGCTCCATCTCTCCTGGCTCATGTATCTGCAGCTCCTTTTATTTCTTTGTTTTGTATAAAGCAGCTGAGCAGGTTTAAATGATAAAAAATAAAAACTCCTAGTTATTATTGTCGGTGCAGCTCAGGTGAAGTCACAATGTTAGTCCAATAGCTGACTGCAGGTATTAATCTGGTATTTTTAGAGAACAATATTAGTGCATTGAAGGCAGAAAATTAGACGTGCACATGACTGTGACATTCAGTCTGCAAACAAACACTGAACACAAAGAAGTTAAATCCATATTAAAATGTTCAAGGCATCTGAAAATAACATATGCTGCAGTTATATTCCAGAATGTTCTGGTCAGACCTCATGTTTACATTATTATTATTATTATTTTTTTTTTCACACATGTTTTTATTGACTGGAACATCTGTCTGACAAGTTTGAGAAAAAAATAAATAAATAAAGTTTAAGGAAACAAAGTTTTACCTAACGTGAACCTGCTGAACTCATCACTAAAACCATCATGATTAATTATGTTCTGTGTTGTGCTGATTCATAACAAAATGGGCTCAAACAGCAAGTCCAAATGCAAAAAGATGGAAATGTCAAATTAAAGTAATATTCCTTGAAGGATTTATAGCACCTACTTCCTTCCATATCAGTGTTTTAATCAAAGTTCAGTCTGTTAGTGCTTAGTGTTGGAGACAGGTACTAAAACACTCAATCTGAGCTCAATATCTGTAACACAGGACTGAGTTATGGCCATGTGTGTGTTAAAGTTATACAAAGTATTTCACTGTGGTAGTCATCTTTAATTAGGTTGGTTCCAAACGTTAATCAGCTTTAGACATACATTCAATAATTTATATTTTAATTACTGACAGTTACTTGATTACCTTTGTTTCACAGCTGCTCGTAACATGCAATTCAATTAAATTCAACCTTTATTTATACAAGTTGGTCTCAAAGACCCTCGAGAACTCATTTAAGAGAAACCTGCTTTTAACAAAGAACAATGACAACAATAGACGGCACTAACGATAGTAGATATTCTTAAAAGAAGGCATATAAACTGAAAAAAAAAAAACAATAAATGGAAGAAAATTATGTAGAAAAAAATAAACATTATAAAATCCAGTTTCATTTCAATACAGTCAGGTTCAATCAGTTATGAAACTCTAAAATGAGCAAATTGCATCCAACCCTCTCCTTCATCTCGACTGTCCACAGGCCGACACCAAAGAGGAACAACTCCCTTTGAACAGGAGAAAACTTAAAACCGAACCAGAACCAGGATGAGCATCTGTTTGCCTCGATCAGTTGAGGTTCAGAAGACAAGATTAAACGAACATTTGGAGCAGCTGCTTCTTCGAAGGATTTCTAAAGGTTAATAAAAACGTTTCATGAGTTTCCTCGTTATTTTAGTGAGCTTCTCTTCTAATCTATGCTGAAAAAGAGTAAACTGATTTGCAGCTTTAACTCTTTTATTATTCATATTTTTCATAAACCATGTATTTATTGATGTACTGAATGCTGCTCTGAAGAGCTCGGCGGATAAGTGGACTCGTGTAAAACCAATAATGTTCAGGTCTGCTGAAGCTGCCACTTCACTTTTAGGAAGTCTTAAAATAGCTGGCAGTCTCAGGGCTGGTCATTATCATGTCTGTCCTCACCGACTCTTCTCACCATCTGTCCCCACCCTCCCTCCTCCTCTAACTTTTAGCCCCCTCTCTAGGTTTCTCTGACGTCTTGTTCCTGCACAGCCTGCAGGATGCCGTCTTCTGTCACGGTTTTGATTATTCAGGCAGATGGGAGCAGATGTTTGTTAGAAATGATCAGTCAATCAATCAGCAGGAGGAGAAGGCATCTCGAGCCGGAGTGAGATGCATCTGTTTAAATCCAGCTCTTGTTTTTTTGTAACCGGGGGAGGAGGCATGTCGGTAACATCTAGGAAGACATCCAGTGTGACAAATCATGGTTCAGTTTACCTTACAGCCACTGTGAGTGATGACCTGCAGAAGTTTGTTTGTCTGTACAAGGGTTTGCCTTTGTTGACTAAATATACTGATGCTGAACTGCTCGATGCATTTCAAAGAAACTTAGAAAAAAATATTATTGTAAGTACTTCTACAGGTGCTAACAGGTGTTAGCTAAATGATAACAACCAGCACTTATTAATATTCACTGTCAGAAAATGGATTGCTCTCTTTGGGTCGATGGTGAGGTTCTGACTCAAGTAGAGGAGTTCAAATATTTTGGGGTTTTATTCATAAGTGAGAGAAGAATGGAGCGTGAGATTGACAAACGGATTGGTGCAGTGTCTGCAGTATTGCAGACTCTGTCCCGGTCTGTTGTGGTGAAGTGGGAGCTGAACTGTAAGGCAAAGCTTTGTTTACCGGTCGTCCTACGTTCCTGCGCTTCACTCGTGGTCATGAGCTCTGGGTAGTGACAGAAAGAATGAGATCGTAGTTGTAGGCGAATGAAAGTTTCCTCCTCAGGGTAGCAGGACTCTCCCTCAGAGAGAGGGTGAGACGTTCAGTTATCCGGGAGAGACTCGGAGTAGAACTGCGCTGCTCCTCCACATTGAAAGGAGCCAGTTGAGGTGGTTCATGCATCTGGTAAAGATGCTTCCTGGCTGTCTCCCTAGGGAGGTGCTTTGGGCATATCCCGCTGGGAGGAGACCCCGGGTATGACCCAGGACACACCGGAGAGATTACGTCTCTCGGTTGGCCTGGGGACACCTTGGAGTCCTCCCAGAAGAGCTGGGAGGTGGCTGTGGAGAGAGATGTCTGGACCTCCTTGATCAAACTGCTGCCTCTGAGACTTGATTTCAGAAGAAGCGAAAAATGGATGGATGGATGGATGGATGGATGGATGGATGGATATTATTCAGTCCATTTTACAAATATTGAGCTAAAATATTGCTACAATTGCATCTTTTCTCAACATAAGATGATTTCAATCTAAAACTGACATCATAGGCAGCTGTAGTATGCATTTATTTCAAGAAAAATTCTTAACTGTCCTGTGATTTATACTGGAGTTTAAATTATAATAAGATGAAGAAGATAAGTGAGGGATTAAACACTTGGGAGGCAGATGGGTTGGAGCCAGCTCGTCATTCAATTTAAGTCTTCTGATGTGAAGAAACCAGAATTTTTTGACAGAATAACTCCTGGCTGCACGTTGAGCCTCACATTTAAGACTTTCTCCACAATCAAACCTTATTTCTTCACCCTCCAAGGGGATTGTGTCCGTGTACCTCCAGTTTAACTGCTTGAACTTCTCCTGCTTTGGAAAAGTTTGTGATCGACGCTGAAAGGTGAGTTGATGATGAGCGCTCAGATTTCCCCTCAGCTTCAGTGAAGGATGGGAAACGAGGTCGCATTGAGCATCAGTGAAGCGGAAACATCAAAGGGCAGCCGGGCGTCGTACAGTGACGTGCTGTGAGTTTACAGTACGCGGCGACGCAGCTCCGCACAGCAGCATGGCAACCAGAAACCACCGCGGGCATCAGCGTGTGTCTTCATGTGTGACAGATCCAGAGAGCATGTCAGGTGGAGACAGTGTCAGAAGAACTCCTGTCCTATTAATAG
The DNA here is from genome assembly GCA_032273985.1 of Hypsolebias coamazonicus. Taxonomy (NCBI): domain Eukaryota; kingdom Metazoa; phylum Chordata; class Actinopteri; order Cyprinodontiformes; family Rivulidae; genus Hypsolebias; species Hypsolebias coamazonicus. The sequence goes on from JAVCKU010000022.1 coordinate 4,243,222, forward strand.
ACCTCGCCTTTTTCTGTAATTTCTTTTTTTTTTTTTTCCTTCTCTCCGAGGAGCTCCTTATCTTTTCCTTTCCGTGTCAGTAGTGAGCGCATTTTCTCCTTCATGTGCTGCTGCTGCAGTGTTTCTGAAGGAAAACACTCCGGGGCTGCTGTTGCCTGACAGATAGCAAAAGTCATGTTGGGTGGAAAGGTCTGGATCACATCCAGCTGAAATTAGACCAAAACTAAAACATTCGGAGCTTGTTGTTTGCAGAAGAGCTCTGTCATGTTCCAAATGCAGGAAGCTTTTTTTCTTCTCCAAAACAACCAATTTTAAAAGCACAGCTTAGTTAATGATGATGAACAGGCTCTGCCTTTAGAAAAGCTACTTCTAAGTTTGTTACACACAAATATTTTAGGCCAAAGTTTTAAGGTCAGAGTTCTAATCATGTTTGGTCCAACCTTCAAATTACAGTAGTCCCTAGTTTATCGCGGGGGATCCATACACTGAAGCCCCACAAAAAGTGGAAAACCTCTTAAGTAGTAATAGTAGTGCAAGTAGTACCGTATTTTACGCCATACCCGTCGCACCGCTCTATAAGTCTCATCGGTCCAAATATGTCTAATAAACTGAAAAAAATCCATAAACGCGTTGCTTTGCCGAATACGTTACGCTGACACATCTCGTTTGTTACGCGTCACCGCTGACAACCCGGAAATGCGGGCTGGTGTTGTGCCAAAAATCGATTGGCAACCAAATGGCGGCCACTGGGGTGTGCACGGGTAAATTTAACAAGAATTCAACAAGATTAACACTTAGAAACAAATATCTGTTTGCCTGAAATTATAGTAAATGTGTGTCTCGGTTGAATTTTTCCTTAATGAATGCACTTTAACAGTCAAATCAGCTGCATTTCAAAAATAATTTTGCTGATGAGGTGCTGCGAAGCGGGCACATGCAGCCGGACCAGCCACTGCATTTCTTTAAAATTTAACAAGATAACCACTTAAAAACAATTTGTTTGCTTGACTTTATAGTGTAATGGTATGTGGGTGCATTGAACTGTTCCAGTATGGCATGTTTGGTTCAGTCCACATGCGTACCGTTTCAGTTATTTCTTCAATCATTAAATTTTATTAATGAGAGATTAGGCGCCGCAGAACTAAAGTTCCTATGTGTGTTTCAGCACGGTGCTATTATGTTGCAGCACACTTAGCATTAGCAGCCTAGCAGGCAACAAACAAGCCATCTCGTTGCGGTCTCCTGTTTGGGAACATTATGGCTTTCTTGTTAAAAGACAAGTGCAAATCCAAAGCTGTGTGTGGACGTTGTTTCATGGAGATTGGATCTGCAGCAGCAGCACGTCTAACTTGCTAACGCGCTTGAAATGACATCATCCGAATGTGAATGTAGTTTGGTTCAAACACCGGTAGCAGCAGCATTTAAACAACCTTCATCAGGTAATTCAGAGCGGTCCAAAGCAATAACACAAGCTGTAGGAGTTTTAAAGCTCTGGATCTATGTCCGAATGTTGTTGATGTGCCAACTTTAAGCATAAAGTTCTTGAGCCCAGCTGCCTACAACATCGACACTTCAGCCAAACAGTTGTAGCGGCGCTTTATGAAAAAGCTAAAACTGATAGTCAACAAGCCCGACCCAGATTTAAAGTCCTGCCACATGATGATGATGAGCGTGAGAGAATATTCAACCACCTCATATGATGACCATGCAAGAAGAGGTATTGTATTATTATGATCTACAGGTAACCCCCGGTTTCCGGCGTAGTTCCGTTACACCGGCCCGGCCGGATACGCAAAACGCCGGTTACTGGGAACGCCGGAAACCGGGGGTCACCTGTATTTAACTTTTTAAAATTAAAACTTATAATCTTAACTCTTTTTTTTTATCTCTGTGTCATTTGCAGTCTGAGGATGATAGCATCTGAGTGTCCTTCATCCACCAGGTCACCTCCTGCTAAGAAGTCTGTAATGACTGAACTTGTTTACTTGACATATTTTCAAAATAAACATTTTGCAGGTCTATTTTGGCCTTTTTTTTTTTTGTACTAAAAATTAACCAAACTGAGCTCTCCTTGAAACTGAACCGAAATGTGGTTTTAGCGTACGTTACACACCTCATCTGCACTCTGCCACCTGTTGCTCTTGGCCACGCCCACTTCTCTGATGCAGATCAGCTGATCAGCTGCATGAAGAAGCTTTTCCTGCAGCTCGGACTGCACACAGGTGCTAAATAATGTTGAATGATTTATTTTAAATAAAAAATTTATGCCGATTGTGCCTCATCCATCAGTCAGCCGATTGTGTGTCGTGTCCAATCTTATTTTGAGAAACTGCGGCAGATCAAGTCTTCACAAAACAAACTACGAATAAACAAGGGACTACTGTATGCTTTGTGTTGTGAACCATTCTCAACTACTACCATTTTAAATGTTGGCTCGAAATCTGTAAAAGTGAAGGCGTTACTGACATTTTTGTGTCAGTTCATGCATGTTCATAAGCTGTGAAGTTCTTCTTGGACTGTATTGACTCTAAAAGTTCATCCATTTTTAGGGGATATTTTACAAACATTTACAGACACAGGCAAAAACATTATTATCCACCATTGCTTTATTCCTTAGGCAATAATAACCTACTTAGTGCATCATTTTTAGTAAAAGCTAATTTTGCACATCCTCCCAGTCGCTGTTCCCATAATTCACTCTGCATCATCATTTTGGGCTCATTGACAGTGATTACTTTTTCACAAGCTAATAAAAAAAATACAACTGCATGTTTTACTATCTTCCTAAATGAGACATTTCAAATAAGATTGGTTTACGGCTGTATTTCAGCTCCACTGAAACTGGCAGATATTTCCTGGGACACATTGGATGCTTAATATCAGTATGTCATTTCCAATTGGTTGCTGATGAAACCAACTCAGTTTCAGAGGACTCAATTTCACTGAAATGTCAGTTTTTTTCTGTTATAATCTTCACCGATTGATTCCTAAACCTGCTTTGAATGCTCATATGGTGTCTGTATATCTAAAACTGAGGCTGTAATGAAAAGCTGAAAATCCATTCAGTCTTAGATACTGTTCTGGCTGAAAACAATTTTATATAGTAATAAACCTGCTTGTCGGTGTGTGATGTAACATTAAAATTCCCCTCAGGTCTACCCAGGGTATGGAGCTCAATCCATGAAAATGTCCAGGAAACCATCTCTTCAATAAACCCAAATTAATTCGTCAGACAGGCAGATCCTGCGGCATCTGAAAACGTGAGTTGAGAGCTTTTCTGGCAAAGCGGGGCACGCCGGATGGTGATCTGGCTGCAGCGCAGTCATGGAGACTTGAGGCGCAGATCTATGATGTTACGTCTCGAGGCGCTTTGAAACGTGGTAGTAAATGCTGTAACATGCAAGGACGAATTATCTTTAGCCGCTACGTGCTCGAGGACTCAGCCGTTCCCGACCGTGAACTTATGTGGCATGGCGGAGACGCTGTGGCTCCGAGGCGTTTTCACATCACAATAAAAGCTCAACTATAGACGACGAGCAAAACCAGAAGCAAACAAATGTGACAAATAGACTTAGTGGTAAGATGGTCGCCGCTTCACCCTTCGGTTCGATCCACTCTACTTCTAATGCCCAGTAGAAGCTGGGCATTGTTCTGTGCTTTTACGAGCCTGTTTGTAACGACTCCAGCAGATACAGCTGAGATAAAAACACTGAAACCAGGACTTATTCCCTGTGAAACGTAGGAAACTAGATACACAGTCAGTACTTGATTCATCCAACCATTATCTCTACTTCTTTCTTTTTGGGTTGCAGGGTCACTATTACCCATGTCCAGCAGTCACTGTAAGAGAGGCGGGGGACACCCTGGACAGGTCAGAGTCCATCACAGGGACGCATAAAGACAAACAATCATTCACTCTGTCACTCACATCTAGGGATAATTTAGTTACCAGTCAGCCTAACATACATATTTTTAGTCTGTGGAACGGGAGCACCTGTAGAAAACCCACGCATGCACCACCCAGAAAGGTCCCCAGCCAGGATTCGATCCGGCGACCTTCTCACTGAGGGGCAGCAGCTCTACCAACTGAGCCACATCGCCAGCCTTCAGCACTTCATTGAATTATTAAAGCAAAACTGTAGCCAAAAGCAAAAAAAATAAAAAATAATAACTGAGAGAAGGTAAAATCTTAAATTAACAGGATCATAGATAAAAGCTTGACTTAGCAAAATTGTCGCTGAATTGAAACATGTACAAAACCATAGCTTAAAACTAAATCAGAATATGTTACCTGGAATTTCTGATAAGCAAAACTGTAGCTAAATAATAAAATCAGCAAAGCTGTAACGTTAAAATTAACAAAACCATAGCAAAGAAGCTTTAATTATCAATGCAAAAGCTAAAAAATTGAAATCAGCAAAGCTATAGACAAAAGCTAAAACAAGCTAGCATGTTGTTAAAAGCTAAAATTAACAAAACTATAACCAAACACTAAAATAACTACGTTTTTAAACGCAAAACCATAGCTAACAGCTAAATTTGACTACAAAGTTGCTAGAAGCTAAACATTGCAGGACAGATGCTAAAAGTACAGTAAAGAGACAACAATAGAGATATTATGCTGACAGATTTCAGAAAACAGTTCATTTGAAGTATGTTATATATTTTTTTTTCAAATATTTATTCCATAAATGTAGAAGTTACAAATACTGAAATTCAGACAGATCTTAATCAAAGTAATGTTGTGCTGTTTGATTGAATAAATAACACAAAGTCATTTTAAGTGGTTTTATTGCCAAAACAACATTTGGAAGAAACTAAAGAGGACCATGAGCTGTTAAAATGCTGAGTCAGCGTTCGTGCTGTCGGCCGGTCGCAGCAGAATCTGAGCTCGGGCTGCGTCTCCGGTACGATCCAGAGGAAGATCTGCTGCCTGAAGTCATCTGGAGGTTTAACTGCTTCTTCCAGTTCTCATTAGGTTTTATCAGACCTGAGTACACAACGTCACCAGAGACCCACAAATATGCGATAGACAACTTCTCTCAGATTCTGTGTCTGATTCTAGCAGCTAGAGGTGTTTTCACATCATGATCTTGTCTCTGTAAAAGTTTTCTCTTCCCTTCAGATGGTCGTTTGTGTCGGTGAACCTCCGGGGAAGCAGCCGGGGCTGATACGCCGGCTGTTGCCCCGGCTGCAGCGTGATCCTGACTTTTCTCTCATCTCATAAGACACGTTCCTCTGTTTTTCCATCTTTTGTTTCTCTGTGTGCGAATGCGGAGGCTGTCCCCCAGCAGGTCCGTTCAGCCATTATTAGTTCTGTCTGGGCTTTTATGTTTGCCCACAAAACATGACCTGTGTGGCTCCGAGACCGGCCACTTGACTGCTGAGAGCTAACAACCTAAACCTGAACGCTCATCAGCCTCGCTCTTCAGAAACAGATTACACACATGAAAACCTCAAACTGTCGTAAATGTGAGCTAGCTTCACTTTTTACCACCGTTACGCTCCAAAGAGAAGAACATGTGTTTGATTTTAACACTATCAATAATTCTCCTTTGAACAGTGCCTCTTGTTATTTCAAATTTTGCTCACAGCTGTAATTAGCTGTAGTAGTGCAGTTTAGTCGTCTCCAAAAATAAAATGAAAAAAAAAAAAAATGAAATCAGAATAATTTATAAGCAACACTAATTATTATTGTAAAGCCAGCAGAGTTGTTCCCTCTGCTTATGTTAAATACGGTTCAACGTTACATGCTTTTATTTTGGTAACTTCCTTGTGAGCGGAAGTGGAACTTAGCTCGACAAGAAATGAAAAGCAAGTTAATGGGAAAAACGAGAGGAAATCGTAGATTAAAGTCAAAGTGCTGTGTGTCGTCGTCATTGAATCTTCCCATACAATGGCAAAAGTGGTTCTCTGCATTTACCCATCGCACCTGGGACACACTCAGGTGGAGCAGTGGGCAGTTATATAGGCGCCCAAGGAGCAATTGGGGATTAGTGTCTTGCTGAGACACGACATGTGGCTGGGGATTGAGCCTGGGACTTCTACGTCCAGAGTCAGCTGCCCTGCCTCTACCCCATTTTGGCCCCGATAGATCCTCCGTAGATCCTCCTGTGCTCAGTGGGGTAGATTGTTCAACTTACAGATCTTTTCCAAAACAATTAGAATATCATGGAAAAGTTGTTTAACTTCCATAATTCCATTCAAAAAGTTAATATTTAATAAATGATAGATTCAGGGCCCACAATTTAAACAATTCCAAGTATTTATTTATTTGTATTTGGTTTTTTTTTTTTTTTTTTTACATAATTTGGACTTCCAGCCCATGAAACACACAAAAACAGGATTTAAAAAATTTAGAATACTGTGGAGAAATCAGCCCAAATGTTGCAGGGCATGAACATTTTAAACTGAGTGTGGCACACTAATCATCTACTAAACTCAAAGCACCTGCACATGTTTCCCAGATTAAACCTTGGAAATGATGCCACGCATGAGAATGTGTGGCGGATGACTCTCAGCTACTACCACACCAAATTGTAGCTCAGTACTGTATTTGTAAAATTCACTTGGTTATAGCCTTTTTTTGTGGGTTGGCTAATGTTGATTTGTGGTGCGATCATCTTTATTTGGATTGACCCCAAATGTTAATGATTTGTAGAAGTCTCTCCAGAGTAAATGCAAATGTTGCTAACAGACAACAAATGTTACTTCTCAATGCTGCAGGTCATAACTTCTACTCACAGCTACTGCTCATGTTTACTGCTGCTTCATCACAGCTACAAAGGCTCGCAGCTGAATCTCTGTGATATGAATTAACTCGGAGTCAAGTCGTCTTTTCTTGTTTGGTGTCCAACACATCTCGGCCCGTTTTTCTAACAGTCAAGGTCGTGCTCTAATTGTCCTGCAGTTCAGTCTTTAACATCTCTTAGCCCTGCAAAATGTAGAAACATTCATTTTCATCAACTTCCTGTCCTATTTTTTTTATTATTATTCAAATTACCATACTTTCTGTACCATTTTTAGAATCTGTTCTAATTTAATCTCTGCTTAGAGAAAGAGAAAATCCTTCCTAATCAAGGATTTGCAGATTTCACACAGCCTCGTCCATGTCAGCAGATTCTCCTCGCTCCTCCTCGACTCCTCCACAGTTTCACAGCAGAGATCCTTTTCATGGGGTGTTTGCTAGTTCTGTTCAAGGAGACAGATCTGGTCCTTCGTTACATCTTTGCACGCGGGAAGAGACATTTAAAACAATGTCTCATTTAAATAAAAAGTAATAATAATTGTTGGAATGATGCTCAAAACAGCACCAAAATGTCATTCAAAGAATGAAAAAAGGAACTAAAGCCTCCATATTTCTTAAAGCAATTTGTTTTACCTGCCACCTTTCATCACAGGGTTTACCGTAAGTTAAATTTTTAATGATCCTGCCATTCTAGTGATAAAACCAGCTTATTTAGGGCCTTTTTAACCCAATGGCAGCAGGAGGGTCAAACTAAAAATCATCTTATTCTGGAAATTATAGTTGTTTTGGTCAAACTTTTTAAGGAACGTTCTGCACAATCGCATGCGATATTGTGAGGTCTCGTGAATTGTGTTAGCACTTGTTGGTGAAGATGACTCTCAGCTACTCCCACATCAAATTGTTGCTCAATAACTGTAAAATTGAGATATAGCCATTTGGGTGTTAACTAATGTTGATTAGCTGTTGTGGCCATTTTAAACTCACTCCAAGAACAAATCAATTGTAGATAGTTAATAATTTTTTTCTTAAATTTCCATTAAAATCCAACCATTGGCTAGTATTTTTACTAACAGGCAGCCAAGACTGATTTAATAGTTAATGGTAAAGTTTTAATAACACATCACTTAGAGTTTTTAGTATTTATTATGAGCAACACTCAACAACTACCATGCTAGCACCTCTTTTGTTCTGACATTGGTACAGTTTTAGCTTTTTCTTTTTCATTTGTAACGGATGGTTCCATCACTTGTCGCAAATACAAGAGGTCAAAATGAGTTTCCTCCGCTGCGTAGCTAGATTCTCCCTTAGAGACATGGTGAGAAGTCCAGTTACCTGTGAGACAGAGCAAAGCTGCTGCGCCTCCATGACTAGAGGAGCCAGTAGAGGTGGTTCAGGCATCTGGTAAGGATGTTCCTGGGATCCTCGCAGGGGAGGTTTTCCATGCATGTCCAACTTGTAGGAGACCCCTGGAAAGACCCTGTAGACAAGGTCTCTGGGTTGGAAAAAGAGGCCTCACTGTGCAGGCTGCTGCTCCATGACCCGACTCCGGAACGAC
>JAVCKU010000022.1:4282879-4293806 GCA_032273985.1 Hypsolebias coamazonicus
TTTTTGTCTCCAAACCCTATGTGTCATTTTTCACCACTTTTATTGTCTGTCAACAGATCTCACTTGTAAATGAGTCTGCGATGCTCAATGTGACTTATCTGTTTAAATAAATGTTGAATGAATGAATGAATTTGTACACTTGTAGAAAAAGAAAAGACACAAAAAACTTTTTTTGTCTCGAAGTTTGCTGTGCATGATGAATATTCTGACAGAAATTAGAAGTCAAACAAAGCTCCGTGCCTGAACCATATGTCAGCAAATATGTCCCATAATTTACTCATAAGTGTCCTTGGAGGATCACTGAGGCTCTGCCAGCAAATAAACACATGCTGCACGTGCAAACAAGTGTTTCTGCACACAAATATTCTTTTAACAACGCTGCACAGGACGACTGACAAAGTCTTGATGGGATTCACTAGCGTGAGGCTCAAACTTCAGATAAACTGTCTCAGATCCTTTACACACACACACACACATCGCACCTCTGGCAGTAATTTAATCAGCTTTCACACGTCCGTGTCCCTCCGCCCACTCTCTCTGTCCTTGTGAATATGAAAAAGTAAGGAAATGTCTCTTTATATATATTTGTCGTATCTGTTCCCAGTGAGTCCCAGCGTTCCTCTCCATCTATTTCCCATCACTTTATTCAATTTCACGCAGCTGAACGAGACAACAGACGTTATCTTGGCTCAGACCGCGGATTTACAGGAAGCCGAGTCTTTCAGGATGAGAACTCCCGTGAGATGGATCGTGGTAGAGAGAGACGTCGCACCATTTTGACGAAATAGAAATGCAAAATCAGCTGCATTACTTTCTGGAGATGGCCCCCCCAATTACACTTTAGCTGTCTATTGTGTCACTTGTCATCTCACTGATTCTGTATTATCATCCATCCAGCAGAGGGGACTCACTGCCATATTATTTCTTTGCAAATTGTATTCTCTTGCACAGTTCTTCTCACCACGGTCACCGTGTTTAATAGAGCCGAGTGATTTGAGGGCAGGGATAACTGAGAGCACTAACCTTCCAGACAGAGTACCTCATCCTTCCTTCTGCTGTACGAATATGAAACAGCTCTCTGTGACGATGAACACAGGATACGACATGTTATCCAAATGTCACCCCTACCCACAAGGCTCTGCTCTCTTCTTGAAGTTATTTACACCTAAATACTGTGGTTTTAATCTAAAACATTCACAGGAAAGCTAAAACACACATGCATGCAAAGAATACCAAACTAATACTGAAAGTCTTGCTTTGCTATTAAAACCTCTTCAGTTACTCAGAAGACACAATATGACCTTTTTATCATTATAATGCAGTTTTTTCATGAGGTCAGAATGAATATTTGTACGTTTGGTTAAAACATATCAACATTACAGTAGCACTGCACTGCCCATTGCCTTTTATTTAGAGCTAGATTATTCAGCCAATTTACAAATAAAATAAATGTTTATTCTCCATTCTTCATTTCATTATGGTGCGTTCTTCAACATGATTGTATAAACACAAACTACACTTAATATTATTTAAACGGAGCCTGCGGTGCCCGGTCTAACAGTGCACAAATTAATCAGTCTTTACTGTGTAGTTTTTTTTTTTTTTTTTTTAACTCAACGTAACCCAAAGTGATTTAAAGAGAGGAAACATAAACTAGAGTCAAAAACATTTAACAAAACTGGACAAAAACCAACAGAAGTAAAATAATAATAATAATATGCAGATGGATAAAATATATAAAATAAATAAATGCATAAATTAAATCAAGGAAAATCTAAAGTAAAAATATAGATTTTAATATTAGTTTTAAAAAAAAGAAAAAAAGGCAGACTCGTGTACGTCAGGACTGCAGCCTGAAAATTTGTCCAAGTCTGAGCTTACTGATCTTTGGGACAGCAAGTTTTTACGCTGAGAGCACAAAGGCTGATTTTTGTGATATGAATTAATGAGGAGGTTGACGCATGACAAGGTTTGTCCTTTAAGCGCTTTGTGAACAAAGCCTTGTGGACCCAGAAGAATTCACTCCTTCTCCATGGAAGTTAAAAGTATGACTATGTTTGGCAACCTGGTATTAATGTTGTCTGTATCTGCCATGTTGGTAACTGACTTTGTACATCAGTTGTTAAGGACATGTAAAGCTGGTTATCATCTGCATAACAATGGAAACATATGCTTGTGCTACCTGTTGTTGCTAAACTATCCATAGTATCTAAACAGTTGCATGTAAAACAAGACTGGTCCAAATCCAGAACCCTGTGGAACATATTTACACACATTTAATTAGAATTTTCAATTAATGTCAATGCTAAAAAACATGAGCCAAAATAAAATAAAACACAAAGTGTATATTTGTCTTTTCCCTGGCACAGAACTTGGAGATTATTTAAAGTTTTGTGGCACTAAAGAGGAGAAGTTAGGTTTTTACTTTATTATTCCAATGTAGAATTCTTGTGCCCCCGCTACAAACACAGACCACTCACTAAGAAATTTCCAAATTTAGACGTTCCTAAACAAAAGTCACAGTTTTTTTTTTTTTTTGTATTTTTTTTTTTTTTAATGTTTATTTGTTTGTACAGAAAATTGCAAATCTAGGCTTCCGACAGCAGTCTCTTAAACCTAATATACCGGTAAATGCATATATCCCATAATATATAGCCCTCCCATATGGCTCTGCTACCACAAAAGTGTGAAATTTTCCTTTGACATTCCCATGAATATTCACAAAGTGCTTCAAAGTTTTGACCGGTTGTGAGCTGCACAGTAATCCTCTCTGTTTCACCTTCTTCCTCACTGCAAACATGACGTACACGGCTCAGATCTGGTTGTTTCACAGACCTTACTGTCATGTTCATGTAAGAAACATCCAAGACCCATGTGGTTTTGTGATCCTGCACATACCCATTACAGAATCAGGTTTTCAGACTCTACAGAACATCACGATCTTCATGGAATCTTTCATTTACTTGGATTATACGTAGAGGATCATCTTGTCACTTTAGCATCAGTGCAGTGCTGTACTGAAATGTGCAAACGATAAAATGTGTTGTCAACAAGACAAAAAAACTCAAACTTGTTGTGCTTCAAACCTTTTTTAGCATTACAAGGCTAACTAAAGCCTTAGCATTACTAAAAAATAATGTACCGGTATGTAATCCACTATTTACATGCCAAATATTTAAATCCAAATATTCTTATAATGAGAAATGGTGCAGTGTTGGACATTTTGATCAGACCATGACAATGTCATGCACGATCTCATGTAAAATCACCAGATGTCACGCTCAGAGTATGTGTTGGGAATGACCCTCATCTACTACCAGACCAGGTTTTAGCTCAGTTTTAGTCAAATAAAATGAGTAACAGATGTTCCTCAGTTGACTAGTGTTGATTAGCAGTGACAGGCTGGCAGCCATCTTGAATTTGGTTAATTTTGAGTTGGTCATTTGTAGACCCAATGGTTAATTTCTGACAAGTTTAATTAAATTTTTTCATGAGACATTTTACTAACCGACAGTTGATTCAGAGAATGGAAATGGTTAAATTGTAAACACACCAACTATTAGATCAGTATCTAAAAATTTGTCTTGCTTTTAGACATTTTTGTATTTTTTTTTTTTAGGATTAGTTGGCTGTAGCAGACATTTGACTCATGTTCTGATAAAATTGTTTAGTTAGTTATTTTTTAATTATTAATCTCTTTCAAAGTCCTTCAAATGAGGCATAATTCAGACAATAGAGATCTTTGAGACACAAGGAGAAACGTTAATTATTGTTATCTGCCTATTTTTTTTTTCTTTTAAAGTTGTTTCTCTGAAAGTTTTTGTGGATTCAGTCACACTAGAAGTCGCCCGAACAGAATGTTTCATCTTCAGGAGTGAGACTTGAGAGACTCTGAGAGATCAAGAGCCGGGTCACGAGCGTTCAGAGCAGGTATGGACTTGCTGTTTCCATGGAGTTCAAATGTTTCTGGCTGCAGTATAATCTGATTAACTCATTTCCATATGCATGCAGTTAAAAAATAGGTCTTAGTGCTAAAAACCTCCCGTTTGATTCCACATGTAGCACAGAACAAACAAATGTGGGATGCACTCTGCTGTACGGTGAATGAACTCAGATGAATGCAAGCTGAAGTTAATTTAATACTTTAACTTTTTTTTTCAGAATACCACACAGCTTTTAGTCCAGAGAAGAGAGTAATGATTCAAACAGTCTTAATGTGGTTCACTGAATTCCAATCATGTTATATCCGATGGCAGAGAAACAACCACAATTGTTAGCATCCATGTTTGTTCAAGATGTCTTTTTTTTTCTTTTTTTTCTGTTAATTCTCCTGCTGATCAAGGAGCTGCAGGGAAACACCCAATTTCTCAGTAAACTTGCAAATAAGTACGTTTGGCACTCAGTTGATTATTATTTTTGCTCCTGATGTGGTAATTACAGTTTGACGCATTGAAAGTGGCTTAACATAATCTTCAGTGTGAAAGGGGAGCCTCCTGCTCTCGGCATTTTGTTTATTTAATACAGCTGGAACGCTCAGCCGAAGGTGAGCAGCAGAACAGTTGTTTTTGTTTTTCTTTTGCCTGCTTTGTGTGTTTTAGCTCACTGTCGAACACAAAGTTGGAGCCATAATGTTTTTTGTGCTTTTTGACAAAGTATCTCATCAACCAGTAGATAGATTTTATTAAACTTTCAGAACGTAAACAACAATTGTTCCTCAACGACTGATTAGCTTTTTGAGTGAACTCAATTCAAGATGGCTGCCACAACAATATCTCAGGTAAATTTAAAATGTTGAGCTAAGATTTGGTGTGGTGGTAGCTGAGCACCATCCCCAATGTATACTGTAAGTGCTAAATATTGTTTGACATGTTTTTCTTAAAGTTTTGGCATCATCTTTAGTCAGTTCTGTTTGTTAGCAAAATATATTAAACCACTAAGTAGATTTTTTTTTTAATTCAACCTTTATTTATACAGTTTAGTCTCATTGAGTTGCGAGTACTCATTTTCAAGAGGAGTCTGTTTTAGATATACAACATATAAAGTACAGACAATAATACAAGTAATTCAACAACAACAAACAATTAAAATCTATTAAAATTATTTATAAATACTGTCAAATCAAGATGCTATATAAAACAAGGTTAAATAGTAAAAACAAGAACATGTTTACTTTGATATTTCTATTGGCATTATCAAATGTTTAAAATCTCTTAAATAAATCAGAATTGACAGCTTCAGATCTTTTTGCACGATGTTCCAAGTTACAGGAGGAGAGTAAGAAAAGGCCTTTTTTTCTGATTTCAGTCTGCACTGAGGGGACACTGCAAGTAATGAAGGCCTGAGAGTGCACGCCGTAACTGCACTAACAACATGGCAAGTAGGAGGAGATATAAGAAGGCAGCAGACCAACGAGTGATTTATAGATGAAGATGAACCAGTGTGAGAATCTACGTAGATAATGACCAACTGACCAATGAATACAGGGTGCAGTGATGGGTACGGTAGTTACAACCAGTTATGAACCTTAGTGCCCCATGGTCGATGGCATCCAACATCTGCAAGGAACTGGCAGGGGCATTTATGTAAATAATGTTGCCATATTGGCTGGTAGGGAAGTATCAGCTACAAGGTGTTTCCTGGCATTCAGAGTTAAACAAGATCTATTTCTGAAAAAGAAGCCCAGTTTCAATTGGTTTCTTTATCAAGGGTTCAACATGTGGCTTAAAAGAGAGATGTGCATCAATTAAAATTCACAAGTATTTGTAAGAATCTACAAACTCAATAAGAACACCAAACATGGATGAGATAGGAGGAAGAGCTGCTAGCACCAGCTTTCTGTTTAACAACATGCCCTTGGTTTCATCAGCATTTCGCACCAGTTTGAGATGGAACAAGTCAGACTGAATGATGTCAAATGCAGACAATAGAAACTGAAAAAAAAAAACTGTTTTACCTCGACAAAAAACAACTGTATCATCAGCAAAGTGATGCAAGGCGGCGTCAGGAATGTTTTGACCTACATTATTGATATAAATTGTAAAAAGAGTAGGTCCTAAAACTGAGCCATGTGGCACACCATTAGTGACCGTTAAATAGCTAGACAAAGTACCGCTGTGTTGACCACATTGCCTCCAATCTGAGAAATGGTTAGAAAACCAACCAACGGTGTGATCTGAGAAATGAAGCTGAAAACATAGTTATTGGCTGTACATTATTAGACTCAAAACAATTCAAGATGGCTGCCACAGATAACCGTAGCTAACACAAAATAGCTATACGTCAGTTACTTTTATACTGAAAGAAAAGTTGGTGTGGTAGTAGCTGAGACTCATGCACAACACACATGCCAAGCACTTACATATACAACCATCATTTTTTTTAGGTTAAACCAAGGTTGACAATTCCACCATTTTTAAACAGAACATGCTTTTAGTTTACAACTTTGGCATAAAACGCAGTGTGATGTATTACTTGAAGAAATTGGCTTCTAACTCTTCGACTTTTAGAAAGCATGTATAAATACTATGAAATCCATACCTTATTTTGTCTTTTCTCTCTCTCGTTACCCCTCAACACGTAATCTTTTAAACTGAAGCAAGAAAATAAGAAGCTATTTCCGTCATCAACACATAGTTCATTTGTGTCTGTGTTATTTCATGGGTCAGTGGTCCTCCTGCACGGCAGATATGAAACGTTTCCTCGGCGAGGCTGCGAGCTGCTGTCAGGTCAGTATATTACTCTGTGTTATTATCAGAGGGTCATTCTTTCTCATTTTCAGGAGAACAAGCCAAAAATCACCAAATTAAGTGGAGTAGTTGCTCAAAGAGGGAGATAATGAATAAGTAGATGCTTTTTTTTTTATCCGTTGGCCTGTTATTTTAGTTTTATTGTATTATTATTGAAAAGATTACATTTTCAAAAGTTTGAGATAATGTATTTATAAGGATCTACACTGTGTAAGAAGTAAAACGTGTGTGTGTGTGTGTGTGTGTGTTAATGTGTTTCCCTGTATCTATAAATCAGTTTATTTTTAAAAGGGCTTGCTATTTTTTTCCTTGAATTTTAATAACTGTGTCAGTAAGCAAATAAAGTGTAGGTTGAAGTTCAGTTCTGTGAAGTAATGTCTCTATTGTACAGGGTTATTGGACAGGAAGTGTCTTAAAACTTGAACAAGCGGCAACCAGTCAGGCATGTGCAGACAGGAGGCAAAAACTTAAGTTGTTTAATCATATTTGCATTTTCATTCAAGATCTCTTGACTTTTTGGTCCAGATACTGACCTCTGCTGACCTTTGTTTTGCAAAAAAAAAGGGGCAGCACAACAGATTTGAAGCTGAGTTTCTTCGCATGGTTCCCTCGGCATGAATGCATGAACAAGTTCAGCCTCCTCCCTGCCAGGCATCTTACGCGCTGCCGCCTTCACAAACGAAAATCCGACAGGTCCTGTTTCCACACATGGCTGTGGATCCATGAAAGAATCATGTGAAACAGCAAAGTCCCACATCAGACGGAGGAGATGTGCAGCCAGTTTTATTTGAAGGTTGTCAGCTCAAATCAGCAGCTCAGAGCAGTTCACAGTGAGGGTATGAACCAGACCAATGATGACCTCCAAGGATAACCTTCATGCTTAACATGACCACGACTCAGTAAGTAAGAGCAGGATTCCCTTTACAATCTTGGAAAAATAAGTATTCCTGCAGGTCTTTCCTAAGACAGACGTAAAAATCTTTGCTCAATTTGATGATGAGGAAATCATTCTTAAAAAATGCAAATCTGCAGGAGCTCATCCCCACTGAGTCATTCTTAGAGGAATATAAGTTTCCTTTTGTACAGGTTTACGCCCCGCTCACTGGTGTTGCTAAGAGTTGAAGAAAGTATCCATTCTTGTTTTTTTAATGAACAGTAACCAGGGAAACAACACCAAGATGCTGTTTGTCAATCACAACGTGTTCCTTCTTTCATGCCTGCCGTTCTTTATCTGTTTTACTTTAGGTAGGACCATCCTTTTCAAAACCCATTTCATGGTGGTGTGTGAGCATGGAGGCCTTCGGTGTTTTTGTGTTTTGGCCCGTGTGTTTCCAGTTGCTGTGAGGCTTCTGGTTTTCTCTTGGGTCACCACAGTGCAATGGGTGTACTCCTGGACTTCCATGGATTTCAGTAGTGTTTTGGTGCAGGATCATATCTACAGCTTGTTTGCCTCTCTTTGGCGTATTGGACAGAAGGGTGGTGGACTCATGTGTGTGTTACCATGTTGACCCTGGTGACCTCTGGTGGTGCCTTTAGTCTTGGTTTTCTTTGCACTTCTTGTACAGCTCTTGCACCAATGTGTGGGTGTTTTTCTTTTGGCTTGTTGCTGGGTTGTGTTGGAGATTTATATGGTGACCAGGTTGATGCTTTTTTATGTTTATTCAGGGGTATCTAGTTTTTTTTGTTGTTGTTTTTTCTGTTAATGAAATGAATGAATAAATGCCACGGTGGCACAGTTGGTAGAGCTAAGTTCACAGGATTGAATCCTGGCCAAGGGAGAGGGTGCGTTCTGGGTGGAGTTTGCATATTCTCTCCGTGCATGCGTGAGTTTTCTCCAGGTACTCCAGTTTCCTCCCACAGACCAAAAACATGCATGTTAGACTGGTTGGTAACTCTAAATTGGCCCTAAGTGTGAGTCTCATTTGTCTCTGTGTGTCCCTTGCAACCTGTCCAGGGTGTCCCCCGCCTCTTGCACCGTGACTGATGGATATGGGCACCAGTGATCTGAAAAGGAAGAAGCGGGTAAAGGGGATGGATGGATGGATGGATGGATGGATGGATGGATGGATGGATGGATTGGAATATTTTGATCATTGTTAAGCACTGTGTAAGTCACCCTGTGCAATGTATAATGGGACCATTAAGGCATTAAAAATGTTTAGAGGTCATAAATCAACCAAGAGGCATGATTGTCACATCTATAGTGTTACATAGTTTGTAATTTCAATCATTTACTTGTTAATTCATTAATTCAATCTCATTTACAAGAATGTTCATGCTCAGTAATCCAGGTAGTCAAATCTGATAACTCTCAATCTGGTCATCTGGACAGTTTCTTTTTAGTAGACTAAAAAGAAACTGTCCAGATGACCAGATTGAGAGTTATCAGATCAATCTCATTTAATTTTCAAATACTAGAGACGACTGCATCATCTGAACTCTACATTAAATCAAAATGTCTGAAACGTGTGTGTTGGATGCATCGACAGTAAGTGATGATAATGGTAACGATGGCTGCAGCTGTGAATAAGGTCACAATAATTAACTTGCAGTTCAATTGAGAAATAAGAAACTGAACTTGAAGAAAGCGTGTGCCAAACTGAACGTATTGCACGTCTGTCTCAGTGGAAAGAAAGCCTGGCAAGTATGTCGATTCAAGACTTTTCTCGCTGCCTTTATTGACAGTTTGTCACTTTTCAAACTAACCAGGAAGGCTGCTAATTAACTTCCTGTTGGCGTTTTCTCATTGTGTTGGCGTTACATATCAAAAACACACAATTCAGTTTTAAACACATCATTTTCGAGACAGGGCGGCTCATGCATCACTGAACCTCCAGGCTCTTTCTGTTTCCGTAATGAATATGAAAACCTGTGGAGAACCAAACTGTGAGTGAGAAATGTGTCAAACAAGAACACCAGTAACAAAGAACTGAAACCAGAACTGTTCTTGTTACATTTAATGAGTTAATCAGTATTTTCTTCCAACCTATTTATTTCTAAGCTAACAGCAATGTTGGAGATAGTCAAGCCTTGCTGCTGGTATCGATCACATCCTGCTTTCAGGACGTTGCAAGGGCTTACATTGATCAATACTGTAAGTCTGAAGATAGATAAGCTGTGCGGTAAAGTCACAAACTGTGAAAAATCTTTTCGTCTGAGCAACAAACTACTTCTCAAGGGTCACCCTTCTCTCTGGGCCTCCAGTGGCTGTAATCTCAACGATTCATAATGCATATCCTAGCAGCCACACAGAGCTGCAGCCTTTCGTGTAGCGGCGAGGCAGAAGAGAAGGCACGTCATCCTGTCAGATAAGTTGCTTTCCTGTTGGTGATCTGGAGCTGCCACTAGTCGCTCACCCCTGGCCCATTACTAAGCCTTCCATCAGTCCTGGCAGAGACAGCAAACCATGACAGGTGAGATAGAGCCCCACCGGCCATCACTGGGAGGTGACTTATTAAAAATAATGACTGTGTGAAGTGATTGATGAGAGTGGAGTGACAGCTAGTAGTCCATAGCTATATTTGCACGCCACAAAATGCTGATATGATTGACACATCATGGGGTGGGGGCTTGAAAGTGAACATGTCATTTTAATTTTTAAACATGTTCCTCTCTCACACGAAGAAAATGTGATTGAAGGGAAAGAGAGTGCAGTTTGTGAGGCTTCCCATTAATGACTTGATTATTATTCAGGGAGTACAAGATGTTTGACCCGGAGTAACTTTACTTTATTTGATCTCTTAGTAGCGTCTGAACGTGATGACCCTAAAGAATACACGCTTTAATATAAAAGAGGAATGTAGTGCTGCTCAGTTTAAATATAAATGTGGCAAATTATAATTCACTTGTCTGTGTTGGGCAGCACGGTGGCTCCGTTGGTAGAGCTGTTGCCTTGCAGCGAAAAGATTGCCGGATCAAATCCCTGCCGGGGGCCTTTCTGTGTTGAGTTTGCATGTTCTCTCCGTGCACGCGTGGGTTTTCTCCAGGTACTCCACTTTCCTCCCACAGACCAAAAACATGCATGTTAGGCTGATTAGTATATCTAAATTGCCCCTAGGTGTGAGTGAGAGAGTGAATGGTTGTTTGTCTCCATGAGTCCCTGTGATGGACTGGAGACCTGTCCCGGGTGTCCCCTGCCTCTCGCCTATGGACTGCTAGATATGGGCACCAATAACCACAGA
>JAVCKU010000022.1:4425208-4438370 GCA_032273985.1 Hypsolebias coamazonicus
GGGAGTGGAAAACCAAGACTGGGACTGGGAAGGATGTTACTGGTGTCACTGGGTGCACCAAATAGAATGCATTCAGTTTTATCAGTGTTTAGGTGAAGGAAGTTTTCAGAGAGCCAGTGCCTAATGTCATTTAAGCAGTTGACAATGGTGTTTGAGCTGAGTGAGGGACTGACAGTCACCGGCAGATAGATTTGTAGATCGTCTGCATACAGATGAAAAGAGAGATTATAACGTGCAATGACTGGTCCTAATGGCAGCATGTAAAGAGAGAAGAGAACTGGCCCCAGAATGGAACCCTCAAACATGACAGAGGTTTTATCTGCATCCCTGATGGAGTGTACTCCGTCTACACAGGGTGTACAGAGCTCGGCACATGCACACAGAGCACAAGACCAGTTTTAAAATCTGCCTTTTTTCCCCGATTTCATCACTTTCATGACAGAAATGAGGGCTGTCAGATGTGCTAAACAATTTTTTTTTTTTTTTTTAAAGCCGAACTTCTGCCTTATAATTCTTTGAAAAGAACTTAAAAACTGTTAAGTCAACTTTGTCCCGAATTTGGACTTGTTTTTTTATTACAACAGAGACAGAAAAATACACGTGAGCAGCGTTAATAGCCATATTCACATACAGGTGAAAAGAGAGCTGGTGGAATGCGCTAGCTGTTGACACATCATGAGGACGTAACAAACATGACAAATGTCACGATGTGCTCCACAAACAATGAACAGTTTTATTTATTGAAGACTTAAGCAGGTGAACAACTGATAAGATGTACATGAACATTTTAGAATTTTAAATCCATTTCAAAAATTTTAATGAATTGTGAACAAGAATCATTTCATTAATCAGAGCGAACTATTAACTTTCATAACAATGTAAGAACTCAAATAAAAAAAAAAAAAGTACATGTCATCTATTGCCCAATGACCACATAATGAATCCACAGAGGTTTGATGGTTCTCAAATGATAATCCTGATAAGGTTAGGGTAAAATACCTATACAAATGTACTCTGGCACCCTACATACTGTATGTATGCACCGTACATATTACAAGATAGTTGAGATTTCTCTGCTGTTTATTTGTAGAGCGTCATTTTACATTTATTTACAAGATGCATGTAAAAGATTTTACATTTTCAAATCATCAGCTGTGGAAGAATGAACACACCGCCAGTAAGAGGAGTGGGTTATATTATTTCAATCGGGGACGCAGTGTTAGAAAACAACTGAATGAAATTTGGTTCATTAGATTAATTAGGGGCAGTTTTGAACAACTGAATTTATTTAAACTAAGAATCAAATCTGCTTAAAACAAGGAATGATATAGAAAGGACAAAAATAAGCTAACTGAAAAATAAATCATTAATGTTGTGCAGTAATAAAACTACAGCTGGATAAAACCGTCTGAGTAAAACTACAAACCTGAACATTGGAAAATAAAATTAGATGAACCAGTTTGACAACAAAGTTCCCTTTTCACTGGGAAGAACTGATTACTGGTATTTAAACAGGTTCCTCTCTGCAGATCAGAGCGGAAGACTTTTATCAGTTTATAAACACGAAACAGGTTAAAGTTAATGTGCATGTGAATAAAATTAAAATCCTCACTACTTAAGAGTAACAGCAGTAGGCATCACCAACGTTTCTGTTAACTTGAGATTTCCTGGTATGTGATGCTTTGTGGTGCTGATCCAATGAGATTAGCTCTGTAGAAGTTTTTGGCTTTGATTGAAGTTCTTCAGGTCCTTCAAGCTCATGTCAGATGATCAAATCACACATCAGCAGAAGTACCAGTGTTGCGCCTGTCAGCAGAACACACCTACGACACCCCATCAGTGGTCCCCACTTGTGGACTCTCTCCGCCAGTTACCAGGTTGCAGAGGAGTTTGCGGCGACCAGCCAGGTAGTCCTCCTCATCAACATTAACCAGCAGTTTTATGGCCTCGTGGCCCACAGCTTGCTTCAAGGAATCTGTAATAAAGACCCCTTTCAGGGCTTCAAGCAGTGACCCGTTGATGTAGTCCCTCCAGAAGGCATCCAAATAGGTGAGCTCGGAGAACTTGA
This sequence comes from Hypsolebias coamazonicus, assembly GCA_032273985.1. Classification (NCBI taxonomy): domain Eukaryota; kingdom Metazoa; phylum Chordata; class Actinopteri; order Cyprinodontiformes; family Rivulidae; genus Hypsolebias; species Hypsolebias coamazonicus. Next base: position 4,427,277 of record JAVCKU010000022.1, read on the forward strand.
TGTCACAGATAATAGAACCCAAGTCTCTGGACTTCAGAATGGTGTTAGCCTGATTGAAGCGTTCAAACTGTCGCTCCACAGGCTCCTGCTTGTTTGAGAAGACGTTGCCCTGAAGTGCAGACTCGTGCTGACAGTATTCTGCACGAACCCGGAGACGGATGTCTAACAGAGGGCAGAAAAAAAAGAATTACCAGAAGTCAAGCAAATCTATTACAGACATCCCTTAACACTAGATGATGACCCTGCTAGAATGTAAGAAAAATAAACACATCAGTCACAATGTTAATTGGTCTTGGTCATCAGGGACGCATTAAGAACACATTACAAATCACAGAGTTGTAATGACAGGTCCTTAATCGTTCTGAGCTTACACAGTACTTCTTTAACCAGGATATGCAAGTTTATCAGTGTACTGACAGCATATCATGACATGATCATTAAGAAATTTAGTTTCCATTGCTCCCACACTGACCTGGCAGGAAATCTGGTAAATTACTGCAACACTCTCTCCATATGACTGCTACAACCAATCCTTGCATACAATGTGTCAATGTATACAAGATACACTTGTTTTATCATGAACAGACTTGCTTGGCGAGGAAGGAAAGTTGTACATAGACAAAACTCTGTAGAAAAACACTTAATTGTGGTTATATCATCTACCTGGCCCTGTTTCTTAAGTATTAATCAGAATTGCCAGACATTTCAGCTTAATCTGTGTCTGACTCTGACATTTTCCAATGACTTGACTCAATCGTTTTCCATGCTCATAGATGGTCTACTCCAGTACAGCAGAGAGCTGAGCTGCTTCCCTGGGTTGTCTGCTAATGCAGCCTACAATATCAACAATACAGACTAGAACTGCCACTGTCCAAGCCACTTGATGCACGTCATCCCTGACTCAAGTCATCACCAGCATCCCATCCACCTGCAGATTAGAGTTGTACAATGATGACAAGTATATAAAAGCTCTGTTAGGCCTCGAGTGAGTGAGTGAGTAAGTGAGTGCAGGCTAGATGTCTGGCATGCATGTATTAAATCCTATTTTTAAATAAATTCCAGTTTGTAAATGTAAATAATGAATCTTCTTCATACACCAAAGTTAGTCATGGAGTTTCTCAGGGTTCAGTGCTTGGACCAATACTATTTACTTTATATATTCTTTCACTGGGAAAAAAAATGACATAGAAAAACTTGTCCATGCATTTATCATGTCTAGGCTGGACTATTGGTACTAGTGGTTCCTAGAGTTTTCAAAGTAGAATGTGAGGCAGAGCTTTCAGTTATCAGGCTCCTCTCTTGTGGAACCAACTTCCAGTTTCTGTCTGTGAGGCTTTTACTTTACTTACTTTACTTTTAAGACGAGGCTCAAATGGTAAATGGACTTGGATGCCTCCAGAAGGCATCCAAGTATGTGAGCTCGGAGAACCTGATGTCACAAGATAAAATAACCTAAGTCTCTGGACCTCAGAATGATGTTAGCCTGATTGAAGTGTTCAAACTATAATCAAGATACTCAAAGTGCTTTACAACACAATCTGTGCCCTTCTTTACCCATCCACACACACATTCATATAGCACTCTACTAAAGGTTGAATGAACTAGATCTCTACAAAGCTAATTGAACAAATTATTCTATAGAGACTAATCACTGCTTTAAGATTACGTTCACAGCCTTCTCAATAACTTTTTGAATAGGCCAACATCTCAGTGTACAGTAGTAGGCTGGAGTTGTTTCCCAACATAAACACATAGATGTACTGTGCAGCAAAAATGTTTGTGAATGCCGACTGTTAAACACTGATCATCACTGATGAAAATGTCTTACCAGCATCACAGACATGGAGTTATAAAGTAATAATCATTAGTTGTCATCAATCAATTTTGTTGAGCGTGATAACATACATGTTCAAGAATCAACCATCTTATTTAACTGCTTCAAAATACTAGTTTTAAATATTTGTTCCATAAAAAACAAGTCAGTCTTTTAGAGCAGTCTCAGCCTGAAATAAAAATATCTTTTTTTATTTATTTTATTTTAGGTTTTTTGTTTTAAAAAAAAAAATAAATAAAAAAATTAAAGATGATGATGTCACACAATGTCATCTGCTGTATATTTCCATACGATGAAATTAGTCTCTGCATTTAACCCATCCACCACCAGGTGGTGCAGTGGGCAGCTATTGAAAGCGCCCGGGGGGGGGGGCAATTTGGGGATGAAGTGTGCTGCCCAGAGACACCACAAGGTATGCAGTGACCGGGGATCGAACCTGGGACTTTCGGGTCCCAAGCCGGCTGCCCTGCCTCTACACCATCTTGGTCGTTAAAGTGCATTTATTAAGTAGAAGTTCAACTGAGACACACCTTTACTATAATTTCGAGCAAACAAATAACTGTTTTAGGTTCTTTTCTTGTTAAATTTCAAAGAAACAAGCAGTGTTCCTCCTTCCTTTTTTCCCCCTGCTGCGTGCTCCCGGAGCCCTGAGGCAGCGAAAACTTTTGAAATGCAGCTGATTTGACCGTTAAAGTCCTTTTATTAAGCAAACGTTAGACTGAGACACACTTATACTGTAAAGTCGAGCAAACAAATAATTGTTTTTAGGTGTTTATCTTGTTAAATTTAGAAGAACTGAACAGTGGCTCGTCCCTCTGCGCATACTCGCTTACGCAAATGGGGTTTTGAAATACAGCTGATTTGATGGTCAAAATGCATTTATTAAACAAAAGTTAGACTGAGACACGCATTTACTATAATTTCGAGCAAACAAATAATTGTTTTTAAGTGTTAATCTAGTTAAATTCTTGTTAAAGTCCTCCTGTGCACGCTCCCGCGGCCACCATTTGGCAGCCAATCTATTTTTGACGCAACACCGGCCCACATTTCCGAGTTGTCAGCGGTGATGCATCATATATGTGACTTCTACGGCAAAGCGACGTATTTACGTATTTTTTCCACTTCATGACACATATTTGGACCGATACGACTTATAGGTCGTGTGACGTGTACGGCGAAAAATATGGTTGAACCAAATGATAAAGTTTTCACGATGCTTTCCTTTAAAATAATGGGTAAACGATAATAGGAGGAATGATGTCCTTTTGTTTTCCTCCATACCAGTCAGAATCAGCTGTTTTCACCTCATTTGATGGTGATTATTAAAACTGTTGGGTTCCTGTCACTCTCTGTAGGTATGACGTGCCAGGCACGGACATCGTACACCGAGGATGAGGTTTTATGGGGCCATCGTTTCCTGCCTGTCATGTCCCTGGAGGAAGGCTTTTTCAGGGTGGACTACTCCCAGTTCCACAGCACGTTTGAGGTGCCGACACCCCCGTACAGCGTCAAAGAGCTGGAGGAGAAGAACTCATTGCCCTCGCCTCTGTCCACCCCCACCCCTGCACTCACTGAAGGCCACGGTGCCCGGCGTGACCGGGTGTTTTCTGTGGATTGCATCAACACTTCAGAAGAAAAAGGTCGTCAGGGAGGAAGTGGAGGTCGACTGCCGAGCAAGCTGCAGAGGATGAGTTCATCTGGGAAGGAGGACCTGCAGAGGAAGGTGCTGCTGCTCAGCTCACAGCACTCGGAGAAGGCCTGCAGCACGGGGGACCTCCCCCTGAAGCTGCAGAGGCTCAGCTCCTCACCCAGTCCCGGGGCGCAGAACCGCCTGCAGCTCAAGTCCCTGAAGGTGGGTTTTGAGCCCATGACGCAGTCAACTGGGGACCTGTATCAGCGCAGCACGCCAACGACTACGCCACCAACTCCGGTTCCTATGCACAGTCCACTCCTTTCAGCCGGAGGGAGGCTGGAGGACAATCTCCCCCCCAAGCTTCGGAAAATGAACGCAGACCGCTGAAGTCCAAACAAGGGACAAACACACAAAGAGCCACATGTGGACACAGTTTCAGAAACAAAGAAGAAACAAAATAAAAACAAAACAACAAAAAAAATATATATTTTTCCCCCTAGGGAGAATTTTACTGGAATTACTGTGATTTTGTGTTTTATAGCAGATGCATTCATGCAGGCTTTAACAAACACAAAACACCAAGAAAACACAAACTGAACGCTTACTGTGAACTTCACCATCCTGCAAGAGTTGCGCATGTATCCACTAAATATCTAATGTTTAACTTATGCACCACTGTACTCAAGTCAATCCTAGTTTTAATCTAAATACATAAATTATATTATAAAAATAAATACTGTTGGATTTTCCCTCTTCTGTTTCGTTTGCTGCCAGTTTATCTTTAGTCTAGAAAAGTCCCTCTAGATGTCATTACGTGTAAAAACTACACTTTCATTTCTAAATCCATATTAATGCCTTTAGTCTCCCTGACAGTAAGTTTGGCCTCTAAGTCCAGAGCCAATACTCTGGAAACGGGGGGGATTTGTCCAGGTTGGGGGAAGTCTTGGCCTCAGGTGGAGGAGTTCAAGTATCTTGTTCCTGAGTGATGGTAGGATGGAGTCGAAGATGCATCATCAGATAGGAGCCTCCACGGTAATGAGGGTGTTGTTTCGGTCGGTCGTAGTGAAGAAAGAGTCGAGTTGAAAGACCAAGCTCTTGATTTTCTGGTCTATGACCACAGGTGAGGGTTGTCACCTGTGATCAGGAGGTTTGGATCATGACCAAAAGAACGAAAGATGGCCAGGCTCAGCCTTAGAGGTAAGGTGAGGAGCTCCATCTTCTGGGGGGAGTTCAGAGCAGAGCCGCTGCTCCGCTGCATAGAAAATGGTAATTCGAGGTGGTCTGGGCATGTGATCAGGATGCCTCCTTGATGCCTCTCTTTGGAGGTTTTCCAGCCATGTTCCAGTGGTAAGAGGGCCTGAAGGAGACACAGCTCACTGGAGTGATTGTGTCTCCTCTATGGCCTGGGAATGACTTGGTACGCCCCCAGGAGGAGCTGGAGACTGTCACCGAGGAGAGGGAGGTGTGGGTTTATCTCCTGGACCGGTTGCCTTCGTGACCTGACTAAGCCGTTTACGATGGAGATGACAACGATTTTAATACAAATCAAACTAAAAATCAAATAACCCAACAAGTTAAAGGTCCAACAATATTTGAAGGTTTACACTTTTAGACTAGGATCTTCTTGTGCTGAAAAGGAACAGTGTTAAAGCCCTTTAGGTCGAACTTGTAATAGATGTTAGGCACAATCTAATGTGACATATGACGATCAGTTAGTGCTTTGAGTTTGTGTTTGGAATGACTGCCTGCTACTACCAATCCATGTTCAAGTTTCATGTTTGTAGAGTTTGAGCTTGTTTTGTGTCACTGGTGGAGGACATCTTGAATTGGGTTGACACCAAAAGTTAAGAAGCTGCAGATGTTCATCTCTTTATTTCTCTGAAAGTTTCATTAGGATCTGTACATTCTCATGAGATATTTTGCTAACATTTTGTAATGGGTAATGGCAAACAAAAACAAAGATCTTGCACATTCAGTTAGTGCTCAGAGTAAGCACTGGGGACCAATCTTAGCTACTACCACACCAATCTTTAGCTCACTGTGTGTAAAATTAGTTGAATTATAACCTATTTTGTGTTTGCTAAGGTCACTTAGCTTTGGCGGCCAGTTTGACTTAAACTTTCTGACAGTTTAATCAAAATCCGTTCGCTAGTTCATGAGATATTTTGCTAACACTACAAACATATAGGAAAATACATTACCTCTGGTAGGGGAGAGGAACGCAGTTGTGATCCTAGTATCCATTACTCACTATCTTTCACTAACTTTTATATAATTCTACAAATATTTGTGTCTTTTTTATTAATTTATTATTAGATTTTCTTTGAGTTTGCTGGTTTCAGTTTTTAATTGGGGACCGTTTTTGTTTTTCATAAAGTACAAAAACTCAAGGAAGGAGAAACGATAATGAGAACTGCAGATGAGGGAAGAAATATTAAAAACGTGAGGTATGTTTTGAAAGAGTAGCGTAATTACAGCCAGTCTTTGGTTCCAGAAAGTGAAGCAACAATCACCCGAACAAAGCTGCAGGAAGGAGATGCTCACAGCGTTCCTCCTCTTATCATGGCAGGTTTTTATTTAATGGTTTATAGTTTATCAGGCATTCATATGACAATAATATGTTATTAAATAGTGAGAAACAGAAGAAACAGTGACCAAAATACAAACTGCACCAAGATGAGTTGATATTAACCAAAGCAGCTGCCGTACAGAGTCAGTGCATCTGAAACAGCCTGAGCAGAAACTCAAAGACAAGAATATCAATGGGAGAGATTGTGGCCTTCGTTTCACCAGTTCATCCAGAGAAGCCAAGAACCTCTTTACCTAATGCACAGCTTCCAGCGCCCACTCATTCCAGCCACGGCCGAAAAGCATTTCCTACAGCCCACTCCTGATTTAGCTGCTAGCAGAGCCAAGTGTGTTTGCTTGCTCTGCTCTCGGTTTAATGTTCGAGCTGTGTGTGATTCTCAAAAAGCTAATACAAACAGAGCCATTGCAAGACAGAGAACCTCAGGAAAGCATGGAGACTGTGTGTGTGTGTGTAAAAGCCTCTAATTGTTGTCATCATGTTGTCCTGATGAGTCAATAATCAGTGGAGATGGATGAGCGCAGTTTGGTCTATAATCACTTTTTTAAACACTGCCAACAACCCACTGAGTACATTTTACTGTGATCTAAAGAACTATTTAATTTACAATGTTTTGTTTATGTTTTGTTAATGTCAGTTTTCTCACAAATATGAGAAACATTGAAGTCTGCAGAATACGTGTCGTAATAAGGCACATTAATTAGTGTTTTTAGTACATAACACTTCTGCAGACTTAGTGCTAATTTAGCCAACCAGGTATCAAAACGTTCAGCTCGTTCAGTAGATGGGAGATGTAATGTTTAATTTTTGTAACAATGCTTAAAAAAAAAACTTTATTTACAATAATTTTGCACAAAAAAGTTCTCCAACTCCTTCAAAGCATTGTTGTGTTTGAAATCTGCTTTAACATATGCGCTCTACTTTTTGTTTTCTTACGCTACATTTAGCTTTGAGTGATTTGGCTACTTTTTGACAGACTTTTGCTACTTTTACCTTTTGAATTTGCTTTTAACTTACTTCTAGCTACAATTATTTTTTCTCCATTCAATCTTTATTTATACAGGTTAGCCTCATTGAGTCACGCAGACTCATTTGCAAGAAGGACCTGTTCCAGACAGAACATATAAAGTACAGAAAAAAGTAACAGTAAACAACAACAACAACAATAAACAATAATAATGCAATTAAAATAAGAGTAGTGTTTAAAACAAATCAAGGTGCCAAACAGGGTGAAATACTAAAAACAAGAACAATGTTGCTGCTTTTAGCTAACTTCTTGAATTTTTACTTAATATTTTGCTACTTTAAACTTTTAGCTTGCATTTTTCTACTTCTAGTCATTAGCTAGCTTTTTGCTGCTTTAATCTAGTGTTTTGCTACATTTAGTTTGAAGCTAGCCTTTTGCGACATTCTGCTTAACAAGCTTTCACTTCTTTAAGTCAGCTAGCATTTTGCTACTTTTGGTTGGCATTTTACTTTGTTTAGCTTTTATTCTTTCTTTTCATACTTTTGTTTTTTAAGCTAGCATTTAGCTACTTTTAGTTCTTTTGATACTTATAGCACTGAGTTAACATTTTGTTACTTTTACCATCTAGCCAACATTTTGATAGTTCTAGCTAGATAGTTGCTATTTTTAGCTAACTTTTGTTGCTTTTAGCTTTTATTTTAGCTCTCATTTGCTACTTTTAGTGAGCATTTTTGTACTTTTAGCATGTGCTTGGCTACTTTAGATGCCTTTAGATTTTCCTTGATTTTAGCTCGTATTTTTCCAACATGTAGCTAGTCTTTTATTAGCTAGCATTTTGCTGCCATTAGCTCTGAGATATGAGGCTATATGACGTAGCTTTATTTATCTGCATCAACACAGTCATTCAGTGCTCAGATGTATTTTCACAAAAATGCAACTTTTATTTTAAGTTTCTTTGCTAAAATTGAAAATATCTTGACAAACTGTAGCTTCTGTTATAACAAAGTATTTTTTAAAATCTCATGAAAATGGAAAATAACTAATTTAAGCACCAAGTTAATACTAAGGATCATTAATCTTTCTTTTCCCACACAGCAACTTTATTGTTGTTTTATCCTGTGTTCAGTCTTTGTTCAGATAAGTTACATCATGTTTTTTTTTATATACTGTATATAAATGATGAAAACACGAAGCAGCACATCTAGTTTAGAAACCACTCATGCTGCTTCACATGACGGCTCCAGTCCACAGTTTAAGAACTGGGATGGGCTCAAAGTGGCGCCGTCGCCTCCTCGGCCCGCTTGAACCTGGGCAGTTTGGCGACTCCACCGGTGTCAGCTGTGTTTCGGCTGTAACGGCCTGGTGCTCACGTCTCCTCAGTTAAAAATATCTGCATCATGAATACTTAATAACACGACAGGACACAGAGGCTCATTAGGGCTACACCTCGCCGACGCGCTTGCACTGTCCTGAAAGTCAAACTCACCGGCGTCGTGTGAATACCTGCTCCAAAATGAGAGCGTTAAAGACCTGAACAATAAAGAACCTCAAAAAAAATCTCTGTTTAAAAACAGAAAATTAATTTTTTTCATCCTTATCCATCGCATTGATTTGGGGATGTTTTGCTGTCGAGCTGAATCATTGTAAACACACAATGAGCTGCGTCTTTGTGCTTCGCTGCTCCGACTGTGACTGTATGCTAATGAGGCCACTTGTGGCGTCTGAAAGGGAAACCAACTTACTGAAACACACACATCTGGAGACACAAACACAGCAGCTGTCAATCAAAAACAGGCCACTTCTCTCCACTACCATCTCCACGGCAACATGAGATCGTCTTTGCTCTGCAGCAGTGGCAGATAAACACACACACACTGCGTTTGTGTGTAAGGAGATCGTATAGTTCGCTCTCCTCTGCCCACTCTTTACTGCAATGTCAAATTTTAAATTTATGTATCTGCGTCTGAGTATTCTGTGTTCTAACGTGCTGCTGATCTAAACTGCTGATAGTTAATGTCCCATCTGCAGCACGGAGGGAACTGGAGGAGAAAAAAAGCATATGTGCAGCATTTTTATCGTTTTGTTTTTCTGAAGGTTTTTTGGACCTCGACGCGACACATTTTGGGCTGTTTCTGCCGTTCATAAATTAAAACATTCGGCTCATTCGGGAGATGGAGGCTGTGACTTTTGGCTCCTGTAAATTTTATATTTTTCAAAATATTTAACTGTATTTACAAATATTTTTTTCATAGAAATACTTTGACACAGTACTGGCTGTAATTTAGTTTTTTTTATGCTACTCTTTTTTTTTTTTTTTTTTTTTTTTACTGTTCAGTTACTTTTAGCTTTTGGCTAACATTTTGCTGCTTTTAGCTGGCATTTTGCTACTTATAGCATCTTTGGCTACATTTTCGTACATTTAGATTCTAACTAGCTTTGGCTACTTTTAACTTTTAGCAAACTTTTTGCTGCTTTAGTAGTCATTTTGTTACTTTAAATATTTAAATACCATTTTGCTGCATTTAGATTTTTACTAGTATTTGGTCACTTTTAGCGTTTAGAAAGCATTTTGCTACTTTTGGCTTTAAGCTAGCATTTGAGCTCTTTTAGTTTTTATCTAGTGCTCTGCTACATTTAGATTCTAAACACACATTTTGCTGCTTTTGACTGTTTTAGGTAGCATTTTGGTTATTTTAGTTTTCAGCTATAGTGTTCTGCTTCTTATAGTTAGACTTTTGCTACTTTAGTTTTTTAAGTCAATCTTGCAACTTTTAGCATTTAGTGTTTAGCTTATTTTAGCTGTAACGTGTCAGTTTTAGCTTCATCAGAAGTTTTCATAAAAGTCAGTCAGCACTCAGTGTTTACACCGCATTTTATTTTTGTTGCTTTTGGCTTTATGCTCTCATTTTGCTCCATGTAGCTTTTGAATGGTGTTTTGCTCCTCTTGACTAGTATTCTGCTTTTTTTTTTTTTGTCTTTCAGCTCGTGTTTTGCCTCTCTCAGCTTAGTTCACTCAATCGTTCAGTTCTCAGGCTATATTTTAGTAGAAAAAGCAGTTTTATAGTTTTGTCTTGTCTTAGAACAACAACAACAAAAATAAATAAACATCTGCGAACAAGCTAAGAAAATAATAAATAACTGTTGCATTGATTTTAGTTTTACCTGCATTTTTTTTTTTACAGATGGGCCGTGTGTGTGGCGGTCGTATTATTGGATCCTTTAAGCCACAAGTGTCCTCTGGAGACACTCGCTTATTGCTCTGCTTAACCGGGCTAAAGATCCGAGGACTGATCGATACGTGTCTCACAGTCAGAACCTGACCCATGACCTTCAACAACGACATGGAGCCCCAGAGACTCAAGAAAAAAGTGCTTGTCCCAGCAGGTGTCAGGCGATACTGGAAGATTTGAGCTCCTCTTAAAGCTCAGAGATAACTTTAGTGCAAACCTAAAGCTCACCGTCCTCAGGAGGAGAAATCAATACTTTATTTATCACAGCAGAACACAGTCAAAGACACTCAAAGAGACGCCTGACCTCTGGTGTGCTGCAGAGACAAAGACATTTTGGGTCTATGGGTCCTCCTGCTTGGGGCCATACAAATGAAAAATAAAAGTTTTAAGACATCTGTTAAGATAAAAATAAAATATAAACCACTGACCTGTTTCTAGTTGCACGTCAGCATCAAGCTCTGCGGCGGCCTTGTCTGTGCCTCGGCTGGACGTATGTAAATACGACGAGGTCGTGGAGCTGAAACAACATAACGCTAACATTCAGAATAATGTTTACTGCGGATCAAACATACACAGTAATGCTTTCCCTAAAGGAACAGCATGCGTTTACACGTAAAAATGATTCCGCACGGACGATAAATGTTAAACGTTTTATCTGTGAAGACAAAAAGACGATCTCGAGTCATAAACTGAATGCTTTCATCTTCTCAATCATATTTCACTCCGTTCAAGAAATAAAATATTTATACAAATAAAAATTAGTCAACGGAAAAAGTTGTAAAACTAATGTAGTTTTTTATATATATATATATATATATATATATTTGTGGGTATTTGTCAACG
>JAVCKU010000022.1:4500976-4519384 GCA_032273985.1 Hypsolebias coamazonicus
TTTTATTTTGTTATATTGAAAATAAAGATCTTGTGAAAAAAAAAAAAAAAAGACGCTAATAGATTCAAGATGGCCGCCAACTCCGTCAGTTGTTTAAAATTATCTCAAACTTTTAAAGAAAGATCACACAGAACATTTAATCCAAAATTAAAACTTCAAAGTATTTAATATTTAAAGAAAAATAGGCGGCAAAAAGTACTACTCAAAGTCTGAACTTGTAATCTCGCTTTTGACGCATTTAGCATTAGTTAGCGTTAGCTAGCTGAAGTCACAGAGTTTTGTAGCTTCATTTAACCTCAGACTTACCCGTTAACTTCCTTTTTTAAATCTCAGAAAGTCTTTTGTGTCCGTCTCATTACTTTTTCCCGTGACATGTGATGGAGACACCGACGTACAGTAGTAAACTGCGCCATCTCGCGTTAACTGGATTAACTCTTTTTTTTTTCTTTTTTTTTTCTAAAGCATCTGCAGCTCGCGAGAGCGCACGTGAGGTTGATGAGGTTGGTTCCATCTCCTAGTGTTGCCAGGTGTACGATAATCCTACATTTCTCACCTGGCGACACTGGTGCTAAATGCTGATAAAACCAAAGGAATGTTTTCAAACAAGAAGTTGCAGCAGTCCTTCCTTCTGTTTTATCTAGGAATGTTTTCCTTATTGAGTTTAACAAATTCCTGGGAATCTTGGTTGATGCACATCTCTCTTAAGCCTCGTGTTGAAAACTGGATAAGGAAACTGAAAGTTAAATTGGGTTGCTTTTTCATAATCCTGTATAACTCTGAAGGAAACAACTTGTAACTGGACTCTGTCTATCACGGTGCGCTAAGGTACTGGCTGTACCGTTCCCACCACTGCACCCTGTTTTCACTGGTCATCATTAACTTCACATAGACTCTCTCATTGGTACATTTTCATCTTTAAATCACTTTTTGGTCTGTTGCCTTCATACAACAATTGTTTCTGTCATTTCCTTTATTTACTTTTGATTTTATATGCTTTTTTATGATTGTTTTATTGTTGCCTGTACCTAACTGTGGTCTTTGTTTGAAAACAGGTCTCTCTTGTAAATGAGTCCTTGCGACTCAATGAGACTAACCCGTATAAATAAAGGTTACAGGTAAATATGAGATACATCAAACACCCATTTTTAAGAAGAAATGTTTTACTTAAAGATAAAAGTCAATTTTTCATTAAAACTTTTATGTTAGAAAAGACAATCCATCAAGTTCTTAAGAGATATCCTAAATATTTTCAAATTCAGTTTATTTCTATAGCACCAAGTCACAACAGAAGTCATCTCAGGCACTGAACAGAAACATTCATATACATAAAAATAAGTTCATAACATTATTTATCTGAGGAGCAGATTGCTTTGAGTCAACTTTGTCACAAATATTCACATATTTCTAGTCATAATGTAAGAACAGACGTCTGTATACATTTTAACAAGATCCCCATGAATACAGTATATAAAGATGTTTTTTAGTAACTAAAAAGGAAGTTTTTTTTAATTTGTTAAAATGTGATTTTAATTGTGGATATTTATATAATCCATGAGTAACTAGAAAAATATAGCATTATCTGCAAAAACACAACATGCATGAGTGCTGAGTGATGCTGAAATGTGATCAAGAAACAGAACTGTTAAAGTTAAAATGATCAAAACAAAAGTTAATATTAGCTAAATAAAAGCTATAAGCTAAAAGTGGCCATAAGTAGAAGACAAATTGGACAAAACAGCTACTAAAAGTCGTAATTAACAAAACAGTTGACCCACAAAGCAACAGCTAAAGCTAAAACCAGCAGAACAGTAAAAACTGCAATTAAAACAGCTGCTAAAAGCTAAAATGGGTATAAGAACAGTAGCTAAGAGCAAAACCAGAACAGTAGCCTAAAGCTAAAATTTGCAGGGCTACAAAATGCTGAATCGAGTAAAACAGCAGCTAAAAGCGAAAACATAAAGCAACTATGTTGGAGTAGATTTCAAAAGATTTTAGATGATCAAGAATTTGATTAAATCTGTGTGAATTTATAAGAAAAAAAAAAAAAAAAGTTAAACAACCCAGAAAAAATAATTAAGAAAGTTAAGTCCTGAAGGAGTTGAACACTTTGATGGTTGAAGCTGAAAGTTTGCTCAATAATAATAACAATAACAATAATCTAATGATAAGAATAAAGAAAGTGAACACTAACTCACTGTTCACATAAGGAGATTATGAATGTCTAAAATAGGACTTATTTTTTAGTTCTACTTCAGAAATGTAAACAGAAAGGAGGTAAACATGTTAATGAACAGGAAATGTTCACGATGACCACAAAGATGTGTGGTTGTCCGCTTGGCTGTTTTATTATTAAATGATAACTCTGCCTGCCATACAGTGGGGCCTGTTTAAAACTTGCTCATCGATCACCTCGCTGCGCGCTCCCGTCTCAGGTCGAGGGGACGTCGGTGCCGTCTCCGCGCTCCCGCGACCCTAAAGCTTTTTTTGGTCCAAACGGGAGAAAAAAGGACGAAATGTTGAGGTGAGTGAGAGAGAAATGAGTTTTAAGGCTCTTTTAAAACTGAAAAGCTTTTTTAACTGGAACTGACAGGTTTTTTTTTTTTTTTTTTTAATAAAGTTTGGACTTTAAGTCAGTAAATTTGAAAAGTTTCAACAATCCGTGCGTCTCTTCCTGTTATTGGTCCTTTGTTGCGTCTTGTGCGACTTTGTTTTATAATTCTCAGTTCAGGTAGAAAATTCGCATTATTAAAAAAAAAAAAAATCTTTTCTTTATTAGCTTTTCCTGTAATGGAGGCGCAGTTTCAGCTGTTACTCATTTTTTGTCTTCATTAAAGAGCAGCTTCACACAATTTGCACAATCTAACCATAGTCATCCACCACATGCATTATGTCAGAGTTTATATAATGAAAAGTGTATAAAAGTAAAGTTTATATGATCTATTCTAACAGAAAAGCACATCTCTGCCATTATTGTTTTTATGGATTATCTTTCAGTACATTTCATCTGATGGTTCTGTGGCAGAGTTGAAAACATTTAAATGACTTTTTGCACGTTTAATAATTTTTTTTGTCTCATTTTGCAGATTCAACAGCGTGTGAGGGTGAAAAAGGCTGCAGAAAGCACAAAAGTAATCAGATTAAAGAATTACAGCATTCCTCGCCATAATCCCACAGAGCCACGCAGGTCGACCACGCCGTGACGTTGCGCTTGCACCCGTTTCTTAAACAGCATCGTTCTTTTCACGCGCTGCACTCGATAAATTAAGTTACTGAGGTTTACCTGGAGTCTTGTCCTTCCAGCTTCTGCTCAGGTTTTCACACTTTCAGAGACAAATCCACTCGTTTAATTTCAAGTGTGGACAATCCAATAAAAACTGAAGGTTTAGGATGCAATCATTTAATCTGGTGAATTTATGTGTGAAAACAACTTATGTTGACGTTATCCGTTAGTTTTAGTGCAGCAATAATTGTCTTAAAACTCTTACAAGTTAATCCAATAATGTGTGGCTCTCAAACTATGAGTTAGGGATGACTCCCAGCTACTACCACACCGAATTTTAGCTCAATATCTGAATAACTGACAAAGCTCTAGCCATTTTTGTGTTTTACAAAGTTGGCTGTAGCGGCCATCTTGAACCGAGTCAAAAGTTAACCAGTCGTGGAGGTGCGCCCAGAAACTAGTTGTGAAAGTTTCATTCAAGTCCATCCAGTGGTTCATGTGATATTTTTCTAACAAACATGCACAGTTGACTCCAGTTAATGGCAGAGTTTAAAAGCAAATCTAGTACAAGATGACTCTTGGCTGCTACCACAACAAGTTTCAGCTCAACAGCTTTAAAACTGGTTGAGTCATAGTCACCGTTTGTTGTCTAAGATTGTTTAGCTGCAGCGGCCATCTTGAATGTGGTTGCCCTTAAAAGTTAAACAGTTGCAGAAGTTGATCCAATAATTCCTTCCTGAGTTTCACTAAAATCTCTCAAGTGGTTCATGAGATATTTTGCCAACAGACACAAACGGACTGTTTGGTTCTAACGTGTATTTAAAATAAGAACGTCTTCGCGGCGCCTTCGCCTCCAGTCACTTTAATGATAATTTCCTCTTCAGCAGATGAGCGCCTGCGGTCGAGCTCGGTCTGTCAGCAGGCCCTGATTGGACCGCCTCCTCTCCTCTTATCGACTCGCTGCCGTCCAACGCCACGGTCGCCATGGAGACGGTGGTGATTGTGGCCATTGGGGTGCTGGCGACCATTTTCCTGGCCTCCTTCGTGGCGCTGGTGGTGGTGTGCAGACATCGCTACTGCCGCCCCCACGACCTGCTGCACCACTTCGACTCCAAGTCAGTGAATCGTCTTTCGGCTGTTCCCTCCTCAGCGAACCGTCCTCCTCCGTCTCGCTCTGTCCTCAGTGTCCTCTGTCCATGTCCTCTTTAACTGCATCATGGATCTCCTCGTTGTCTTTTTCCTGGCAGCTGCATTTCCAACATCCTCTACCAGTGCACCCACTGTCCCTCCTCTGGTCTTCTACTTCCGTCTCCTGCCTTTCTGTCCACGTCTCCGTCTCCAGACTGTACGAGCTGGTCTCACCTGTCGCTTGTAAACCCTTTCTTTTGGTCTTTGCCGTTTTGTCACAAATCCCTCCTGAAACTTTTCTTCCAAACCTTGAAATCTGTTTAAAATCTTTAAGGTCTTTCAGGCGTCAAACGCACGACTTCTAGAAGAGTCTGGACTTTTAAACGTGACGTCCTGAGAGTCTCGGAGCGGCGCAGGAGTAAATCAGAAATCTTCTTCTTGTTTTGTTTTAGCTCCTCGTCTGTAAAACTGTTCCAGGTGTTTTCATGTTGGCTGAACTCCGGTGGTTGTGGCAGCCATCTTGAATTGGGAAGATGCACCTGACGTGAATGAACGAGTGATTAACAGGCAGAACTTGAGGAGCTGCTGAAGAGCAGCAGAACAGGTGAAACATGCAGGACCCGAGTCCTCTGTCCTCCATGTTTTACTCGCTGCTCCAAAAGAACTGCTTGAATTGTTGAATAAAACTGTGGTTAGACATGTTATATCACCATTTTTCATATGGCTGCCTGAGATAATGGTACATTTTGTCTTTCCTCCTTTTTTAAAATCTTCTGCAGAGAATTCATGCATCAGATTTTAAAAAGCCATAGTAGAAGTAGAGTAGCCATATTTAGTTCACCATAAAAATACGGGAGTAGTATTACTATTAACATTTTAACATCAGCTACTTGACGTTTCTGATTAAATGTCATGAATTCAACGTTACCCAGAGAAGAAGTGCAGATCTGGTCCAGAGGTTAAAACATGAAGTGGTTCCATAAGCTATAATTTGTTCTCACTGCAAGTCGTGGTTTTATTAAAGAAAGCGGCTACAAGTTAAAACATGAGCTGCCTCACCGCATCATCTTAACAAAGCAGTCGTCGTCACGAAGTCTAATTAAGGCGACTTTCACTGACCGATCAGGTTAAATATAGAAGTTCAGCTGCAGAACATCAGCAGAAA
The DNA here is from genome assembly GCA_032273985.1 of Hypsolebias coamazonicus. Lineage (NCBI taxonomy): Eukaryota > Metazoa > Chordata > Actinopteri > Cyprinodontiformes > Rivulidae > Hypsolebias > Hypsolebias coamazonicus. The sequence goes on from JAVCKU010000022.1 coordinate 4,506,490, forward strand.
AGTTATATACTCTGTTCAGGTGTAGTGAAGTTACGTTTTTGTCAAGTTAAATACTATTATATAATGTATTGGGACTTTATTTTGTTAACGAGTGGTCAGTTTTTAATCTGCCAGGACTGGAAGGAAAAATTAGTTTAGCTATTTTTAGCTTCTAGTTAGCCTTTCGTTACTTTAGCAAATGTTTTGCTACTTTCAGCCAGCATTATGCTACTTTAGCTTATCTTTTCTTACTTTTAGCAAATTGCTACCTTTAGCCAGCATTATGCTACTTTAGCATATCTTTTCTTACTTTTAGCAAATGTTTTGCTTTTAGCCGGTATTATGCTAATTTAGCTCATCTTTTCTTACTTTTAGCTCGCTACTTTTAGCCAACATTATGCTATTTTAGCTCATCTTTTACTTTTAGCCAGCAATATGCTATTTTAGCTTATATTTTCTTACGTTTAGCAAATGTTTTGCTACTTTTAGCCATCATTATGCTATTTTAGCTCATCTTTTCTTACCTTTAGCTTGCTACTTTTAGCCCGCATTATGCTATTTTAGCTAATCTTTTCATACTTTTAGCTCGCTACTTTTAGCCAACATTATGCTATTTTAGCTAATCTTTTCATACTTTTAGCTCGCTACTTTTAGCCAACATTATGCTATTTTAGCTCATCTTTTACTTTTAGCTTGCTACTTTTAGCCAGCATTATGCTATTTTAGCTCATCTTTTCTTGCTTTTAGCAAATGATTTGCTACTTTTAGCCAGCATTATGCTACTTTAGCTTATCTTTTCTTACTTTTAGCATATGTTTTGCTACTTTTAGCCAGCATTATGCTATTTAAGCTCCTTTTCTTACTTTTAGCTCACTACTTTTAGCCAACATTATGCTATTTTAGCTCATCTTTTACTTTTAGCTCGCTACTTTTAGCCAGCATTATGCTATTTTAGCTCATCTTTTCTTACTTTTAGCTCACTACTTTTAGCCAGCATTATGCTATTTTAGCTCATCTTTTCTTGCTTTTAGCCAGCATTATGCTATTTTAGCTCATCTTTTACTTTTTGCAAATGTTTTGCCACACTTAGCTAGCACTCTGCTACTTTTCTATAACCCTTTTCTTCTTTTAGCCAGCATCATGCTGCTCTGAGAGTGGCAAAAGGCTAGAATTAAAATGTTGCTACTTTTTGCCAGATCTGTGCCAATTCTGCTAGCCTTTTGCTACTCTTAGCATTACGATTTGTTCAGCTTTCAGCTAGTGTTTTGCTTCTTTTGGCTTTAACAAATCTGTTTACGCTTCTTCAAAGTTCAACAAACTCCTTCAGCGCTAAACATTCACACATATTCTCTTTAACGTTTCTGAAAAGTAGCCTCTAACCACTCCACCTCTAAAAGAATTGGTCTTCGGCCACTTTTTCTTCATCTGTTGTTGCGCAGACCCACAGTGGATCTGATCGGAGCCATGGAGACGCAGAGCGAGCCGTCGGAGCTGGAGCTGGACGACGTGGTCATCACCAACCCTCACATCGAGGCCATCCTGGAGAACGAGGACTGGATAGAGGATGCTTCGTACGTTCAACTCCTAAATCTGACGGTTTCTGCCGTTTTCTTGTTAATTTTAACTTTGCTTTCTTCAACAGTGGCTTGGTGTCTCACTGCATCTCCATCCTAAAGGTAACCATTTAGCTTGTGGGGAAACTCATATTTTATCAATCACTGCAGGGCTGTAATGAGAAACGAACAGTTTAGAGACGACTCGACCATTTCACTTACAGATTTGCCACACCTTGACTGAAAAGCTGGTAGCCATGACGATGGGCTCAGAGGCAAAGGTCAAGGCACCGGCCAGCTTGAGTGACATCATCACGGTGGCCAAGCGCATCAGCCCAAGGTAAGAAATTCTTCACAACTCATCAGTTTCACCATCGCAGATCGAACAGACCGACCAACATCCTGCCTTTCTCACAGAGTGGACGACGTGGTCAGGTCCATGTACCCACCTCTGGATCCAATCCTCCTGGACGCTAGGTAATCACACCTGAAGTGTTCGATTACCATTAATTGGTGTCTGGAGACGAAGGGTCACATGACCCTGCTCATCTAAAGTTCTGCGTTTGTTGGTGCCGGAACAGAAACGCTCAAAACCCAACAAATAATCGGGCGCTTATTGAAAATTTTTTTTTAAAATCCCATTTGGTCTTCATAGTTTCAGTTCAACCTTAAAATATTGTGCTTTGACCAAACAAAACGTTTATTTCACTTTTGTTTTTTTACTCCCCAGAGCTACGGCTCTACTCCTCTCCGTCAGCCACCTGGTGCTGGTCACCCGCAACGCCTGCCACATGTCGGGCAGCATGGACTGGATCGACCAGTCGCTCCACGCCGCCGAGGATCACATGGTGGTTTTACGCGAGGCGGCGATGGCTTCCGAACCGGAACGAAACCTTCTCGGATTCGATGTGCAAAGAGAGCAGTCCATCTAAACCACTGGAACCACCGCGGCAGCACAAATTAAAATAAAAAAATCAATCTGTTCTCAGCAGATTACATTGAAAAGACATGAAATCCAGAATAATTACTATTGTCTCCCTCCTTACACCTGTGCAGCTTTACGAAAACACCTGAAGAGCCTTCATCCAGCGGTGGGTCTTAAATCCAGACTCAGCCCTGCACAGTCACATGAAGGCTTAATCTGCTAATCCACAGGAGGAGAATAACGCCCATTAGCCCGAGCAGCTGAAGGGGCTACGACTCCGCAGACCTTTGTCACGACAAGCTTGACTTGTTCAGGACATGAGGGTCACCGTGACATCTGGTCTGGACATGGCAAAGGATTAAAAAACATCCCTCAGAAGCGCTGGTGCTGGTAGAAACCAGTTCTTTCAGCCATTTAAGCCTCAACATATTTTATAAAATGTCCGTTTTTATTTCACGTTTATTATTGTGTGTGCGAATTATACTTTGTGCTAATCTGCCACACTTAAATATCACTTGTACTATGTAGTGCCAATTAGCAATGTCGCTAAATATTAGCATGCTAGCACAGCTAATAAGAAAAGTTTAACTTTTTTTTTTTTTGTACTCATGGCTGTCCTATTTTCTTGTAAGTTTAAAAACAAAGACAACAACAGCACTTTGTGATTTTTTTTTTTTTATATATGCTACAACAAAAGACATGAACGTATTAGCCTAATAGCCCCGATGTTAAACCGTTGATGTTTTTATCTGTGTTGGACGTTTGGAGCAGCGTGTTGATTGAGGTGAAGCAGAATTTTAGTGCGTTGCTTTGGGGCAGAGGGGCGTTACTGGAGCATGTCTACCTGCTCCTTCATGCAAAGCTAACAGTGAGTCCCCATGGAGCCCTAATAAGACCCAGCAGTGGCCTCCGCCACACATGCGACGAGCCAGAGCGACAAAATGCTACGACACGAGTGCAGAAAACAAACGCAGGTCAGTGACGATCATAGAATAAAGAAGAACTAAAGCATTTCCTGAGAAAATGCAATGTGAATGCCTTTTGCTGAAGCACTTGTTGGAAAGCAGCTAAAATGAGCTTTAAAAAAATGCTGAAATGAAAGAACAAGCCCAAGAACACTTTTGCTAAAGTAAGTTTAAATAAGCTGAAATGAGCACAAATAAGGAAATAGTTTTAAAAAAAATAATGAATTTAGCACAAAAATTAGGAAATTAGCTAAAAATGGGCTGAACTTAGCAAAAAGTAGCTGAAAAGGCAGACAGAAGCTGAAACTACCAGAATGAAGTAGAACAAGCTTAAATGAGCTATAAAAAGTGGATTTAGATGACAAGGCTAAATTTAGCACAAAACCGCTAAATAGTAACTGAGATCTGAAAGCATACATTTAAATTAGCAGAATGAAGTAAATTAGGCTGAGCGTAGCAGAAATTGCCACAAAAAAAAACATTTGTCTGAAAACAGCTGAAATTGGTTAAAAAGGTAGCTGAAAAGGTAGAACAAGCTTAAACATAAAAAAGCCGAACATTTGCTGAAAGAAGCTGAAATGAGCACAGAAAAGTGGAAATTATCTGAAATTAGCTAAATATAGCTGAAGGTAGCTTAAAAAGCAGAAAGGAGCTTAAATTGCTAAAAGTAGAGAGCACATTGTTGCTGAATTAGGCTGCAAAACGTCGAAATGAATGCAAAAAAATGTGGATGTAGCTGAAAATGTTAAAATTAGCATAAAACAGCTAAATAGAAGCTGAAATAGCAGAACAAGCGTAAACTTGCAGAAATGAGCACAAAAAAGTGATAATTATCGGAAAAAAATCTGAAATTAGCCAAATGCAGCTGAAAAGTAGCTAAGAAGCTTAAATTACTGAAAGTGGAGAGAGCATGTTTTTTTTGCCGAATTAGGCTGAAAAAGTTGAATACAAAAAATGAGAAATTAGCTGAAAATGTTAAAATTAACATAAAACAGCTAGCTGAAATAGCAGAAAAAGCTGAAACTTGCAGAAATTAGCTGAAAGGAGCATAACAAGCTAAAGTGGCAGAAAGAAGTTAGAAGCACAAAAATGTAGTTAGCAGAAATAATCTGAAAGGAGCGCAAAACAGCTGAAGAACAGCTGAAATTAGCTGAACATGTTTTAAATTTGCAGAATAAGTTGAAAGAAGCTGAAGCAGAAATGTGAAAGGAGCAGTAAAAGAACAGATCTAAAGATTTGAAGGAGGTAAAATGAGCTCAATTCATTTTCTGTGAGAAAAAAGTGCCAGAAAAGGCTAAATATTTCAAAAAGCTAAAGTTGTACCAATACCAAACGTCATAGCAGGATTGTCCTAAAGAAGCTGAACATTTTGATGATTTGTAGAAACAGCACAAAAATTGTGGCATGAGAAAGATGCAGAAAACAGAAGAAAAACATATGAGAGTTTGAATGCTTCATAAACGTTCAGATTTTTACTTTAGCTGCACAAAAACAGCCAATGTTTCAGTAAACAGGAGTTTTTTTCGTGCCTGTTTTCTCTCAACATATTTTTTTTTAAAGCACTCGTTTCCCTCGTTGTTACTAAACAGTTTATTACCGATGTTGTACAATGTTCTCATAGGAACCGAACGATCGAAGGCTACAGTGAAACCCAGTGAGGAGCTCACGCACTACTTTGACATAAATAAAGTGACCGTTTCCTTTTTCTCGCGTCGCGAGCGTCTGTCTTTTGTGCAACGACATCCCTGCGCCACCTTCCACGGTCAAAGCAGAAGTCCCAGCTCTTGAACCGTTCAGCTTCCACGTCTTAACACAACAACCCTTTGCTTTTCTTCTCATCCGTCTGCTTCCAGCTCGGGAGGGACGTGTACTCGGCTCCCTTCACTTCTGAAACAGTCTGAAACCAGAAAACAACGGAGCCGGTTAGTCCAACTGTGTTCTGGTGAACGCTGCAGCCTGTGGGTGGAAACGCGTCACTGCTGCTCCTCCAGCTCACCTGGACGTCCTGATCGGACAGGTAGACCTCCAGGTGGCGGGGGGTCCACTCCTTCAGGTAAGGAGCTCCGCAGCAGCTCTTCTAGAGGGTGCTGGGTCTTCATGAGCCGGGCCAGGGCGTCGTGCACCAGGACCAGCTTCACTTGCCCCGGAGCGCCCTTTTCCAGTGAAACCACAACAACCACTGGTTAAAGAAGTCAGTGGGATTCATTCACAAAAGGTTTTTGTCTCGTGCACAGATTTTGTCGGCAGCGTTCCAGTTTACCGCAGTTACTTGGCTAATTTAGGAAGTTTACACATTTTTATTTACTTGGAGGGAGTGGTGGCGCAGTGGGGCTGTGATCGGAGGATCGCTGGTTCAACTCCTGGTACCAACAACATCAAAATGTGAGTGGGAAAGGTGAAGCACCTATACTGTACCTGCCTCCACCCTCACTTGCCCCACTCTGTGCCCTTGAGCAAGGCTCTTAATTCCCCACCGTCTGCCCTAGAGAGCAGCTCACACCCTCAACACATCCTTGATGGAGAGGAGCGTTAGTTTGAAAGAGGAGTGAAGGAAGACGTGTTTGTGAAGAGGAAAACTGTTGGGAACTCACGAAAATTAACAGATTAACCTGAAATTTAAAACTCTGAAGGTCGGCCCTGAACGAGGACGTTAAAAATAGCAGGGGGGAACTCTCTGAGCAGAATCTCAACTAAAACAAACATTTCACTGCTGCACCATCAACTAAAAAAATGACCCGACCACAGAGAAGTGGAGTTTGATCATTTCAGGTCTAATTTTTTTTATACAGTTTTAACAAACAGCTTCGTTTTTCTTCTTCTCATTTGTTGTTTTTATTTATTTATTTTTTTAAACGTTTCGATTGCTTTTGTCTGTTTTAGTTGCACTTTATTTAATGTAAAACACTTTTATTGAAGTCTTTATCAGGATTGTAATGGTCTGGTCGCTGCTTTGAACACCTCGTCTTGCATTAAGGATTTGTTTCTAATTATTCCGTTTGGTTTCCGCCTGCGGCTGCAAACCGTTCATCTCAAACTGGTTTTTTTTTTTAACAGCCCTTTATGTGCAGCAGGACTCAAACGCTACAAGACATCTAACCTATAGTCTGTCTGGAAGAACTAATTGTGCGTACCTGTGTGGGAGGCGCGAGGCTCCTCTCCCAGCGAGGGAAGACATTAGTGAAGGTCAGAGGTTCTGACCCCTCCAGGACGAGGTACGCCTGCGGGGGCCTTCTCGGGTTTATTTCTGTTGGACAGAAAATGGCACATTTTGAAACTCGGCTGCCGTTTATTTAAAAACAGAGTCAGTTTCTGGTCAAATCAAATGAGCCCCCCCTGACCTGTGCAGTACTGCAGCGCCGTCTGCATGGCGCACCTCCTCTCGTTGCGCCAGAGGCTCCGGGCCGAGGCCGAGCTCTCGGCTCGCTCCGGCCGACCTCGCTGCCACAGGTACACCTCTAATCTGTTGTCGAGCAGGAACAAGGCTGCAGACGAAAATTAGACAACTCATCTCACAGCTGAACAATGTTTTGGTGTGTGTGTGTGTGTGTGTGCACGTCTTCCTGAGTTATCTCATGAACCCCTGGACAGATTTTAGTTCAGCACCACAGAAAGTAGTGTCTACATCACCGCCTCAAGATGGCTGCCACAACTTCTCGACATCGGTGGAGACAAAAACGACCGTACCTCCGTTAATTACAGATATGGGCGTACGACTCGGTGTGGCAGCCGACGGTCGTATTTGTCTCTGGACTGACAGGGCAGCCGGTCTGAGGCCCCGTTTACACGACAAGAAACGTTCAGCCCGTTCATTTGCACGACAACGGCCCCCGTGCTCTCTGAAGCTGAAGGTTTCCTAAAGGTCCGTCATGGAATCAAGATCCCCCCCCCAGCAAGCGTCACGTCACACATGTGCACAACAGGCGGCTGCTGTCAACAACAGTTGTAATAAACAGCAGAGGGTCCAAAGAGACGCTGGTGTGTTCACCAGTTTGGACGTAACTGTCACGCACGATAAATGCAGCTGAGCCCGGCATCAGGGTTGCCAGGTAAGTGTCTTATTTAGCCCCTCCTTTTCTGTGCACTTGTTCAACAAGCACAACACACACCTCATCTTAGAATAGCTTTACTCAGCACATCTGACAGTTTAGGTCAAACACCACCACTTTTAAAGTTGCAGTACTACAGTTCATCGTTTCTTATCTGGCAACCCGACTGACATGGAAACTATTTGTGTAAACCTGCTCATTTTTTGTTAAAACATTGAAAAAGCACTAACGTTTGCAGAGGTTAAACGAGGCCTTAGATCATTTTGACTTGGTCGTTTTAAAAGGAGCTGCACGATGAAAAAGTCTGGGCGTCCCTGAGCTACAACTTCGTGTGTGGAATTAAAAAAAAATAAACATTTTTAAAAAAAGACAATTTAGCTGAGACATTTCCCACCATCTGATGCGTTTATAATTTAAATGCAACGCCTCCACATGGTAAAACAAACATTTGTGTGTTTTAAATCACTATTTTAAAATTGTCTTGGTTTTAATGAATTAGTAACATTTTCATTGTTTGGCTTTAAAAATAATGTTATTACCCTAAAATTCTGACACTTTACTTTGCTTCCTTTATGGTTTTTTTATTACCTGGCTGTGGTTCGGAGTACAGAGCCTCCTGGACGAAGGGCATCGCCATCACGAGTCCCGGCAGTCGGGTCGGACTCCGGAGCTCTTTGGCCTGAAATTCACCCGAGGAGGCGCTCAGGTGGAAAAGGCGAGGAGTGAAGTTATACTTCCCTGGATCTGTGGTAGATCACAAACATGTATAAAACGTATTTTGAACAGAAACGAGGGACGACGTCGCACCTTGCAGCATGCAGTCGTAGGCCTTCCTGTCCATGTGCCCCAACGCTGCCCAGAACTCTGCAGGCTCTGAACCTTCATCCACCGCATGGGTCTTCACAGGACTGGTTTTACTGAGACCCAGCTCTGGGGGGCACCTAACGCACACACAACACCAACAGAAAGCTGCAGACACGTGCTGCACTTCATCCTGAGAACAACACAAAGCGTTTGAGGCTCACATCTGAGTCAGGCGCTGCACCGCCAGCTTGCTGACTTCTCTGGTGCTGCTCTGAGCTTTGCAGCCAGTCCAGAGGTACAGCACCCCCTGCTGGCTGTGCAGCAGAACGACAGAGCCCCTGGACCGCAGACTTGCACAGCAGCAGTCCACCTCCAGCAGCAGACCCTCCTCTGGCAGCTCGCCTCGCACGCAGAACAGACGCCAGCCTGACGTGAGACACAAAACTTATTAAACGGGAAGTAAAATCAGCTGGAACAAGACACGCTGAGAGCTTCCATGAAACCCGTTTCTGCACCTGCGCAGGTGGAAGCGCGCTCTCGCTTGCCCTTGTGTACGACCAGGCCGCCCTGGAACAGCTGCAGGAAACAGGGAGGTTCTTCACCCTGAGGAACGACCACCTGCAACAACATTTTACAGTAAGTCCTGCAGCAACGAACCACAACTACAAAAAGTTGTGATGCCGTGTGAAATGTGAAAAAACAAAAAAGCAATGATTTGCAAAGCTCATAAACCCACAATTTATTCCAGATTAAACACAAAATATATCAAATGTCATTCATTAAAAAAAAAAAATAGAGACTTTCAGTCCTGCCTCGTCTTTGTTCAATTGAAGTATCTGATGTTCTAAAATCTTTTCTGTATTGACGCTGCCTTTCCATGTATAAGCTGCCCATGCACCCCCATACCATCAGAGAGGCAGGCCTTTGAACCGTGCTCTGATAAGAGGTTGGATGGTCTCGTTCCTCTTTAGTTCAGAGGTATTTATGGTTTGCAAAAACAATCTGAAATCTGGATCTGACTCGTTTTAAACGCTGGTCCAGAGAAGACGGCCATGTTTCTGGACGGTGTTTAAAAATGGCTTCTTCTTTACCCGATAAGAGTTTTAAGCAGCGTTTGTGGACGGCACAGGGAACTGTGTTTACAGACCATGATCTGTGGAAGAGTTCCTGAGCCCAGAACAGAACCAGACCTGTTTGAATGCGGCGGCCCCTGAGGGCCCGAACGTCTCGAACATCTGAATTTACTTTCAGCCTCGTCTTTTTGAGCTCAGGTTTCTCCAAAGTTGTGAAATCTTTTGAAAATATCATGATTGATGCTCAAAGTCTTCCCAGTTTTATGTTAAGGAACAATATTATGGAATTGTTCCACTAGTAGTTTAAAAGTTTTTTAGACTGATGAGCCTCTGTCCATCTTTACTTCTTCTTTATTCCTGCACTTCTTAAAGAACTTTTGCCCTTTAACCCACTTATTGTCACAAAACGCTCCTCCAGCTGTGTCCAGCACAGGTCCGGTTCCTTTGTGTTGTGATCGTGCACCTGTGCGTCTTCGTGGTTGTTCGACCCGATGGAAAGGAACGCTGCCGTGTCCCGTCCGCTGACGCTCGAGCGCCGGCCTTGCCACAAAAAGAAGACCGAGTTCTCCTTCCGTCCGGTAACATCGTCGCGCTCGTCTGGGAGCTTTCCGTTTCCTGGAACAGATTAGAAAGTTTTTATTTGTCAAAATCGGATAAAAGAAAACCCACAAAAAGGTTCTCCTTCATTCTGTGCGTTTACCGACCAACAGCGTCGAAGCTGTAGGTCCAGCGGATCACGTAGGAGTCTCCTTCGTGAAGCTGGCTGCAGCTCTCCACCAGGACTTCGCAGTCGTCGAACTCCTGGACGTGCCACGTCTCGACCGCGACCGTTCTCAGCTCCATCTGTCGCCCGTCCTCCAACGTGAGGACACCTCGACCTCTCTGGACGTTGACCCCTGCCAGCACCGTGCCAACTGGACTTTTTGTCTCCGGCTGGCCCGACACCAGAGCTTTAGCGTCGCAGGGACTCAGGAGGTCTGACGATGGAGACTCAGGCCGAAGTGGACGAGAAGGCGTCGACTGAAAGGAGCGACAGGAAATGTGTCATTTCTGCTTCAAGCGGAGGACGGTTCTGTCTGCAGAGAGATCAACCTGCACCTCATCGTGTTCTCCAAGGGCTCCGTTTCTGCACGTCCAGTCCTGGAACTTCTCCCTGAACAGAACCGTCTCGTTGGACTGCGAGACGACAGCGAGCAGAGCCCAGCTGGGGCGGCCCTCGCCCCGCCTGCGGACAGACCATCCATCAGCCCCACGGTTAACATGAAATACGCCTGAAGCTCAAAACTGACTCAGAAAATAAAGATTCAGACACACATTTGATTTTGTTTGCGTTTTTTTAAACTAACTGAAAAATCCTGAAAAAAAAAAAATCTGTTTTTAAATTTTGTCAGAATTTGAAACGCCCTTTAAACTACCAGTCCTTTAACGTTCCTTTAGGGAACAACACAATAAAGTATTTTTTTTTATAAAAGTAGGTTTTTAAGTATGCATTTATTAAGAATGCATTTCTTTCAGTTAACTTTCCCTCCACTTTTGAGTTTATTAGCTCACTCCTAGCTACTTTTGATGGACGGATGTGGCTGCAGGTCTGAGCTCGGTCTTTCATTTTATCTGGCAAAACTGATTTAGTTTGGATGTAAAGAGTAAAAACTAACTTGTGTTGTGCACGAGTAAACATCTGGTACAAAACAGTAGATCCACGCCTGTCTGGTCAGGTCTACTGGATCAGGCAGGTAGGGGGTGCAGTTTCAGTTAAAAAAGGACAGAAATAAAGAACATTAAGAAAAATAATAATGTTTTGTATTATTTGGCTAAAATTGTCTTTGGTTCATGTTCATATGTGGGAAATGTAAATGACAAAAAAAAAAAACATAATCCATTCCTCAGTTGAATTGAAATTCATGGGGCTGTGATTGCTGATCTAGCGATTTAAGATCAATTTTTCTGGTCTGGCAGTTCAAAGGTCACATAATGATGCAATAGATAGAATAATACATTTTAAATGCATTATCTTTAATGTTACTTTTCTGACTACAATTGTTTATAGATCTTAGAGAGTGGCACCGTTTCAAAGCTTATGTTTTGAGAGTTTATTTACCGATCGTGTCTCGATTAGTTATGTCTGAACGAACTGGTGAAACGTGTTGCGCCCATGACAACACTGGACGTGACAGAAGTAACATCGGGTCTACAGAGGTGTAACACATGGTCTTTGAAAAACTATGGACTAAAATTATTATTTGTTTTTACATATAAAAAATTTGGTCTGGAAGTATTAAGGAGTTTTCTTTTTTATCGCTTTTTGAAAACTACTATGTCATAATTAAATTTAAAAATGTTTATGTACGTTTTTGTAAAACTAAAAGCTTTTAGGGAGCTAACTTTTTAAATAAAACATTAATATAATAAAATATTAATAGTATTCCTAAACAGTTAAGTAAGTTCCACCTCCATGGAGGAACATTTCTCATCATAAAGTTCAACAACTTAAGGGCTCCCAAAACACAAAATCCTGTTTTCAACTAATCAGGAAAGTTGATTGAACCAGGACTAAAAACTAAAAATAATGATTTGAATGACCTATTTATATAAAACATGAATATGTTAGAGCTGTTGTTAAATCTGTGCGTTCATAAAGTTAAACGTTTTACTTTTTCTCTCCGATATGTCAGTTTTTCCTAAAATGCTGATTAATCTTTGGACTGGGATCAACAGCTGATAAAAATTTAAGAGTTGACCACGTTCAAAATGGCCGCCGCAGACAACCGACCTTAGAAAACACAAAAGTGGAAATAATGAGCAGTTTTCACAGCTACTGCGCTAACGTTTGGTAAAAGCTAAAGCTAACAGACTGAACGTCGTGTTAAAGGTTTGACCAAACTGTATCTTTCTTTAAAAGGTGGACGGCGAGTCATAAAATAAATGTTTTATATTTTAGGGTCATGTGATGTGGTGAGAATAAACTGAATTATGTGTTCGCTGCCTGCAGGCTGCACGCACAGCTGGATGTCGGGGTTGCTCTGGGTGGGGTTGAGTGGGTTGACTCCACAGTTGCTGTAGTCGTACGCGCCGACCCACAGCTGCTGCGTCAGCTGCAGCGCCACGCTCCTCCTCTCGGGGCAGACGTCCCGCCCGTGCCACAGGTACACCTCGCTGCCGAAATCGAACACCAGCGCCTGGAAGCACAAACACGGTGACGGCGAGGGCACGGACGCATCGACAGAAACGAGCCGGAGCTGAAGTGGGACTCGGACCTCGGTGGAGCCCAGCAGGGCGGTGCTGGGGGTGGAGGCCCAGGCCGGTTCGTGCGGTACCAGCCGGTTCTCCACCAGCCGGTACACGCAGTTGGACTCCACCACTCCCAGTTCAAACAGCTCGTCCTCCTCCGCAGCTCCAGCTCCTGCGGGGCCAACGAAACGAAACAGCTGAAGTTTTTTTTTTTTTTCCTTAATTTATTCATTAAAAAAAAATATAACATTAAATAAATCTCATGACACATGTCATACAATATAAATTTAAAATGAAGGGAAGCAGAATGAAGAGAGTATCT
>JAVCKU010000022.1:4677626-4689625 GCA_032273985.1 Hypsolebias coamazonicus
CTTGTATCTGATGAAACTGTTTTGTATTGTTCTTTTAAAATGAATAAATAAACATCAAATCAAATCAAATCAAATCATGTATAGTAATTTCTGTGTGTGTGTGTGTGTGTGTGGGGGGGGGGGGTGTTAGATACAGTCCACCTACAAAAACACCATCTGTCCCTCGGTCCTCCCCCTCCCCATATATCTACTACCCCCACATGATGAAACCTCTCTGTCTCACACACATACACCCCACATCTCATCTCTGTTTGACAATGACATTCGGATTAGACTTTGATAAGCTCCGCCTCCTATCTGCACAACACGCTCCTCTCTTTACAACGTGCTGAGAAACCCGGGTCTCCTTCTGCTTCTCCCCGTGGACCTCTTCCTCCTTGGTGCTGTAGGGACTGATCCACGGCTGCCTCCTCATCCTGCACCGTCTGCATCATAAATGAGTTGAAATGTCGTCGTAACCGTTCGGGCCAGTTGTGTAGTTAGTTCTTTGTGTAATGCCATTCACAGACAAATTCTTTGAATACCGAGAAACAGTCAGGAAGCGACAGGGAGATTAAGACAAGTGAAACCACACGACTTGACTTGAAGGTTTTCAAGAGACAAAACTTGTGGAGTCATTAATAGAATTTTTTTTGTTACTTGAGCTGTGAATTGTTTTTTTTTAGTTCACCTTGGGCTAAAAGAAAACTGATAAACGTGGCTGAAGGTCTGAATGTGAGCAAAACTTTCCGACTCTCAATCAGAGTCATCTTTAAGGTGGTATCACACCGAGCCGTGGCTGTCAGGAGAGTAGCTGGTGACACAAAGCTGCAGGAAAATTGTATTCTGTGTTTTAGGTGTTTGGACACAGCAACCAGCAAGTTGTGGTGCAGCGCTGAAGACCACAGCTTATTTTGTGCACAACCTGCAAAACTGCATTCCTGGTCACGCACATTATTTTGTTGTTCACCTCCGCCCACGTTTTGTACCCACCGTGGCAGCCACCCTGACGGTCATGTTCTATCTGCCGGAGTTCACTTTAAAAATGAAGGAAAACAGATTGGGACCAGTTCGTCTTTAGAGACCTCCCATGTGGGATTACAACTCCAGTGCTCCTGAAACAGGCTGGAGATGCCCACAACAAAAATCTGGCGGGTTCAGGACGTTTCTGGCGAGTATTTTTTTTGAGAAAATTTGTGGCGCAGTTTTGTTTTATGAACATGATCAAAGCAACAAGGTTTTGCACCTTTGCAACTCGTGCAAATAAACTGAGAACTGTGAACATCACAGGACTTTCTGAAGATTCCCTCATGAATGCAGATGACCATCTAGTCAGAGCCCAGTGAGATACCACCTTAATGAAAGCAAAAATAATAAAAAAACACTCAAATGAGTATTTAGGTCATTTGTTTTCTGGTCATTGCATTTTTAAGCAGTTTTTCCTTATGGTTGCAAATCAGACTTCATCTCTTTTGCATAGGAATAAAAATAACCAAATTTATGCAGGAAATCGTTTCTCTGGTTCTGCCATTTTATATTAGTGAAGTAAAAATTCCAAGCCAAGTTTCACAACATTCCACTGCAAAGTTTGGACACCTCAGACTCTCTTTGCAGCGTTCTCTGAGGCATGAAGAAGCAGTAAACAGGAACCTGAAGGCCAGCACCAGTGTACCAGTGTTGTTGCCAAGGCTGGAATGGGACTGGCGTGCAAAGATGTTTGGGTACCTTAAGTGGCAAGTCTCTACAAACATCTGTGTCTAAAAGGACCCAGGTTTTTGCAGAACGTTGCATAGAAACAAGAAGAAACAAAAGAACCAGTGGCATCAGTGCGTGGCTGATCATAAAATATGCATTATTGTGTGGTAACAAGAAAAATTATAGAGCAGCAAAGTATTTATAGTCCGCCCAAGACGTCCAGGTAATGAAAATTATATATAAATAAGGCTGGGGACCCAGTAATCAGTGAAAATACAGAAAAAAGAAAAATAATCGATCATAAATGGGCTAAAAATGCTACCGTTACTGTAGCACGGTGCAAAATTAACGAACTTCATGGGTATGAAATGTTATCGTCTTACACATCTACCCACGCAGCAGGGTGTGGTCCAGAAAATATAAATTAAACAAGTGCTACAAGTGGTCCATCTCATCAACCAACAAACAGGCCGTTCCTTCCTTAACACTAACCAGACCCCACAAATACCCTGATGAGGAGACAAATACAGATATTAGAGAAGAATCCATTTTCCCCACACTCCACAAATTCAAACCATCTGGTAAAATTGAGTTTTCTTCTTTTTAATCCACACAATGCTCATGCGACTGGTTTGTCAGATTGTTTATTGATTACTAGGCCTGTTGCAATAAACAATAAATCAATTAATCGCATGATAAATGAAAATTATCCATGTCATTTTCATTTATCAGCTTTATCATTTCTTCATGTCTCTCTTTCTGAAGACACTGGATGACAAAAGGCTCAACTCTGGTGCTCTTCACTGACCCCTCCCTTTCTCTTTACAATCTGTTTAACAATCCAAAATCACACTTTTGGATCGTTAAAAGCAGCTAAAGCTGAGAAGCTAAGCTACAAGCTAAGAGGCTGACCTCGGGGAAAAAAAACCTCCGTCTCGTCGAAGCTCCAAAATTCACGATTGAAACCAGTGTCTTTGTGTAAAAAGTTGTTTTTCTTTGCAAAAAGAAGCTGAGAACTTCTTTACTGATTTTTTTATTAAAAGCTTTGTGTTGAAAATGCTACGCTAAAGAGCTCAAACCATGCCGAACGGCAGCCATTTTGAGAACCGAAGAGAGACAGCCCGTGTCCCATCAAGGGGCCTCCGTCACATTTTTCTTGGAGACACGCTGCTCGTTCCCTCACTATCCATCTTTCGGTTCAAACAGGTGGTCAAAAAAGGTACTACACG
The DNA here is from genome assembly GCA_032273985.1 of Hypsolebias coamazonicus. Taxonomy (NCBI): domain Eukaryota; kingdom Metazoa; phylum Chordata; class Actinopteri; order Cyprinodontiformes; family Rivulidae; genus Hypsolebias; species Hypsolebias coamazonicus. Next base: position 4,680,530 of record JAVCKU010000022.1, read on the forward strand.
CAAAACAAATTTAACATTTCTTCTCATATTTGACAATAATTACTAATTATTGTCAAATTTCAAACAATATTATCGTTTATCGCAATAATTTGAGACAATTAATCCCCCAGCAAAATGTGTTGTCGTGGCAGGCCTACTGGTTACTCTGCAGAACGAGCTCAGATGTGAAGGTGGGTTTATTTACAGTGATAATCGTAAACTCTACGCTTTCTGCAGAGATTTACAGTCTCGATAAATGGACTGAAGTCACTGATGAAGGAAATAAAGCTCCTCTCAACAGAAGATAAAATCAAATCTGTTGTAAAACAAAGCACTGGTTCTAATTTTGCATACCTGAAAAATATTAATGCTTCAGTTTATGGCATTGTCGTATTAAATTAAGCAGAGGCGAAATATATTCTGTTCATCACCTCATACTGTCAGAGCCTCTAGTGTCTTCTGTGCATGTGTTGGAAACAGTTCCATGGTTCATGTCTCCGTCTCGTAGTCATGAGCACGATCAAATACAGTGAGACCAATTCTGTAATCTGAAGTGGGCCGAGGAACACAAAGATCGAATTTTAGAGTCAATCACAGCGAGCAGAATCTGAGCCGTGAACCCTGAAAGGACTTTCTCAGCAAACTAAGAGCATTATTTTGTTTTTAACTTGAAATATAATCTGTAAAAATATAGATAAAGCTTTTAAGTGATGTTAGGTCATTATTTAATTTATTTAATTGACTTTTGATCTGAGAAGCCTCAGTTTACCTGCACGTGTAATTTATTTAGCCTACTTCATGTAGTCAGAAGAGCGTTAATTTGCATATAAAGTGTGTAACCATGACCCAAAGAGTCCATTTATTTTACGGTCTGATGTAAACACGGACTTGGAGCTCACCCAGGACACATGATAATATCAGCTCCTTCATCCCTGTCAGTTCTGCAGATGAAGCTGGGTTAACAGTTTAATACTTTACATAGATAATGGTGGAAAGGTACCTGGCTTTGCATCTTGCTCTGCTGTTTGAGGCGGAGGTTCTCTGGGGTATCAGCCACACAGGTGAAGTTTGTCTTGGGGTAGTGTCTGTACAAACACAGAGAGGAGCTTTGAATGTAAATGCTTGTAAAAAAAATGTTTTAAATAAAACTAAAAATATAACACACAACGGCGAATGCCAGCTTCAGCTCTACAAGCATCGCTTGGGGGAGAAAACCAGCATAAATCAGGCAGTGTGCAGTCTGTGGCCTCGCTGTAGTGGCGTTTATTATTCAAGGTAGTCCTGAGGTTGAGTTAGGAGATCCTGCAGACACAAAGCATGTCAGTATAACGCACAATGCTCTGTCAGTGAGCGCCGAGGTAGCCTGGAAAAGAGGAAAAGCAATAAAAGGACTGTGTGTGTGGGACTGGAAGCCTCAAGGCTCACAGAAGTTGGAGGCGAGCCATGGCAGGTGTGAAAAAAGCTTCCAAAGCGCTGGCGTGGACTCTGCCGTTTGCGAGCAGCGATATGAAATACCAGGAAGAGGACCAGCATGCAGCAGACACAGCAACGAGGTCAAAGAGGCAGTGGGTGAGCAGGAACGTCGTCACGGCTGCCCCATTCAGAACAACGTGAAGTTCTGACCATTTCAAACACATGGCAGCTCGTCGTCCTTCTGTCCAGAGGAAATCCTGCCTGAAGAACGTTCACGCAGCTTCCAGGCAGATATGCGCCACATCTCTCCACACAAAAGCGAATCAATTGTAGATTTACATCCTTTTACCTTTTGAAAGTTTCATTTAAACGAGACAATTTGCTTCTTTTTCTTTTATTGTGTTTAAGGATTTCTGGGATGGAATCTACATCTGTGAAGGTGCCAGGAGGTGAGTTTACTCTGAAGCAAGGTTCAAAAGATGTATTATCCCCCCCAACACACATCAAGGCTTCTTCTTAAACCATATAAATAAATCCAGATAGATTAAAAAAAAAAAAAAAAGGTTCGGACAAAGTTTTCATTGACGAATGAACATTAATTAAATGTCTGAACTGTTGTCAGTGGGATGTATGTAAAAAAACCTATGTTAGTGTTGTTTTATGCTTCAGGCCCTCGCTCCACAATCAGTGCCAGATCTGTGTGATCCTTAAGGCAGAAACAACACATGGCACAGCTCCAGTGGGAGAAGAGGAGCTCCATCTAACGGTTCAGATGGACTACATTTCCTGTCCTGCCTTGGGATACCGGGTGTCCTAAAAAAAAAAAAATGTAGACACTATCTGTGCTTCTGGGTAACCCACTTGAGCAATACGTTTACAGCTTCCTTCACAACATGATAGAACGACATTAAGCGTTTCTCCTTGTGTGATTATAGTTCGTCAAAACTTTAATGAAAATAGCATTTCTTGAAGGAAGGCACATCACCTGCCACCTTTCATGCCAAACTTTTACATCTAGGCCCAGTTCACCTTCAAACCATCTCCTGGAAACAGACTTTTGGATGTTGGTTGTAAAAACGTTACACGTCCGCTCAGAAACGCTGCGATTCCGATCGCCATTTATAACAGTGCTCTGCATTTCGTCACCGGTACGGTTTAGCTAACTGCGAACGTGTGAACGCGTCCACTTTCACGTCAACTGCGTTTTGCCTTGAAGCAAAGCTGGGAGTTAAACACAAACTTCCACTCTGAGACTGGGATTAAAAGAGTTTCAGTGTCAAAGAATCTACGATGATCCATGTTACTAGGGCTGAACAATTAATTGCATTTGCAATAATATCGCGATATGATAAAATGAGATTTTCTAATCACGAAGGCTGCAATTTGACTGGTCATGTGACAAATCTTTATCAACACTTAAAAAAAAACACCACAAAGACACTTACGATGGTTGCATGTCTAGAAAGCCAACAATAGTGCTTCAACTTCAAGTAAGCAAAGTATCAGCTGACAGGGATCACTGACCGAACTGTATGAAGGTATTACTCCGTATGAACATAATTCATAATGGTACGTGGAAATAACTTGAGCAATAATGGAGTTCATCGTGAAAGACATGATGCCCATTAATACAGTGACCAAGCCTGGGTTTACAGCTTTGGTAAATACAATGGATAAGCTGTAATTCCCTTGCACACACATCTTAGCCAAGCTGCTATTCCGGAGCTATATATATATATAAAAAAAAAAAAAAACGCAGAAACAGAGTTGCAGCGAAGCTGAAAACTGTGTTTTTTTTTGCAACTGAAACAGATTTGTTGCTCGTGTTCGTTGAAAATTATGTGAGAAGAAGACGTTGAAGAATAATCGCATATTCAATCGCAATCGAGGTTAAAAAAAAAAAAAAATTCACAATTAGAATATTTTCCTAGATTGTTCAGCCCTATTGCTACATAGACGAACTGAGCGGAACCGTTCTGATTTCACCTAAAACCAGTGTTGTGATGTTAAGAAACAGTTGTTTGCTGGATTGGTCAAACCTTTAAACTATCACTAAACAAAATGTCTTTGGATATCACACGAGTATGTGTTGTGAATGACACAGACACAACCACATCATATTATAATTTTATATTTGTAAAGCCATTATAGTCATCTTTGTGTTGACTAGCGTCAAGTTAGCTCTGGCGTCCATCTTGAATTGAGTCGACTATAAAACCGAATGAGTTTTAGACGTTTGTTCAATGAATATTTTGAGGTTTTAATTAGAATTGGTCCAGTGGTTCAGGAGATATTGTACTACGAGACCAAAAGGGTTGATGGGACTTTTTTTTTATTTTTTATTTTTTAACAGATACTCAAAGTCAGCATTTTGCAATGCATTGTGGTCTGGATATATTCACACCGTCTTCCGGTTCTTTAGTCTCAACAGTGTTCATAGCTACCTACCTGCTGTGCTTTGCAATCATTCCAACATCAGTCAATGTCGCATTTTGCTTTCACAATGAAAAATACCAATAAAACAAATTAAAAAATTTGTTTGTAAATAAAATTCAACAAAAAGCAGGTGCAAAAAGAACCAAAAGGCTATGAATTTGTTGGAGCATGTGGTGCTCGAGTTTATGCATGTGCATTGGCATCCATGAAAAAGTCCATATCAAAGTTTCAAACTCAAATATTGAACAATATGTAGTGCTCGAAGCATGATTTAAAAACCACATAAATCTTTTGCTCAGTATCTGTAAAACTTGTTAGCAAGGCTCGATTAGTTGTGGCTTCCATCTTGAATTAGGTCGACTCAAAAAGTTAATCAAGTTGTAAATATACAACATGATACACGGACATAGTTCTAAAATGAATAATCGGTTATTTCACACTTAATGCGCTCCTTTACTTCCCCAGTGGAAAAAGAGGCCCGGCATGTTTGAGGCAGCTGGGTGTGTCCTTCGAACACATGATTACAATCAGCGTCTGCGTTTGCATCACCGTCAGCGTGTCTTCAGAAACCGCTGCTGCACTTACGGGTCAGTGAACTGCTATGCAAACCAGTTCAGTGATTCAGTGAGAGCTTGTAGCATGCATCAGCACGTGCACCCGTGTTTTTCACTTCTCAACGGCATGAGTGACTCGCAAGAACACACATCTGGCGGGCTGTTAATGAGGTCTCACACAGGGGATGGTGACCCATGCACAAAGGAGGAGTGATGAAAATAGATGGAGGTAAAACTGTGGGAGTCACACGTGTAATCACACAGACGAGCTGCCTACTGTATGAGGAAAGGTCTGCTTGCATGGTGGAACCAGGAGAGGTGGCGGCCAGCCTGTGGGACCTGAAAAGGTTGTAATACAACATTAGGCAGCGGGATTTCATCCACGACTCTAATCAACGCAAAACAGAGACCGACTAGCTGTGAAAACTAGAAGCTTAACTGTTTAAATATTGAAGAAAACAACAACATTTGCTTTACATGACAAGCAGAGTGGGATTTTTCCATTAAAGATGAAAAGAACATGAAAAAAAATGATTAACAAATCGCATCATAAACCAGAAAACCACTGTCGCACCACACTGTTAGTGATTCCTGTCCTGACAGGCTGTTTATTAACAGCATTAATAAATGACCACAAGCTGTAAGTCATAACGCTGTTGCAAGCAAGAAAACCAAACGGCACTGCCAACGACACTAAATCAAGACATTTCAGACGTGCTTTCACAACACAAAACTGTCGTCTAAACTGATATCAGACCAAGTCATTAAGGCACCGTCGGCTCTGCGTCTCTGGGGAGAAAGTACGGTAAACTTTTTTCAGTCGGCTTATCTCCCCCCCCAGTCTCCCACAACCCCCGGTGACGGTATCATCTATTCGAAGACAAAGTTCTCAGGGAAGAGGGTGGGAATAAAGAACAAACTACGCCTATATCAATTATCAAGGTCAAATATAATGGAGCCATGACAAAGTAGTTATCCCACAGAATAACAACACAGAAAGTAGGCTGCATGTAGTTTCAGAGGCAGCAGCCTCTTGATGGGATGTTTACTCTAACGAGGCTCGATTCAAACAAACCAAAAGAGGCTAAATAAACAGTCTGAAGAGACTCGCTCCTGCAGGAGAAAGGAAAACAAGGAGCCACTGTTTCTTTCATCCTTACAAGTTGCAAATCAGGATGTAAATTCAGAGTCGGTTGTGAATGACTCAGCTGCTACTACCACAATAAACTTAAGCTCAATATCTTTAAAATTAGATGTACAACCACTTGGCTAACGCGATTAGCTGCTGCGACCATCTTGAAGTGGACTGACTCCAAACATGAATCAGTTGTAGAAGTAAATCCAACGAATATTTATGACAAATTTAATTGAAACCTGTCCTGTTGGTTCAATAAAAACTTTGCTAAAATATTTTTGCAATCAGTTAAGAGCTCAGAATAGCTGTTGTGGATCAGTCTCAGCTACTACCACACAAGATTGTAGGTCAACATCTATAAAACTAACAGAGTTCCAGCCATTTTTGTGCTTTAATTAAAGCCATTATCTTGAATCTCCAAACTTAATTAGTTGTAGATTACGTCAAATGTTTAGTATGTGCAAGTTTCATTAAAATCCATCCAATGGTTTGTGAGATATTTTGCTAACAGGCACACACATGAAGGCATACTTATCACCTGCTTTCGCCATTTTGCAACATGCAATAAATATGACTAAAACTACGTACTAGTTGATACTTGAACAGTAAATTTTAAACTTCTTTAAAGTTAGAGGCCTGCATTTTGCCGTTTTTCTTTCTCATGACCGATGACATCTTTATTTGGGCTGAAAGAGTCGTGCTGTAAATTGCTGCGGTCACCAGTTTTAGGCAAATCGTGACGCTGTCATGACTCAACAGGTCTCTGTGAGCAAACAGGTGGAGCCGCTCTATATAAACTGAACACACCTGCAAAGTGTGGTTGTGCTGCGTTCATTTAGCTGCTGCAGGAAGCACTGTCCAAACTGTCACAGCAGGAAATGAATCCCATAGAGCTTTGTGCTGAATTTTTTATCTCCATGTGGCGATTTATTTACATACTTTGTATTTTTGTACAACAACACCCACAAAGCCACAAATACTATGAAAATATAGTAGGAAAAACTTGGAGCTGCTGCTCAAGCTACGGGAAACTTGTTTTTACGTAATAATTTTCACGTGCAAAAGCATCCCTGAATGTTTTCCAGGCTCATGTGAAACTACAGCAGCCAAGATCTGCGGGCGTGTATAGCAAGCCATGTGCACGTACAGTTAAAAGATTTATGCTTCTCTCTGCTGAACTGCACTTGTCGACCTGCTCAACCAACACTGTGGGTACGTTTACGCAAGTAGTATTCTCATCAACATATAAACAGCATTTCCTCTTGAGAAAATGCATCTTTAGTAAAGCAGCTCATGTATAATTAGAAACCGTAACCAAAAACTCAGACCTCATTTCCCACATAAGCTCATGTGCAAACAACCCGTCAGGCTTTAAAAATATTTCAAGCTTTTATCGGTGAGCTGCACTTCTGTCTAAAACGATAGACGACCAGAAAAAGGCTAACGCATTTCTTAAAGCCAGAAGTTATTTTCGACGACGTAAAGATTAGGTTATGAGACAATCGCTGGCATTTATCTTATCTTCTCCACATGGAGAGCAAAGATGTCTAATTTTCTTGTGAAATGCGACTCAGCTTTATGAATATAAACTGATGGAAAACAAGCGAGTGATTCAAACAAGAGAGAAGCTTTTGATATTTTGCTTTTAAGGTGGGTACGCCGTGCTGTGAAATTTACTGGTACACAAGTTGAAAACAGACATAACGGTGACTAACTGTGGAGCAATTCAGTCATCAACTTTTACATTAAAAAAATCTGGTTCTACAGATAAACGTGTCTCAAGACCATAGTGTTACTGCATCAGCATTCACACTATTGGTTTCCTGTTTATAGTTTTTTGTGTGTGTAAACTACTTTGCACTGTTTTCAGGCTGATTGGAAATAGTACGCTCTGATTTTGTAACTTTTATACTTCTTCAAAATATTTACCTTTATTTGAAAAAATAAATAAATGAATCCCCATAGGGGAAAACAAAAAAAACAAAAACAAAAAACTACATTTATACTTAATTTAGCTGTAAACTAAGGCTAAAATCAGCTTTTATCAAATATTTTGATCATTTTAGCATTTTGTTACTTTTAGCTTTTGGCTAGTTTTACCATTTTTAGACACTGTACTGCTGATATCTTAGCTTTAGGGACTGATCGGCTCATAGAGACTGCCTAGGTTTAGCCACTGTTCACCTGAAAGTTTTTCAATCAATCAATCACCTTTATTTTACCAGGTAGAGCCCGTTGAGATCAAGATCTCTTTTACAAGGGTGACCTGGTCAAGTGGTCAGCAGCACACGTCACATGGTAAATTGACAATGAGCATTTGCATTTGTCAAAAAGAAAAAAAGAGAGAACTACAATCACAATAAATAGATGTTAACAGTTTAAAACCATCAGGATAAGACAGACTTCTATAGGCATTATAAGCAGACAGACATCGGTTGAAGTAGATAAGAGTTAAAAGTCAACAAAGACATGCATATTGGACAAGTAGTGTTTAGAAACATCTGCATTGGTCAAGTTTGAATGAATGAATCTTATAATTCCATATTTTCAGCACTTTCCTCTCAAAACTGGGCACCCACTGCACCACCTAGTGGTGGATGAGTTAAATGCAGAGACTAATTTCACCATTGTATGGAAATTGGAAACATACAGTGATGACTGTAATGATGTCTGTGTTGAGCATGAGAGCATGCGCTGAAACTAGTTGGCCATTAGATGGCGCCCTGGTTCATGGTTGTAAAAAGGGCACATGTTGAATGTATGGTGCAGGTGCATCAGTTCTGAACTTGGATAAACTGCCTGCTTCAAGTAACACTCAGGTGTGGTTATTGAAGAACTCACTACACTAACATGACATGGTGTCAGAAGATGGACTTGAAGAGGAGCAACCGTTTATAGAGTAGTACGCAGAGTAAGCCACGTTTGGGAGTTGCTAACGCTAACGGAGCTAGCCACCTAGCTGGCCGAGAAGCAGAAAAAGAAGTGAGCATACTCAACGTGTGAATAAGAACTGAACATGGAAGGACTGCACCCACCATCTAATTTGCAACTGACAGGTAATGTGGCTGAGAACTGGAGAAGATTCAGACAATGTTTTGAGCTGTACTTGACTGCGATAGGCGCAGATGAAGAGAGCGAGAAAAAGAAAGCATCTGTGTTTTTGCATGTGGTCGGCGACAATGCACTAGACGTTTACAACAACTTCACCTTAGACGAAGAAGCTGATAAGATGAAGCTCAGTGTAATAATTAAAAAGTTTGAAGATTATTGCATACCCAGAAGAAATGTGACATTTGAGAGACAGGTTTTTCACGTGTGCAGAAACCTGGTGAAACTATTGATCGGTATGTAACTGAGTTAAGCAACAGAAGCAAGACGTGCGAGTTTGGCGGACTGGCAGACTCACTGATCAAAGACAGGCTGGTGTGTGGAATTCCGGATAATGGTCTGAGGGAGAGACTATTGAGAGAGCAGGATCTCAATCTGGAAAAAGCAATAGCCCTGTGTAGAGCAGCAGAGACAGTGAAAACTCAAGCTAAAGAGCTGTTCAGCGAAGACAACACAGTCGATACGATAAGA
>JAVCKU010000022.1:4711838-4725484 GCA_032273985.1 Hypsolebias coamazonicus
GAGAGTATTTTGGGAAAAAAGTCAGGGCAGTCATCCCGTGGAGCTCAGCTCCCTGGCGGAAACACCGTGAACGCATCGCCGCGGTCAGCCCGGCTGCCGCGAAGAGTTCGTCTCTGTTGCTCCGGGGTTTTTTAAAGCCGGGAATCTGAATCTGAGCAGACTAAAACCGAGCAAGGTGACCCTGTCGGGCCTGCAGTGGTCCGGTTTGGCAACCGAGGCTCGAACATTTCCTGAACTTCTAATTTTATGTTTGACTTTTTTTTTCTTCTTTTTGTTGCTTGTTCTGATCACGCTAACGCTAGCTAGCTAACAACACCGGAAGTCGCTGAAGCAGAAAAAGGAGATTTTGGCACAGCTTTAAAAGTTCACTGCAGAGTGGAAAACATTGGATTTTAGTGTAACTAGCACATATCTAATAAAAGGATTCCAAACAGATGAAGTTAAAAAAAAAAGAGATACGTATTTACAATGTAATAACTGGGACCAACCATGTTTACACAATCACGTTCTGCCTTATGTGCCACATGTGTGTATGACAAAGAACCTTGAATCCTTGACTATATATATACGTATATACATATATATATATTTACACACACATATATATATATACAGTATATATACACATAGCAAACCAGCTGAGTGTTTCTTCATGACGTCCCAGCTGTGCAATACTAAAGATAAAAATGCATTCAGTACTATAAAGATAGTTAAAACAAAGACAACACTCCTTTGCATGTGTACATCAGCCTAATGGCTAATGAGATAACCTGTATGAATGAAGGTTGAATGAAAAATGTCACTGTTTAAACTCCCAGCTAAGTGAAAGATGAAACACTCGATTTCTGACTTGTTCTCATGTCAGTCACATTTTAGCCTAATACGTATAGCACCAAATCACAACAGAAGTTATCTCAGGGCACTGCACAGAAACATTCACAAACATAAAAATTCAGTTAACATTAATTAAGGACAGTAGTGAGCTTTTGTGCACATCATTCCTCCCTCTAGACCGCCCGTTAACACACCAGGACAGTTCAACCTATAGTTCTTTCAACAAACTCTTGGCTGAACCCAATGAAATGACCAAAATAGAAAATAAAATCCCCAGTATTCTTTAAAGGAGTCATACCTGGTGTTATTCATGTCAGTTTTAAACTAAGGACTGACAAAGTGTTGCCAGTGAGAAGGTTGCTGGACCAAATCCTGGCTGGGGGCCTTTCAAGGTGGAGTTTGCATGTTCTCTCTGCATGCATGGGTTTTCTCGGGGTATTCCACTTTCCTCCCACAGACCAAGAAAAGTGCATGTTAGGCTGAAATGTCCCTAGGTGAGAGTGAATGGTTGTCTCGTTTGTCTCTGTGTGTCCCTGTGATGGACTTGGACCTGTCCAGGTGTCCACCCACATCTTGCACAATGACAGCTGGATATGGGCACCAGTGACCCCTGCGACCCGAAAGGAAGAAGCAGGTAAAGATAATGGATGGACTGACTAATCTATTGTAGATGTCCATCCAATGATCACTTTTTGAAAGTTATTCTGTCCAGTGGTTCATAAGATGTTTTACATTTGATCCACCTGACAAGTTTTAGAACATCAACATTTGTTTTCCCAACAAGCACCTTAAAACAGGCTCGTGTTGGCATCATTTTAGCTGATGTTGGTGGTTCGATGTTTTTGTTTCTGCCGTGGATGTGAGACGTGAACACAAGCAGGCCAGCTGTTCCTGGTTTGACCTCTTCCAAACCTCCAGACTGTGCTGAGCTTTAAATGTCACTTTGCATGCACACTATTGTTACGCTAATTCATTTTCCAGTTGTCTCAGCTACAGTTTAAGAAGTTTCTGAAGGCACTAACGTCTTCGTCACCACGTACTGTATGTGGTGTGTGAAACATGTGAGTTAATGTTGAGGGGTGAGTCTGCGTCGTGGCATCTGCAAGAGGAAAAAGAATGTCTACATGAAGTGGAGGTCTGTGCTGCAGCAGATCATTTGGCTCATAAAAGATGGGAGGAGTGCACAAACCTAAGGTTGGGGCGTAGATCTGCTGAGGTCACAGAGCAACATTAGGGCCGAGGACCAAGTTTAGACGAAAACAAAAATCACTTTCAGCTCATTTATTTTACAAACACGTAGCTTTTTCATACAGAAACATCTCTTTGTTTTGGATTTTTGTGTTTATTTGATTTTAGCTGTTCATATTTCAAAATGTTCAGCTCATTCAGGAGATGTGTGATGGTTTGTGATTAACTTATAAAATATTTATTTACCTTTATTTGCAGATATTTACCTCTTAGTTCCTTTAATTAAATGTTCTTTTTAAAATGTACCTCATATTGGCTCTGGTTGCGTCCTCTGACGCAAGCTTTAGCTAGCTTTTTCTTGACTTTTAGTTTTTAGCTAGACTTTTGCAGCCTTTAGCTAGTAAGCTGTTTGCTACTTTTAGCTTTCAGCTAGCCTTTTTCTGCTTTTACATTTTGTTGGCCATTTGCAACTTGCAGCTAGCATTTTGATAGCTAATATCTTTCTAAGCTTTTTTTTTAAACTGTTCTGCTATTTTTAGCTTTGAGCTACATTTTTGATACTTTTAACAATCTGTTACTTTTAGCTTCTAGTTACCATACAACTTCTGTTAGCTAGACTTTTGAAATTTTTAGTAACTGTCACGTTTTTTAGCTTTTAGCTATTCTTTTGCTTTTAGCTAACCTTTTACTACTTTCAGCAAGTTTTTTTTGCTACTTTAAGCTCAGCTATTTTTAGCTTTTAAATAGCATTATCTTCTTATAGCCACCATTCTCCTACTATAAGTTTTTAGCTAACCATTTACTACTTTTAGCTTACATACTGCTATTTTTATCTCTTAGCTAAACTTTTACTTTTTACTATTCTGCTATTTTTCCAGCTACCATTCTGCTTCTTTTTCTACTTAGTCAGTGTTTTACTAGTTTGAGATTTGAGCCAGTGTTTTCTTTTAAGCCCTCAGTTTGATTAATTTTGAGGTAAACTTTGATGTGGTAGTAGCTGAGAGTCATCTCCAAGTTCCGAGTGTTAGACGTTGGAGTAAACTCTGATGGCAAAATATCTCATGAACCACTCTCTGGATTTTAACAACTCTGTGAATAGTCACTGGAAGTGTAACTGATTTGGAGTCAGTTCAAGATGGCTGTCAAAGCTAACCACCTTAACACAACATATAAATGCCGGTGAATAAGTTAATTTTACAAACATTTAGCTAAAACATGATATTTTAGTACCTGATATGGGCTCAATATGTACTCCAAGACCCAACACAGTATCTACTGAGGTCAGGTGTAACGTTTACGAAGTTTGACGGCTACAACATTATAATCCTCTGGATTATAAAAGTTAAAACCCCACCTGGTAAAGCATTTACGTAAATGAGGTTTTGTGAGGTTTTGAGTAGAAAGTGAAAATGTTTCAAAGATGTTTGAGGCCGAGGATGATGTGGAAAAGACCAGGGAGATATGTATTTCCAAAGCACCAGAGGCTTTGGCCTCAAACCTGACCTCTGCATGCTCTTTTAGGAGTCACCAAACATTAGCTTTTAGCTGTTTTTCTTTGTTTTTTCAGTGCACTGTGAGCTGAATGTGGTCAGAAAGGACGCACCCTTCCTGAGCCGTGGCTGGATGAGTTGGCATCGCAAACATCACCCACAAGAAACATTTAGTTTATGCAGCCCAAGTGATGCAAATCCCCGGTTGTTCCTCACCAAAATAGACTCTGCCTCATTCCTGTCTGGACTTCGGCTAAATTACAGATTTAACTCTGAATGCTGCAGAGGCTCATGGCTCTGCCCTCAGTGTCCTGATTCTTATGATCTTATGCTCAGAGTATGTGTTGTTAATGGCTCAGCTGCTGACAGTGTGTTTTTGTGGGCTAATGTTGATTAGCTGTGACAGCCGTCTCCAGTTGGGTTGAAGGTCCTAGACCAGGTTCGTGACACGTTTTGGTAACAGACATGGATCCTAAAACGGTCCAGTGCAATCTTTGGTACTGATTAAAAAAAAAAAAAAAAAGTTGGTCACGTTTTGTTAAGAAATCAGAAGAACTCAGATTGTTTTGCTTATCTTCAGCTGAAGAAATCAACTGTCTGGACTTTAGTTCTGCTTTTTCTTTATCTGAAGACGTAAATGATTGAAACATTTTAGAGTTTCTCCCAGTTTTCATAGGTTTAAAGGAAGTTTTTTCACTTTTACTTTGTGCCAAACATGTTCTACAATCACAAGTCAAACTTGAAATATTTGAATTTTGAAAATACAGTACGTGTTTTCCATTCATTCATTCATGCAGGTTGAATAAATGAATGCTGAAGTTTGTTAAATAAGAAACTAAGTTGTTGAAACTAAAACGAGAAGGAAGGAAGATGGACGAGCAAACCTGAGCTCGTAAAAACAAAATGGAAGGTGTGATGAGCCGAACAAACACAAAAAGTAACAAACTTCTAGCTAAGAATTAAAATTAGCTGGGCTAGCTTAAAGCAAAAAATAACAAAAGGTCAACTTTAAGCTGTAAGTAGGAACAGACTACCTAAAAGTTAAGAAGTACAACATTTCCTAAGACCTAGAATGATCAAAATACTAATTAAATGTTACAAAAGCCAAAATATAGCTAAAAGCCGAAAGTACGAAAACTTTATTTTAATACTAAAAGTAGCAATGGGCTACTTTAAAGTATCAAAAAGCTAATTTAAAAAAGCACAACAATAGATAAGAGTATAGCAAACAGCTATCAAAAAGCTAAAAGTCGCAAAGGTAAAGGTAGCAAAAGATTAACTGAAAGCTAAAAAGGGTAAAAGGCTATTTAAAGTACCATAAGGCTAATATAAAGTTGCAGAACAGTAGCTAATATAACAAACCTTGCAAAAGTGTAAAAGTAGCAAAAAAGACTAGCTAAAAGCTAAAAATAGTAAAAGTCCAGCTAAAAAGAAAAAGCAGTTAAAAAAAACTCAAAGCAGAAGAATAGCTAAAAGGAGCAAATCACTGGTAAAAAGCTAGCGAAAAGTAGCAAAAGTTCAGCTACAAATAAGAAACGGCAAGCCAAAAGTGCCATAATGTTAGCTAAAATTAATGAAAGAAGACATAAACAGAGATCCATGTGCACGAGAACAACATTTATGAAGGAATTTAAAAAATCTCAGTGTTTCTATGGAGAAAAAGATTTGTAAACAAATTTAAATAATTAGAAAAGTATACAAGTTACAGAAAAACTAAAATCACAGCGTCCATCTCATAAATGAGCCGATTGTTTTTGACATATCAGAAACAGCACAAGGTGTTTAGATGGCAACAAATGTACAAATAACTGACTCAGCATTCAGACAATGAAACGACTGATGTTGGATTTAATCCACTAACCGCAATTTAATCTCACACTCGTTTAAACCTAACCAGACTCTTAGATGAACAAATTACTCAGCGAGGAAAAAGGATCAAATCTGAGGTTGTTAGAAAGAAAACCTCTCATTTTCAGCTCTTTTTGTTTTTACAGTCTGGTTCAGATGATGTCAGCGACTCTCGCAGGACTCCAGTCATTTTTCATAAAACTGGGCTGTTTATGCGTCGAGTGCCAAAGCTGATAAGCTGATAAGTGAAAAGGAATGATGCTGGGTCAGAGCCGACCACCTCCTCCTCCTCAGCTTGTTCTGCAGCAAACAGTTCTCATTAGTCCCCATCACTGACAGCTTCTTTTTCCACTTCAACCACAGAAAATACATTTAAAAATCCACTTATCCTGATTCTGTAAGCCTCCCTGACACAAAACAAAAACCTCTCATTACAGAGAAGCAGAATTCAGTAACTATTTTTCCTCCAGAAACTAAAAATGTAGCCCAATCTGTAGCTGCAAGGCAAGAAAACCAGCCCTAACTTTAAATTGGATCTTTGTGGGCTGCATAATTGTGGCTTTTTTATTTTTATTGTGCAACTTTTATTGTAAACCAGTTCATTTAAACAGAAGAGGCATGGCGTGCCTGTGATCCTGTGGTTTGAAGCGTGTTAAAATAGAATAAACGGTGTCTGCGTGAAAACTGTCAAATGTGTTATTTATTCATTGACGTTGTGATCTAAAGGGAAACGGGTGAGGGGGGAATGGGATTTAAATAAACTGTGAAAGAGCTTAAAAAGTTAAGAAACAGCTTGAAAGATCTGTAACACCTGCAGTGCACAAATCAGAGAAGAAACTAAGAACAAAAGCACTTAAATAATAAAAATATGGACTAAAAATACATGGACTCACCTGTTTGCTGCTGAACAGTCTGAGAGAAACAGAGAAAAAACAGGAACGAGTCGAGGAGCATGTTAACCTGCAAAAACACACACAAAGATAATAAAGTCTCCAGTCTTGCTTCCTCTCCTCTCTGCAAAAACAAATTTCCTCCTCCTTTCCACCCGGCGTTGTCTTTCTGCCTCACACCACCCAGTTTCTAACCCCTCTCTCCTCCTCCATGGTCCTGGTTGTCATGGTGATGACAAAGGCAAACAGATCAGCTGGGGAGGCTTACTGTTTTGTTCTCGCCCCACAACAGGTGTGGAGTTTCTCCTCTTATCCCTACGCTTATCACCGACAAGTGATTAATGTTTAGAGTCAACCCAATTCAAGATGGCTGCCACACCCAACTGGCTGAAATCCACTGAACGTGCTGTAACTCTGCTAGCTTTACAGATGTGGGCCTAAAATTTGGTGTGGTAGTAGCTGAGAGTCATCCCCAACGCATACTGGAGCGCTAACCGATTGTGCAAGACGTCTTCACAATTGACCATTACTACTCCGAGTTCACTTATCTGCCTGTTAGTAAAATATCTGATGAACAACTGGTGGGATTTTAATAAAACTTTCGGGAAATAATCATTAGATAAACTTTTACAGCTGGTTAAGTTTGGGAGTTAATCCAAGTCAAGATGGCCACCACAGCTAGTCAACATTAGCCAACACAAAAACGGCTATAACTCAGTCAGTTTGACAGATATTACTTAGAAACATGGTGTGGTAGTGGCTGAGAGTTGTTCACAACAAATAAGTGCTGCTAATTGCGCAAGATGTTTACTTAAAATTAGAAATCATTGTTAGTAAAATATCTCGTGAACCACCGGGTGAATTCTACTGAAAATTTCAGGAACCGTTGCTTGGATGAACATTTAGAATCGATTAGCTTTTAGAGGCAAAGCAACTTAAAATGACCCGCTGACACCATATTGGGTGTAACTCAGTCAGTTTTACATATGCTGGTCTAAAAATTTTGCGTTCATTCAGTAAAGCAGATTTGTTTCTTGCTCTGATGCAAGAAAAAGAAGAAGCTTGAATTAAATCTGCAATTACCAGAGAGAAACCAGCTTTTGGAAAAAATAATAAAAAATTTCTGCCAAGTAAAAGTCAATGTGTTTGGGTCCTTGTGAGCTGCACAAAAACACACTTTATTCTGGATTATTTTACACGCAAGTGATGGGAAGCCAAGTCAACAACCCATGTTTTATTCTGTGAGTGATTTTTGCAGCTCAAGGAATGCAAATGTCAACGCTGAGCAATTACTCATGTAGGGAATTTCCTGTTGATCTGTTTCCCAAATGTTTCCTTGATAAGCTGCAACAGAAGGTTATCAGTATTATGTCAGTGTTGATCATGAATACAAACAAACATTTAGTTGTATAAAGAATATTGCAGCACAGTTAAGTTGTATTTAACTGTGCTAAGTTATATTTGAGTTTTAGTCACAATTTTATTGAATTTATGTCATTTGAGCCACAAGAGGTCAGAAAAATCTGCATTCAGCAGGTCTGATGTTCCATCTGGATTTTTTTTTTTATGCCTGTAGTTTTTACAGTTTTCGATTAGAGGACGTTCAGTCTTCAGATATGAAGAATATCAAATATTTGTTGCCGTGGCATTTCAATTAAGTAGCCTTTATTGGGATTATGTTAAATCCCTGACATTTCTATAAAGAAACAAGGAGCAAAAGGGAAAAGTGTTACAGTTGGATGCTGTGATGTGCTTTTTCTGTAATTAAAAATATTCAAAATAGCTGCTGTTATTAAGATCTGGCCAATTAACTGAGCGGAAATTAACAATGAAAATACATTTATATGATGACGTCACTGATATATTTTGTGCTGCTGAAATAAAATAGAAGCTAGTTCCTGTTTATTTGCTAAAAATTTCTCTTAAACACAAGAATTTTTTTACGGAATTATATAATTACCTTTGTTGATCTTAGCCTAGCTTAGCATAGGCTACGTGTTGAGCCGAGTTCACCATTAGAAATAGGCCCATGCTGCCACCTAGAGGACAAATTTATATCAGATTTCCAAAATAATAATTTATAGAAACGAGCGTTGTCAGATTTAAGTTTTCCCAAATAATACCAGATATTAATTCTATATCCAAAGCTAAATTAATCAGCGTGCGTGTGATAAATGTAGAAAAGAAGTCCTCACTGACGAAAATGCCGAGCGGGGGTATAGCTCAGTGGTAGAGCATTTGACTGCAGATCAAGAGGTCTCCGGTTCAAATCCGGATGCCCCCTCTTTTTTTTCGTTTGATTGTTTAAATATTTGTTTTTAAACACTGTTGTTTTCACGGCAGTGTTAGGAGCTAAAATGAGTTTGTTGTGTCGCAGAGAAACAGCATTTTATTTTACGTCCAATTTTGTCATTCATTATGTCAGATGAATGCGTGAGAATAAAATATGCTCCTCGGGGCAGACTGCAATAGCCTAAATAACCCTAAATCTATTAATAAATGCATAAAATAATTAAAAGATAAAATAAACCTAGAGCATAGTTTTGAGGAAGTGAATTCTGAATTATAGAACTCAGAGGGAGTTGTTGACCTTCTGACAGAGAAGAAAGGAGGGAATAGTTCATGGCCTGCATGTGTGCTGCCTGTTATAATATTTTAAACTGAGGTTCTGGGATTGTTGATATAAATGTCATCTGGTGAAGAATGAGGTATAGGCATTCTTCATTACTTAGTACATCCATACATTTTTTTCTGCTTATCAGTGCTTGATTTGTGGGTGCAACAGATTTAGGAGGAAAACCCAAACATTTCTTTCCCCAGAGACAATCTCCAGCTCCTCCTGAAGGGATCGAGACAGCCTTCCCAAGCCAGAGATGATATATATTCCCTCTGTCGAGTTCTGGTTCTTCTTCTGGGTCTCCTTACAGTGGGATATACCAAACCATTTGTGAGGGAGGCGCCCAGAAAAACTCCTAACCAGAGGCTTGAACCATCCTCAAGTGAGATCTTTTGACGTGGAGGAGCAGTGATCTTTATTCTGAGCTCCAACTGGATGACTCACCACCCAGTCACCCAACAGAGGAAACTCATTCCAGCAGCTTGCATCCAGGATTTTGTTTCTTCAGTCATGGTCCTCCTTACATCAGAACTGTAGGTGAGGGTTGAAACATAGATGAACTAATAAAACTGAGATATTTGCCTATTGGTTCAGCTCACAATACTGTAGACCGGAGCGACTCCCTCATTACTGCTAATGAGGCCCTGGTCTTTAGATCCACCTCCATCCTAACTGGTTGATAGTCACGTGTTTTGACCTCCGGCAAAGAGAGGGGTGTAATCTCTCATCCTGAATCTACCATAATCTCTTTTGTCTTTGCCGCATTAACGCTGAGGTTGTTTGCTTCGTTCAGCAAGCTCCTCCACGTTCCCCATAAACGTCTTGTTTAAGATGAGATCAAAAACAGCGGCGTCAGTTGCAAGGTTTATAATCTGAGATACTTCACAGAGGAATCATACATGAGCAGTAAGAGAATAAGAGAGGGCTCAGGACACATCCATGTGGGACGCCAGTGTTGAGTGTCGCCGGATGGTCATCGTTCTTCTCTTTTTTTCACTTTGAACTTACTCACAAAACTCTCTCTAATCTTCCCAGTTCATTTTTGCAAACAAAGAATGTGACACTCACATACAGACCAATCAAAACTTGCAATAAAATATATTTATTTAAAAAATACACAATATATACACTTTAAACTGGACTCGTTGTCCTTAGCAGCTGTCGTACCATTCCCCATTCAGGAAATGGCTGAAATATACATAAATACAACCAAAAAGCTTTAAATTAAAACAAATATATATACATACATACATTTATATAAATTAAACATTTTCAGAACAAAACAGCTGTTGTTCACTGGCGTAAAACAATAAATCACATTTACCAGCAATGCAGAGGGTCTGAGATCGAGACCACAGAATTTAGTTTTGTCTCGGTAATAGTGTAAACACTGAGAGGCTTGGAAAACAGAAACAGTCATGAGAAAAGATGTGGAACACGAAAAGAGGTCGATTTAAAAAAACAAACAAAAAAAACAAAACAGTCGCTCTGACAGGAAATAACGGTCAAAGTTATTTGACACCACTTTTTTTGTAAATGACAATTTCTTGGAAGCAGCGAGAACTTGTCCCGATGCCAAGTGGAATCCATTTCTGGTCAGGTAGGACGTTTTGGCTACTTGAACTTCCTAGCGGTGCATTTTAGCTGCGGGTTTAGCTGAGGTATAAAGAAAGCAGGAAACGGATCTTTAAGGACAACACGCCCCTGGAGGTGTGCTGAAACACTGTGAACACACCGGCAGCGAGGCCTCGCGGCTCAGTTTGATCCCTCAGGGGGTGTCTCAGTTCGCCACGACCTTTGACCTCATCCAGTCCAGGCTGGCAGGAAGCCTGCAGGAACAGAAAGACGGGATGAGAAAGCTGCGCGCCGTGAAGCGTTTGTTTTCCCATGCACAAAGCGACGCGGGTGTGCGCTCACCCCTCTCCGGTTAGGGCGCAGCACGCCTGAACGTGCCAGGAGTGCGTCATGATGGAGTCCAGCGTCAGGCACTGGGAGATCTCCGCCGCCGTCATGGAGCCCTTCACGTCCTGTTTGTTGGCCAGAACGAGAACGGCTGCGTTCTGCAGGTCCTAGGTGAAAAAAAGAAAAACAGGAAGAGCGCGTGTGACTTCTTTTACATTCGCAAAGCGCACGCCCACAAGACGAAACGCTAAAATAAGAACGCCGGTGCTTCAAAGTTGATCGCTGTCACAGCAGAACGGGTCATGGACGGAAACTTCCTCGTTTTGTTGCGTCACGGGTTCGTTCACACGCCTCACATTCATGACGCAGTGAGTCACACCAGGGAGTGCGTCACAACGCCCGGGCCGCTTCGCATAATCACAAAAGACTTTTACGTCCAGGAAAAAAGGCTTCACCGTTAGATGCACAAAAGCAACGTAACACTGTGCGCTGTTTATTAAACGGCGCACGTGGGAGGCAGATTTTTGGTGTGGGGCAACGGCGAACACGTTCACACCTCATGCGCAAGCATCCGGTGCAGCTCGTCTTTGCTGACGGTCAGTCTCTCTCGATCCGTGCTGTCCACGACCAGAATGACGATCTGAAAGAGACGTGTCCGACGCCTTTAGCCCAGAACCAGTTTGTGTTGGGTCCAGTTAAAGAGCAGCGGTGACGGGAGCGAAGTACCTCGGTGTTGGAGTAGTACGAGTACCAGCCGGCCCGGAGACTCTCCTGCCCTCCCATGTCCCAAACCATGAAGTGTGTGTTTCGGACTGTGATCTCCTCAACGTTGCTGCCGATGGTGGGAGACGTGTGGACGGCCTCTTTTGTCAAACTGGGGGCGAAAACGCAAAAAAATTAGAGACAACTGCTCAAGTCTTAGATCAAATCCTGAAAAAGTTCAAATACTTACTACTGATAAAGGATGGTGGTCTTCCCAGCGTTGTCCAAACCCACAATGATAACTTTGTGCTCTGTAGGAAAGTCCAAAGTGTAAAAAAAAAAAACTGCTTACTCTGCAGCTGATGAGTTGTGTAACATTACTTCACAGAGATAAGATAAAGAGATGAGCAGACAATTCTCATGCCTGAGCCCCAAAATGAAGCTAAACTAAATTAAAATCATCCCATTAAAGAGGTTAAAGTTGTAATATTTGATTCTGAATGATGTTACCCTTACAAGGCTTAAAGTGGCTCCGTTACAATCAAATAAATAAAAAAGCTTTTAAGCGCCACAGAAGCATATTTTTACCTGCGTCTCCGAACACGGCCATCATTTTGGTCAGCAGGAAGCCCATGTTCAACGAGCGCGTGACGGAAAACAAACAAAAACAGGAAAATAAATAAAGAAGGAGACAAACTTGAGTTTCTGTCAACAGCTGACTGACAGAAAACTGCGCTTTAAGCCTTAAATACCGGTTTCCGCTCCACAGCGCGCACAGGAAGGAGGCGCTTCTCAGCGGAGATGCGTTCAGGCATCGTGGGAAATATTAAGACTCAAAGAGGTGCGGGACGACTGGCACGTTTTAGCCATCTGCGAGTTGATTTGCTCACCAAACTGAAACTTGAGCTGTTTGCATTAACAATAATAATAAAACCGTTTGAAGATTAATTTAAAAAAAAAAATTACTGTAAATTTCACAATAATCATTCGTTCAACATTTATTTATACAAATTAGTTCCATTGAGTCTCGGGGACACATTTACAAGCGAGACCTGAATTTCTAATCAACTGTATGTTTAGCCATGTAGGTTAAAAAGATACATTTTTATAAGTTGTAGCTGGCTAATTAATTAAATTAAGCATTCAATTTGATCGTTTTCCGTCTACATAATGATTTAAATTCATAATGCTACAACACTTTTTTCAGCTATGTTTCTTTAAATTTGTTTTACCTTTAAACAAAATCTATAAATGAGTAAAATTCACTTTTAGGATAAGTAATGACTGGCTAAAAAAATAAGAAACGCTTTTAGATGTTTTTAGTAAAATCTTGTTCCTTATACATGTATTAATTATTCTTATATTTTTTAAATATATTACTGGGGATATTTATTCTCCGTTTTGTATCACTGTTGTGTGTTTTTAACTATAATAAAGTCTGTGTTAGCTTTTAAAATATGAAACTAAGCAAAACAGCACAGCTCAAAGTTCACTGATGCCATGGATATTGCATGAACGGTTTCACGGCCGCAAATGAACGATATCTCTGATTTCCGAGTTTTTTTAGGAGTACCTGAATGTTGCCTTATGACAGCCGTGAAGCGTGGACGGAGCTTGTTGCGTAGTGACGTTTTTCAGCCAAATATGGTCAAGGGAAGTGAAAGTGTTTTCGTTCTCTCTGAGGAAAGGAAAAACTTGGCGGAGCAAATTGAGAGAAACACCCAGTACTCACCGTACAGTACAGTACAGGTACTTCACAGGAACTTACCGGACCAGTTCGTCAGAGAAATTGTATATGTTGCATTTACAGTAGCCTTACTAGCCTATTTAGATTTCAAAACATGTTCAGCTCATTTGAGCCTCTGTTTAAATTATTTTAATCTCTTTTTTTTTAATGTCCAGAGGACCAGATTTAGCATTTTTAGATTTTTCTACCTGGATTAT
The DNA here is from genome assembly GCA_032273985.1 of Hypsolebias coamazonicus. Taxonomy (NCBI): domain Eukaryota; kingdom Metazoa; phylum Chordata; class Actinopteri; order Cyprinodontiformes; family Rivulidae; genus Hypsolebias; species Hypsolebias coamazonicus. Next base: position 4,725,254 of record JAVCKU010000022.1, read on the forward strand.
TGCGCATGTATCAGGGTATTTTAATCTCTGTTCAGCTCATTTTAGCCTCTGTTCAGCTCGTTTTAGCCTCTGTTCAGCTCATTTTAGCCATTGTTCAGCTCATTTTAGCCTCTGTTCAGCTCATGTTACCCCCTGTTTAACTCATTTTAGCCTCTGTTCAGCTCATTTTAGCCTCTGTTCAGCTCATGTTACCCCCTGTTTAACTCATTTTAGCCTCTGTTCAGCTCATTT
>JAVCKU010000022.1:4741930-4752630 GCA_032273985.1 Hypsolebias coamazonicus
GTAGAAAAAACTGCGACTTATACGCCGGAAAATATGGTACATGGGAAACATGCGCTCAAGGGTTGAGTTGCCCACTGGACAAGTAACGTGGTACAATCACATTGTCCCTCAGTACCATTTAATACTGAATGTCTCTTTGAAACAAATGGATTATTAAGGTGTTCCCTTCAAAAAGACAGGTATACAGTCTCCACCACTGACGTCTACACTGACACTGAGGGATCGTATGGGTGGGACAAAATGATCAAAACAAGGAACAGCTGAGGGGACCAGGCTCAAGGAGGGTGCACTGTTTCTGCACAGAGGTGGGGAAAGACCAAACTAAGAACACAAGAAAACACAATACAGGTAGTCCTCGACTTACAAACGGGTTCCGGACCTAAGGACCGTTCGCAACTCGATTTTGCCGTAACTCGTAGCGCCGGCCACATGGCGGCCGTAACGTCTTTTTAAACACATTTTTTTCAATGTAAAACAACAGCGTACTTAGAACGCCATTTTATTGTGTTTCCAAGCAGTTAGCTAACAAAATACCCTCAAAAAAAAAAACATCAAATGCTGCATAAAAAAGACAACGTAAGGTGTGATGACGTCACAGGGGCGGCGCTGTAAGTCAGAGTTGCCGTAAGTCGATGGCGCCGTAAGTCGGGGACTGCCTGTAATCACAAAACAACATAAAGAGAAATACAGATACACATAGACTTGTATACAGAGGTTTGTGCAGCCATTTGTGTAGTAAAGAACCAAACACACTAGGACTGAAGCTTTGTGGTCTCTGTAAAGACTACTTGTCTTCCCAAAATGATAATACCACAAAAACTCCTTAACACGTAACATACCCTTGTACGTGATGTTTCTATTAATGTTGTCTTTAATGTTTTATGCCACCAATAAACAATAAGTGACAATGTGCCAAAGAAAAATCTATTGAACCAGTGAACATCTTTTACAGCAGCCCATACGGTAAGTGCAGTAAGTGCTATGTCATCAGTGATATACAAATTAACTTCTAAAGTCAAACCAGATCAAAATGGCTGCCACAGCTAAGAAACCTTGGCAAACATGAAAAAGATGCAACTGAGACTCGACACTAGGACATGAAGTGATTTGTAACAGAAGTGTGGCTTGAAATTCCATCATCTTTAAACGCGTCTTCCTTTGAGTTGTGGGGGTCACTGGTGCCCATGTCCAGCTGTCACTGTGGGAGAGGCAGGGGACACCTGGACATGTCTCCAGACCATCACAGGGACACCCTGGAGAAAATTTAGAGTCACCAATCAGTCTAACGTGCATGGTTTTGGTCTGTGAAGAAAACTGGAGTACCTGGAGAAAACACACACATGCACGGAGAGAACATGCAAACTCCACCCAGAAAGACGCCCCCGGCTGGGATTTTTTCAGCTGTCAGTCATCAGTGTGTTGGACCTTCATGCACTGGCTGATCCTTCACATCCAGCAGTTTTTCCTGCTGCTCACTGGTACAGCTAGCGTAGCAGCTAGCATAGCAGCTAGCATAGCAGCTAGCAGCGAATTGCTAGGCCAAAAGAGTTGCATGAACTATGTTCAGCTCACGTAACTTTAGCAGATCAAACTGAGAGGATGACGTTCTCAGAAAATACAAGTGCCGTGACAAAAAGTGATGGGCTGCCAAAAATCGATCGGCGTCATGGGGGCACGCACGAGAGTGTGCACGGGAGGACTCGCTGTTTTATTTCTTTGTATTGAACAAGATTATCGCTAGTTTAATGCTAGCTGTACCAGAGAGCAGGAAATCCACTGGAGGTGAAGGGTCAGCCTGTGGGCGTGAAGGTCCACCCACTGACGTTGATTGACAGCTGAAGTCATTCTGCAATAAATAAGCTATTATGAAAAATTAAATCATTAAATAAGAATAAAAATGAAAAATGTTCTTATTTCGTAATGTTTTATTATTTAATTTTGAGCATTTTGGTGCTGTTTGCTGGAAATGGTGCATATTTTTTAAGACTTGACCAAAACTAAGACACTTCCAGCGTTTCTCAACATAAAACGATCTTGGCTGTGAACAATATGCATTAATTTAAGGACTGCTGTGTTTTAATAGGCATCACTGCATCTGTGCAGCTGAGCCTTGACTTTAATCTTAACCTAAACTCAGTTTACGACTTGGCTCTTACTAGAAAATGCATTTCAACAGTAGAACTGGAATTTTGTCTCTATACGAACCATCTCTCCTGACATGGTAGAAGATTAAATACCCATACTCCTGAAGAGATGATAAAAACATTTAACACAATTTTTAAAGTACACAAACAAGAATGTTTTAGAAAATTTAATCTAAACTCAGATTTTTTTTCAAAGAAGTCCTTCATGTTTTTTAATGTATTTTATCAGTTACACCATGCCTCAAAGGCATGAGAGCAACGTCTCGTCTTCTCTTCATATAATATTTGAAATGTTTACAAAATGCGCCTGTTTTCATTTCTGTCATCTGCCATGTCCTGCTTGATGTCATCGTGGTGGAACATAAAGGTGGAGAGATGCCGCAGGCAGCTCTGGACTCTGTTCTTCAAAAGAAAACTTCTCAGTAGAAAGAAATGTGTTGGGAGGTTACGGACACGTCCTCGTGAGACGTTCCAAATTTCCACCGGTAAGTGTTATCAGAAAAAAAATAGACTGTAAGTCGCCTAAGCTTGCTCTCCACTTTCCCACGCCAGTCTCTTGAGTTTAAACTACCTGGAAATGTGTTAACCGCATACGTTTGCTGGAAATAACCACTAACGTGTTGGGGAATATCATGGGTTTGACAAAGCAACACATTTCTGGCGCAGTAATGAGAAGATTACGGTAAGGCGCCATACAGCGCCGTCCCACAATGCTCTGGTTCGGCTGTTCAGCGCCGCACATGGCATGTCACCCGCAGCAAACAGAATAAGACTTCACAGTCCCTGCTGCGGACTGAGTTTCACGCTCCGGGCAGGTAAAGGTTAGCAGTGCAATTCGCAAGGACCCCCTTCGAGGACAGCCGAGTCGGACTCGAGTCAAACCCATTACAAGGGGCAAATAAGTTGCATGAAATATTCACCCCCTAGCTTGTGTCCAGAGAATTGGAACCATAAATAATTCACGAGGGGAAGTTGGAGGCATGTCTGATTTGCTTTACCCAAGGCTTGCGCTACTTGTTGTTGTGTTTGAGTGGATACTGTTGGTCTCATCACCACTGCACGACTACTGGGAAAAGGAAGCTGAGAGGTGAGTGGCAGAGCAGCTGTTTGGATAAAGATGAACTCCTCCATCCAAAACAGTTTATTTCACCAGAGAATTTAAAGTTTTAAAGAAACTATTAAACAATCTCAATGATAATAAATCAGTTTGTCATTCTCAGGTGTAAAAAAAAATGCTTTTTAAACAGTGAATTGACTGAAATGTGCAACGCTAAATTTTAAATTCCACTCAGTGGTTTGTTTTGTATATAGAGAAGGTTAATGTGAAAATATCTCTTTAATACAGTGACCCTGAGGTGTAAATGAACATTTGAACAAACACAACAAAAACATATTAACATTACAAAAAAAACAGAATTACTTTAAGCCAAAGTGGAAGTGGTCAGAATCAAATTGGGGCGGGAAAAAAAAAAAGCAGAAGCACATTTGAAAAATACATAATTACATTTGAAAAAATGGAATTAAATTAGAAAACACAAAATCACGTTTGAAAACACAGAATTGCATTAAGCTAAAGAGGAAGTGGTCAGAATCACATTTGAAAAAAAGGAATTTGGAAAAAAAAATGGATTCACATTTGGGAAAACGGAATTACATTTGAAAAAATGGAATTACATTTGAAAAAATGGAATTACATTAAGCCGAAGCGGAAGTGGCCGATGCAGAAGTAACCGGAATCACATAAAAATAAATAAATAAAAACGGAATTACATTAAGCGAAAGCAGAACTGGACAGAATCACATTTGGAAAAAATAGAATTACAAAAAACAGAATTACATTAAGCGAAAGCGGAAGTGGCCGAAGCAGAAGTGGCCAAAGTGGAAGTGGCCGGAATCACATTTGGAAAAAATAAAATTACATTAAATCAAACCACCTCAGGGTCACCGTACTAAAGTAAAAAAAAAAAAACAAAAAAACAAAAAAAAAACACTACACTCTGGTTTGGCTTAATGTAATTCAGTTTTTTTTTTTTTTAATTCAAATGTTGTTCATGTACACCTCAGGGCCACCGTACAGATGTGAGGCGGAGGTGAAGTTAACTCAGCAACTCGTGACAGACGTGAGGAAGAGAGGAGCTGCAGGAGAAACGGAGACTAAACCCACGGGAAGAGAAGGAACCAGGTGTCTCGGTTTGTAGAGCGAGCGTCAGATTCTGGAGACAAAGGCGATTAACTCAGAGTGATTCCTTCTTCTTGCAAAGACGTGAAACCGGAGGAGGAATCCTGTTAGCGTCCACAAAGGACACGGGAAGCCTGTGAAGTTGAAGTTTAACGGTGCTGCAGGATGAGTTGGACGCCTGCATGAGCGTTTCCTTGAGTGATCTTCATCACATCTTCATCCCTGAAAGATTTATCATGTGTGAACATGGATGTCAGCAGCCAACTGGTCGATCCACAATACCAGGTGTTATTTATAAGACTGAGTTTACTGCAGCTCCTCAGACTTTTGGACAAATGCTGAAACGTTTAAACAATTTATTATTATTATTATTATTATTATTATTATTTTAATCCATCCAGAGGACCTGACTTAACTTTGTCAGAGTCACAGAAGAAACAGTCTTCCACGTTTAAACGGGTCACAGAACGTTTTTTTCTTCTTGCTTCTTGTGACACATCTTGTAAAGTTCAAGCTTATTTTTTTCTTGGATTATTATGAAGTTGATGTTGGACGTTTGAGCCACGGCTTTTTGTGTCTTCAGTTTCACTTCCTGTCTCCCACTCCTCCCAGCGATGCACGTGCGCTAAACCAGACACACTTTGCAGCTTTAACGATTCGTTCTCGCCTCCATTTCTGTCCCGTCCCGAGTGCTGACCACGACCTCCTCAAACCCACGGAGACGCTGCGCTTCATCGACAACCCGCTAATTAATACTTTATCTACCCGTCAGATGCTGAAGCTAACGGGACGCCCTGCGACCTCACCTGTTCCTGGTGGGGTGGGCCGGCGGGTTCCCGTGGCAACATCCAGACTTGAACTTCCTCCAGATTTACTGCCATGGAAACAGCAAAAACAAATAAACGATGTCAGACAGTAACCCGTCTCACTGATTCAGATTCACATCTTCCATCTGAACGTGCGGATGACTTCCTTCATAAACATAAATATTCTGGTTTGATCTGTAAATATGGAAACAGACGAGCCCAGCGTACGCGAGCAGAAGCCGCACAGAAGAATGAAGTGACTCAACTTCGGCTTTTGTCTGTTTCAGCTCGTTTGACGTCACCTGGAGGACGAGCGGTGATTCACGTTCGACCCGTTTCCACGAAGTTCTGACGACCTGTCGTGGTTACCTGGAGCTGAGCCGGTTCTGTCTCATGCGCTGCTCCTGCAGCTGACGGGTGTTCTCCAGTTTGACGGGGCTGGGAATGAAGCCCACCTCACAGCCCTCCTTCACCAGACGCCCGATCCACCAGTCGTTGTTGTACTTCTGCACAAACAACAAACAACCAGGCGTCAGTAAACAAACACGCACCAGACCTTCAGGCACAAACGCAGCATCATGAAAGACAAAACGCCAAATTTTCCTGTGCGTTGGATTTGAGTTTTCAAACTTCTAACACAATTTCTACATCATGAAACGGTTGTTAGGTCAAACTCAGGGTCCTCGGTTGTTCTTGGACCGTACTTCTGCACACACTGAGCTGTTTCAGTCTTCCACGTATCAAACGTCACGTTCAGTTTTTAGCTTCTGTTTTTTTATTTATTTAGTTAATTTAATCATTCATTTAAAAGAAACAAAATAAAACTAATTCATCAAAAAAGTAAAATAAAAAAAGAAAATAAAATAAAAAAATCGGAATGAAAAGGGTCCAGAAAGAGGAAAAAAATAATAATATATGCCCCTTATTTAAAAAAAAAATAAACAAATAACTTTAAACAAACAACAACTTAAGCTTGATTGACGATGACTTTTTCATTCCGATGATTTTAGCTTCAAGCTCATTTACTAATGATAAGAAGCCTTTTACTATTTATGTCTTTTAGCTTCTTTTTTAGCTAGTTTTGCTACTTTTAGTGAACTTTTTTATTTAGTTATTTATTTTTACTGTTTTAGCTAGCATTTAGCTACTTTGTAGTTTTGGATCTTTGCTGGTCGTTTTTGGTTTTAACTCCAAGCTAAGATTATGCTCCTTTAAGCTTTTAAATAGCTTTTTGTGCCACACGTTCCATGCTGCTTTTAGCTACTGCTCTGCTACATTTAGCTTTTAGCTAGCCTTTCAATAGCTTTAGCTGGCCCTCTGTTTCTTCTAGATTTTAGCTAGCCTTTTGACACTTTTGGCTTCTAGTTAGTCATTTGGTATTTTGGGGAAGAATTTAACTATTTGTGTCTTTTAGCTACCTTAGCTTTTGGCTAGCCTTTTGTTTCTTTTTAGTTTTGCTACATACAGCTAATGTTTCACAATTTTTGCTAGCATTTTGCTAATTTTGACTCTTTTGCTAATTTTAGCACCAAGCCACCATTCTACTCCTACAAGCTTTTATGCATTGCCATATTTAGCTTTTAGCTAGCCTTCTGATTTTTTACTTATTTAAGGCATTTATTCATTCATTTAAAAGAAACAAAATAAAACTACATTAGTTCATCAAAAAATATATACATACATATATTGATGAAAAGGGTCCAGAAAAAAATTTTTCTTATAATATCTGCCCCTTATTAAAAAAATAAACCAACTTTAAACAAACAACTTTGATTGACAATGACTTTGATTCTGATAATTTTAGCTTTGAGCTAATTTACTAATGTTAAGAAGCATTTTACTACTTATGTCTTTTAGCTTCTTTTTTGCTAGTTTTGCTACTTTTACTTAACTTTTTTTTTTTTTTTTACTGTTTTTGCTAGCATTTAGCTAGTTTTGGATCGTTGCTAGTCGTTTTCTGGTTTTAGCTCCAAGCTACGATTATGCTCCTTTAAGCTTTTAAATAGCTTTTTGCCACATTTAGCTTTAAGGTGGCCTTTGTCTCCTTTACGTTTTAGCTGCTGTTGGGCTTATTTTTGCTCTAACAGCTCAGTTTCAGCTTCTTCGTTAAATTCATTCCACCCTCAGATGTCATTTTTGCAGAAAATATAATCATGTTACGACAACACAGCGTTTCACTTGTTAGTCCTGAAGAAGTCCTCCAGCTCTTTCTTCATCTCAGTTTCCTGTAAAACATTTTAAACCTGTGTTTTCTCTTCACCCCCCACCCCAGAATTTGGATCGCCGGTCTCTCACTGCAGTGCACCGACACCCACTCGTGGCAGAACGCTGCAGCAGAGGCTAAAAGCTCATTGGCTTTCCACCCACCATCACTGCCAGTTGAATCCCTGCTCCTGACGTCCTCCTCTCCACAGGCCCTCTTCGACTGCGTCGGAGCCTACGCTACAATGAAATCACAACTTTGTGTTGTGCAGTGGAGCACAGCTGCTGTTCAAACCTCTTTAATGTGCAGGAAGTCTTTGGCTTCAAAGGAAATGGCCATGCCCTGCACCGGAACATCATCACTGGGACCTGGGTTGTAGCCGACATTGGTGCGCACAGCAAACGCCACTGGTTTGGTCTGGAGTCATAAAAAGAAAAGAATATCAGCACTTTTTGAGCATTAAACATACAGTTTGCTGCCTCGATCAAAATCAAAGATGGCAGAATTCAAACTTCTTCAGCTTTAAGATCAGGTAATGATGAGCAACGCACAAAGACGACTCCGTTTTCAAAACAAAATAAACTTGCTCTGCTGCAGATTGCCGGGACAGTTGATTTCTGACCTTTGCTTTCTCAAGCGTGGCCAGAGCCTGTCTGTCCGCCTCCTTCCTCAGAGCCTCGGGGTCCTCCTCCAGGGACACGTCCGAGTCCGATGGCCGGCTGGTGTAGGAGTCTGCGGAGCCCTGAAACGCACATTCAGTTCACCAGAAGATGAGCACATTAGAAGCAAGAGAAAACGAACTCGTGGAGCTTCGTGTTTTCATCAAATCACCCGTTTGTTCATCTTCGGCTGAGCGTGCGTCCCGGACCTGAGCGTTCAGGTCCACGGTGAGCCGCATGAACATAAAGAGGCCCTTCACATCGCATGCAGGCTGACTCTGTGCAACTCGAGGGGGCAAACGATGCATTACAAGCTGACATTTCCACTGCTGCAGCAGCGCAAGCGAGCTCTGAAAACTTTGTGCAAAAAGGCACAATAGGTTTGGCGTGTGGGCGTGTCGAGGACGAACAAAAACACGAGCTGAGGACTGTTTATAATATCAGCGAGGGTATAAAGTTCTCATGAAGTGGCTAAAGTTTCCAGCACATTCACCACTCGGCTGCAGTAACCCGACTCTGTCCTGCTCACCCTGATTCAGACGATGAAAAGCTGCAGCTCGGTGCACCCTTTGAGTTTGAGCTTTCATTTTATGTAACAATCCTACTTGTTCTCAGTTTTTCCTTTTGTTTTTATGTTGTTTTATTTTAGCTGACAGGCAGCCTGGCGCTCTGTAGGAGGTGCTGACAGGAATGCGGACAGCTGAATGTGCCAGGCAGAAGAAGTGAGTCACACGCTGCAGGTTTTTAAAATAGTTGTGAGAATGCACCAAACGATGACACGCACCATACGTGACGCTGATTGAAAAATAACCCAAACATCAAACACAAATCAACAAACACTCAGCACCAGGCGGGGGACTTCGTTTTGGATCTGATGCATCAGTTTCAGTGACATCAAACTGTTTTTAAATGTCACAAAGTGGGCCAAACGCTCCCAGTGATTCACTTTTATCGCCCACCTTCAAAAAACAAAAGCAGACGATAATGATGTTGCTCTTGTCTGGTTGTGTGGATTCGTCTGTGTGTCTGTTACCAAACTACCGCACGAGTCACTGGACAAACTACTAAACCTGCGACAGGTGATCGTTGTCACTGAAGAGCAACAGACAAGAGTGAGGTTCTGCCTCGAACGCAGGAGTTTCAGTGTCTGGGTTTTGTTCATGCGAGAGGGAAGAATGGAGCCTGAGATCGACAGACGGATCAGCGCAGCTTCAGCCGTATTGTGGATGTTGTGCCAGTCTGAATTGGTGAAGACGGTTCTGAGCTATAAGGAGAAGCTCGGTCTGCGTTCCTATCCCCACCTGTGGTCTCAAACTTTAGGTGGTGGCTAAAAGAACGAGATTGTGGATACAAGCGGTAGAAGAAGTTCAGATATTCGGGAGAGACTCGGAGAAGAGCCGCTGCTCCTCCACGTTGAGAGGAGCCAGCTGAGGTGGTTCAAAGTGAGCGGACTCCTCCTTAGGGAGGTGCTTCATGCATGTCCAACTGAGAGGAGATCCCAGAGAAGACCTGCGCTGGAGTGGGGATACTGGAAGAGGCTGTGGAAAGAGACGTTCCCATCACATGATCAAAATGGACGAGGCGGCAGCAGTTTGGGTCGAACCTTGAAGTCCACATTATGTGTGATCGCACACGACGTGTTCAAGGAGTAAATGTTGAGTTGACTCTTAGCTACCACCACCTCAAATGTGAGCTCAGTGTCAGTAAATGTGACTGAGCGATGGACACGTCTGTCTACAGTAAATCAATTGGCTGTAACAGCCATCTTGAATTCAGCTGATTCCAAATGTTGATCAGTTGTAGAAGCACATTCAAAGATTACTTTGTGAAAGTTTGATTGAAATATGTCCAGTGGTTCATAAGATATTTTGCTAACAGACAAACAGGGTTGACTCCCACAGTAAATGCCAACATTTAAAATAAATATGTTGCACCTACATTATGTATTGGGGACGATGCTCGGCTACTACTGCGCCAAATTTTAGGTCAAAACTGTAAAAATTTACAGAGTTATAGTATATTTTTGTGTTTGCTACATTTGATGAGCTGTGGCGGCCATCTTAAATGGATTGACCACAAAACACATTGAGCTGTAGACGTACATCTTGTGATTAAAATTAAAAATTTGTCCGGTAGCTCGCGAGATGTTTCGCTCACTCGACAGGCGCAAACACGCACAGACAAGGACAAAAACATCGTTGCCCTTTTGTTTTAGCCGTGGTCAGTAACAGCTCCAACACACACGTTCACAACTTCAAGCTCGGTGGAAGATTCTAACATGTTCAGAGAAAATAAAGAGTTTCTGTGTGATTAACCGTCCTCCCCACCTCTGATCCGTCTCTGCTCCGTTAGGCGTGAAGAAAACAAACAGACATGTTGATTTTAGCTCAGCCGCATGTTGGACCGAGGCGTGCTGCGACTTGGCAACAGCAGAATGAACGTATGACACTCCCCGTTACCACGGCGACCCATCGCATCCGCGGATCACCCACAAACCATCCCCACTTCCTGTTTCAGTGGAGCAGCAGCAGCTTTTTACTGTTCAGTTTCAGATGAGCAGACAGCAGGGCCGCTGCCAAGTGGGGTCCAGTGGGGGGCAATGGCCACCCCTAAATAAATATATATTATTATATCATATACAGGTGGTCCCCGGTATCCGGCTTAGTTCCGTTCCACCGGCCCGGCCGGATACCGAAAAAGCCGGTTACC
>JAVCKU010000022.1:4752730-4763785 GCA_032273985.1 Hypsolebias coamazonicus
AACCCAAAAAAACTCAGAAAATAATGAAAATTTCTGAGAAATACTGCCGTTTCGGCCGATGACGTCACCGGGGGGGGAGGGGGGGGGGCGCGGATACGCGAAACAGCCGGTAACCAAGACAGCCGGAAACCGGGGACCACCTGTATATAAAGGGGTTTTAAACTCTTCCCACACTCTTAAAGTATTCCAAACAATGTTTCTAAACTCTAAACACTCTAAAAGAGCACAGAATGTCATGATTTCCGCTCCCTGCCTCCTCCGCTCTTTGCCGCAAGCGCTCTTGGCCACGCCCACTTCACCGCTCTGCATGAAGAACAGCTGATCAGCCGCAGCAGGAAGTTTGTCCTGCAGTGTGGGCTGCACACATGTGCAGCAGGTGCTAAATAATTTTAAATAATTTATTTTAAATAAAGAATTCCATGCAGATCATGCGGCTCATCCTTCAGTCAGCCAACTGCGAGTCATGTCGAATCTTATTCTGAAAAACCGCGACAGAGCGAATCCATGATAAACGAATACTTTGCGAGGGTACTGCTGTATGTAGTTTATTTAAAATGGAAAATAAAACGAGCTCTAGCGCCCCTGACTGAGGAGAACCCATCTGAAACCAATGTCCTCAACATCAGGATGCTTTCAGGAGGTTGTATGGTGATTTTTTTACAAATCTAAATTCAGGAGAGGACAAGCTAGTGATAGTACTTCTCTTAATAAGTGATAGCTGTAGATAAAACAAATTAAAGTAGACCTGCGTATATCAGAAGGTGATTCTCTAACTCTTGTATTGCTGTATTTGTGGTGGTGAAGGGGTGGCCCCCACATGGCCAACCCATTAAAACATTTCTGGAGGCACCACTGGCACCTGATAATGACTTTCAGAAACTTTCAATAAAATCTGCACAGTGTTTCATGAGATATTTTGCTAACAGACATTAAGAGTTGATTCCAGCGGTTAAAGTTTTGATGTTACACAACTACCGTATTTTTCTGACTATAAGGCACACTTAAAATCCTTTAATTTTCTAAAAATAAATTGACAGTGAGCTTTGTGTATTGATTCTGGTTGTGCTTACTGACTCGAACTGATTGTACGTACATGGCGCCCAAAAAGAACTTATTTCGCTTAATGCGCATTATAATCCGAAAAACGCGGTAGTTATGGCTCAGAGCAGAACTTATTCTATAAAACTGACTTGAGTTCGTTAAGATCCTTTTTCTGTGGCGGCCATCTTGAACCAGGTTGACTAAAGGCTGATCAGCGATCACTTTCTAAATGTTTTTTAAATTAAATCTAACCGTGTTTTCTCAGCAGGTCATTGATGCAGCAGAAACATGAGGGTGGAGGACAGGTGGACTACGACTCCGTGTTCGTCTGTCCGTTGGATCAACATCACACAGAAAACACATAAAAAGAGACTCAGAAGGATGAAAAAGACAAAACTCGGTGGATGAGCAAAAGAAAACTCCTCAGGAAGCTCTAAAGGTCTTTTCCCATGAAACCCATCAGAACGTCCTCAGAGTGAATTACAAGCTTTTCCTTCCTCCCTGATGTCATCAGGTTGAGCCTCTAATTTAGCCGCTTGCTTCACTTCACATTCAGCTCCTGATCAAAATAGCTGCGGGTCACCTGACGGCAGAGCTGCGTTCCTATTGGCCGAGGCCCCGGCAGTGTCATAGTAACGGCGGCTGCAGCTCGTTACAGGCAGCCGGCGAGGGCCACAAGGGGAGAGGCGACGTCGGGATCGATTGTGAACTCACGGAGGGGAAATAATCGGCAGGCGAAGCTTTTCAGCAGCCGATGGATGAAGCATTCTCCTCACGCTGTGCGAGCTGAAGCTGTGAGGCCGAATAGATTTGAGCAACAGTCGCATCACACAAGACATTTTGACATGTCGAGGGGCTTCAATACGACGGAGCTGAAAGTTTTCTGTCGTGTGGGAACAAGAAGGAGAGGTGAAGCCGCCTGATCATCTCGTCTCCCATTCCCGCTCTGTGAATGAATGCGCTCCACACTGGAACTAACACTAAATGGTAATAGAGGGCAGGACGGTGAAAAAACTAATTAAGGAACTAGCATTCCTCGAAGGAATGAATCTTGCCTTTGCTTTAAACTAAAAACATTTTATGATGAGACACAAAGTTACAGCAGTCTTGGTAAAAAAAAACAACTTGAAAACAATGAAGTATCACACTCAGAGTGTGTGCTGGGAAAGACTCAGCTACTACCACATCAAATTTTAGGTCAATGTCTATAAAACGGACAGATGCGTAGCCATTTGTGTGCTTTTTGTGGTTTGTGGCAGCCATCTTGAACAGGTGCAGCTGTACGTCCAGGGGTTACTTCCTGCACGTTTAGTTGAATTTCAACTACTGGTTCATGCATGCCCTGATGCATGCTCAATAATCCAGATAGAAAAATAAAAAAAAAAGCTAAGTCTGGTCCTCTGGACATTCAAAAAACTGGTTCATGCAATATTTTGCTAACAGACAAACTATAAAGAAGGCTACAACAATAAAGAAGACGATGACCATACTGACTTAGCGTTATTATTGTTGGTGTCTTCGGACCATGACCTTCACGAGCACTGGGACGGTTTGTGGCCCGCTTGGGATGAGAGTCCAGAACCAGGTTCTCAACTTTAGCCCCCTTTGGGTCGAGGGGGAGTCTTTGCCTCAGATGGAGGAATTCAAGCATCTGAGTGTCTTGTTCATGTGTGATGGTAGGATGGATTGGTGCACCGTCTTCAGTAATGAGGGTGTTGTTTTGATCTTTTGTGGTGACGAACGAGTTGAGGGTCTGTCTGTGTTCCAACCTTTACCTGTGGTAACAAGGTGTGAATCATGGCTGAACGAACGAGATCCTGGACCAGAGCAGCCGAAATGAGCTTCCTTTGTTGGGTGGCCGGGCACAGGCATGGAGCCATGGCGAGGAGCTCCTCTGCTGATTGAAAGGAGTCAGCTGAGGTGTTTCATCTGATTAGGATGCCTCCCTTTGAAGGTTTTCCGCTCATGTCTGGGAAGAGACCCCAAAACTAAAGGGGTTACAGATCCTCTCGCATCTGGGAACACCTTGAGACCTCTAAGGATCTCTCTCGTCGTCTCCCCTGCCCTGCGGGGCGTCTGTGTCACTACGTACCTACATGCAGGATGTTTTTTTTCAATCTCAGGCTCTCTCTCCTCGGCCAAGCAGTGAGAGCTTGATAGTAATTGTTTTTTTTGTCTCCAAATCCTAAACATGTGTCGCTTTCATCACTTTTTCTGCCTGAACAGGTCTCACTTGTAACTGAGTCTTCGAGGCTCGTTGTGATTTATCTGTAAATAAAGGTTGAATTAAGGAGAGGGAAGTCTGTGTTTCACTTCTGGACCTGTTGCCTCCACAAACCGACCACAGAGAAGCAGCAAAAGATGGAGACTCTTGTTGGGATAGTTTAATGATCAGTCCTCAGCTTTATTCTCTTCATCAAATCGTCTCTGTCGCCCTGTGTCTGTGCAAGCTTTGAAAGATTTTAGTGACCCAGCAGCAGCAGGTGCTGTTAGACCTGATCACCATCCCGGGGTAACACATACCGCGAACCCTCCACCTCGATAATTAAACGGATTTAAAAAAAAACGTCTTCGCACTTTCATCTGACGACATGAGAATCGTGAAAAAGAAGGAAAAGTGAGAAGATTACATTTCCTATTTGCGTTATCTGAAGTTTCTTCAGGAGCGCGTCATCGAGGAAGATTAAAACAGCGTAAACTGAGCACAGAAGATGTGAGATTATATCATCTTCAGACAGAGAGAGTAAATTAAGAGCAGGAATAAGAAGCTGTGGGTCCCACAGGACGGCCACATGTACAAAGGACATCTGAACCCTTTAGCTGGCGGCGCAAATGGCCTTTTCTCTTCTCACTGTCGCAGCGCCATGGCAACCAGATGGACGGAGTGGAAATGACCAGAAAGATGAGTCAGAGACGGGAACAGAAACCCGTTTTTACACATCATCATCATCATCAGAGGAACTCCTGCAGCTCAGATCAGACACGATCGCTTCACAAGACACTAAAACGTAGAATGAGACCGAATCTACTGACGAGGTTCGTGTTCATGTCTGTTTTGTGGCCTTTCTCACAGAGAAGAGTGTCAGACGCATAGAATGATCATCCATAACATTACGACCAGTGAAAACCATTTGACAACTTGTTACGGAGACAAAAAGGTGGATCGCTCCCTCTGAGTCGAGGCTGAGTCTCTGCTTCAAGACGAGGAGCTCAGGTATCTGAGATGGTTTGGACATGTCCAGAGGAGGGACAGTGGTTCGGACATGTCCAGAGGAGGGACAGTGGGTATATCGATAGAAGGATGTTAGAAATGCATCTGCAGGAAAAAGACAAAGAGGAGACATATGGATGCAGTTCGCGAGGACATGGAGGTAGTTGGAGTGAGGACAGAGGACGGAGTGAGGTGGAGTCCAAGAGGGAACAGCAAAAAGAAGAAGACGTGGGAGAGAACCTGACTTGGCAAGAAAATGCACAGTGCTTGTCTGATGAATGAATGAAAACTGAGGGATATCATGGACAGGGACTAATGAACGACGTGGAATCACCTGGAGCGATGACTACTGCGGACAGGTGAGAGTGGGCGGGGCTGGAGCCCATCAAAGAACCCAGATAAAATTAAAAAAAAAAAAAACAGGATCAAAAAATAAAACCAACAAACACAAAAGACTATAAATATATAAATAAAATGAACAAAAAGTAGCAAACAGTGGTCGTAATGTTATGGCTGACCAGCGTGTCTATGATCAGTAGTTCTGAAAATTGTTGGGGGGGGGAGGGGCAGTGTTGTTTTGCTGTAATTCTTTGATCCTAAATCAATAAATAATGAATAAATTTGATCATAACTAAAACAAAACAGTGCAAAGTCTAGTTGTGATGAAGGAAAATAAATCAATAAAAGAAACAGAAACATGCTAAATATTACAAGAATATTAATAAATTTTGTAAAGGTTTTTGGGACGAACTTCTCAGACGTCCAGAGGGTCTGCAACCCTCTGCAAGGATGAAACAAATATGAACCGGCGTCACATCTGGATCTCAAACACCGACAGGAAGTGACACGTTTAGCAGGTTGCACATCAAGTTTTCACTTAAACGTGTTCAAAATACAGTTTTATTCTTTGTTAGCTTCACAAATTCACCAGATAATCATTGGGCCAGCATACCTGAATGCTGTAAAAACAGGAAGTAGTTTTGTTCATCTGCTTGCGATTTTAAATCATTTAGCCTCAGAATATGATACTGAACGAACAATCAGTGAGATATTCTTTTATTAAAGATAAAATAGAAACGTGGATCCGACTTTAAAGACAATGACGAGGTTTGAAATTAAACGTAGAGAACTTGAACGTTATCAGACAGCTCGGTTTAAAGCACTCACTCCGGTAGTTTTCCAGTTATTTTGATAGTTCAGAAACGTGGACCCACACTCAACGTAAACAAAGAGTTAATCGACAATATGATAA
This sequence comes from Hypsolebias coamazonicus, assembly GCA_032273985.1. NCBI lineage: Eukaryota > Metazoa > Chordata > Actinopteri > Cyprinodontiformes > Rivulidae > Hypsolebias > Hypsolebias coamazonicus. Next base: position 4,758,235 of record JAVCKU010000022.1, read on the forward strand.
CATTTGATATGGTCATTAGAAAAATCTAAACAAATGTGTTCTTGTTTTTAGTATTTACACCTAGATTTGATTATTATTATGACACTACTTTTATTTTATTTTTTTTTAATATTGTCTGTCTAAAACAGGTCTCTCTTGTAAATGAGTCCTCGTGACTCAATGAGACTAAACTGGATAAATAAAGGTTGAATGAGGAAAATTATATACGCTGTTTCATCACATGTAGCACATGTGGTGCAAATGACAATAAAGACTCTGACTCTGATTAATGCGTGGATTTTGTTTCTTACTTGAAATGTTTTGGTTTTGACCACACTGGAAGATCTTCGAGGCTTTTAAACATATTTAAGTGATAAATAACCAACAACCTGCTGAATTTTAAAGCTTCAGATGGTGACAGCATCTCCTGCAGCCTGTAGACTTCTGGTTTGTGTGAAGAACAAAGCTCTGAAAAATGATCATTATGTTCCGGTAAACACCTGAGCATCCAATTAAATGTAAATCATAAAAAAACAGGCCCGCCGTTCCCAAATGCAGGGAAGGAGCACGTTCTGAAGTCTGGCTCCAAGAGTCCCACCAGCACAACCAGACTCAGCCCGGGCTCGTCGGGGACAAGTCCCCCCCACCACCACCGCTGCTGCCCCCCCTGCAATGGTCGGACAGCGTCAGCTACTGGGACTGGGGTTCTAATTAAAAACGCTGAGCCTTCCCAGCAGCTGCGGCCCGGCCCAAAATGGCAACCTGGAAGAGGGCGAGCGAAGACGGCCTGAACGTCGCGCATGCAAACGTGAAAGGCTGGGACGGTGGAGGGAACGGGCCGGCGGGTCGAGCTTCCAGCTAAACATGCCCAGCTGTCAGAGACACGGAGATCGTTCTTACCACCACGGGCCTCTGGATCCTCTCAGTCCGCTCCATACCTCGATTGCCACGCTCGCCTCACCACGGCAAACCAAGGGGGGGTGGGTGGGGGGTGGGGGGCAACGCCACAGGCCGAGTTGTACGTGTGTTTGTCTTAGTTGAACAAGTGCATGTGTGTGTGTGTGTGTGATGAGATAAAGCCAGAAAGGACTCCTCTATGGGGCTGCGCTTCTAACCTCCAATGGCTTCGCACACCCACCTCCCACCTCCACAACCCAGAGGAACCTTGTGTAGAGGAAGGGAGCCGGAGCGGGCTGGGGGCTGGGGGGTCGGGTTGCAGGACTTATGCTACATTTGCAATCTGGGTAAATATATTTAGCCCTGGCCTGGACAGAAACAGGGACGTGAACAGGCTGAGGCCCAGAAGGAGGACTGGTATGCAGCCGTCAGCCATTCACCGCTCCCAGCGGACGTGTGACAGCGCTGGGCAGTGCCCAGGACCCCCCCCCCCCCCCCGCCCCACAAATCTCTTTGTGCCCCGTTCCTCCGTGGGTTCTGCTCTGATCCATCTCAGTGTCTACACCCTGCACTGATCTGAAACAAGGGGGTGTAAAAGCGCCGGTGGTTCGGTTCTGCAGCGGTGAAACGAGGACGTGAAAGTGAATCGGGGGAAACGAGCGGCGCTTGACGAGCCGAGCTTCTGAAGAACATCACGTCAACGTATACGCTGCAAATCACAGTGTCCTTTGGGAATGGGGCCTAAAGGCCAAAAAAAAAAAAAAAGGGTTGGGGGTGACACTCTAAAAACTAGGATCTACTCCGTCCACTAGAGGGCAACCTTAGACACAATGCCACAGCTTTCTTCTTCCTGCCCCCTCTGTAGCTGGCGATGACGCAATCAGCCGGGGGGGATGATGGATTACAGAGCTGTTAACAGATCCAGTGGGTCCTCGACCAGTCGGACCAGCAGCGCTCAGATCACGTTTCAAGGCCTCTCCTGAATCCAGCCCTGAAAAGCGTCCACAGCTTAGCCAGGAGTTGTTCCTTTGAGCGTTAAACAACTTCCCAAAGCCTCAAAACGAGTTTTTAATCAAAACGCCTCCAAAAGACAACGCCGCTGTAACGGTTGTCGTTTCAGTCTGCATCGGTTTTTCTGTACTGTCAGCAAAATATCTCATGAACCGATGGATGGACTTGCATGAAACTCTCAGCGTCAGTACCTTTCAAGATGGCCGCCACAGCTAAGCCACCGCAGCAAAGACAAAATGGCCATAGCTTGGAACATCGTAGAGATATTGAGCTGGAATTTGGTGTGGTGGTAGCTGAGACTGATCCCCAACTTATACGCCGAGTGCTAATTGAACTGTTTTTAAAATGTTGGCATTGTCTAATGGGATCAACTCTGTCTGTTAGCAAAATATTTCATCCAACAATGGAGAGGTTTAATTGAAACTTTCAAGAAATAGTCACGACATGTCCACCTACAACTGAATTAACTTTTGGTGCCAATTCAATTCAAGATGGCCGCCACACCCAACTGACCTTAGAAAACACAGATATAGGTATAATTCTATCACTTTTACAGATATTGAGCTGAAATTTGGTGTGGAAGTAGCAGAGAGTCATTCACAACAAAAACTCTGTGGGCTACTTGTTGAAAAAGATTTTTGCCTGAAACCTTAGCATCAACATTTGGAGTCAACCAGTCTGTCTGTTAGCAAAATATCTCATTAACCACTGGACAGGTTTTAATGCAACGTTCAGAAAATAATGTTTGGGTGTGAAGCTACACCTGTTTACATTTTGGAGTAAGCACAATTCAAGATGGCTGCCATAGTCAGCTCTTATTACAAAACACAAAAATGGCTACAATTATGTTTATTTTGCAGATATTTTGCTAAACCTTTTTACTGTAGAAGCTAATCTTAGTCTAAAAGTACATCTAGAAAGGCAGCGAGGGATATGTCTTCCTTTAAGGAATTGTAGGCCTTTAGTTTCCAAAGAGTTGAAACTTTGAGTTAAGGTAGCAGACTGGATCTGTGGAGTATTTTCAGGGAGGAATCGTGACGGTAGAGGCTGGGACAGAGCGAGGCGAGGACCAGTGACGTGTCTGTGTGCAGATCACCGCAGCGACCGCCACTTTCTGGGGCCGAGATGGTGTAGAGGCAGGGCGGCCGGCTCAGGGGGTTCGATCCCCGGTCACTGCATACCTCGTTGTGCCCCTGGGCAAGACACTTAACCCCGAGTTGCTCCCGGTGGGACTGGCTGGCGCCTTGCATGGCAGCCTACCGCTACCGGTGTATGAATGTGTGTATGAATGGGTGGATGGCTGGTACTGTGAAGCGCTTTGGGGCCCCTCACAGGGGGCTGGAAAGCGCTATATAAGTAAGCTCCATTTACCATTTACAGTGACAAGGTGTTTCATAGCAGTCAGAGTTAGACACATATAGCTCAGTAGATGAACAATTCACTGATGTAAAGTCATATTTATGTGGGCCAATTAGCTGAGGTGGATATCTGGAACTGGAGTGACCTAGATGTAATTATTGTATACAGTGTATGTGTTTGTTGTTTTCTACTTTCGGCTGCTCCTTTCTTCAAGGGTCACCACAGCGAGCAAACTCTCACCAAGACCTGGTGATTGTCTTTACGTTAGATGTCCTTCTCACAGACAACTGAGCTACCATGGCCCTCTGATAGATTGTATTAGAACATCCTGATTCAGAGAAATCCAACAAACACTTTGTTGGATTTCTCTACCTGGATTACTGATCATGAATCCAGATGTTTTGACCTCTTTGGCCATGACGGTGTAATGATTTCAGTAACCTCTATAGACGGCCTCAAACAAGTCGGTGGGGGAGAGGGCGGACTCCAGAAACCATCAACACACATAAAACTGGTTGGCCCACTATGGGAAGGTGCTATTTATAAGACTGAGTTTGTTGCAGCTCCTCAGACTGAAGAAGTCCTTTGGATGAAAGACGAAACGTTTCAACAAAAAGAAACCGTCCAGAGGAGCTGACTTATCTTTGTTGAATAACTTGTATTAGATTAAATTGATTTGTCAACCCAAGCCACAAAATAAAACATGCAGCTCCATCAACAGCACACATGCAAAAACACATTTAAGACGCAAAACTTGTGACATAAATATACAAAACTCACAGGAACAAGACCATAAGAACAACCCAGTAGAACACTCTTAGCAACAAGCAGACTAAAATGGGGGTCAGACACTAGCTGAAGGATTAGATTATGATTACAGCATAAATAATAAAGGGAAGAATTCAAAATATGAGTAGCTTTGGGAAGAAAACCATTGCTGAGTGCAGGTTTTGAGTGGTGGGAGTTCTAATGGTCGGTGTGCACGGTGGGTGGGGTCTGATGCTTGTAGCACGAAGTGATGGTGTGAACGCCACAAGAAGGCAGCGTAAGGTTTATGATGTCAATGTTATAAGCAAGAACGTTGCACAGCAAGTAGTGCTCTCAGATCATGTTGGAGATGATACTCAGCTACTACCACAATAAACTATAGCTGAATATTTGAAGAACTGGCTGAGTTAAAGCCATCTTTCCTGTGTCTGCCAACTTACCGGTATATATGGGGTGGACTGCTAAATGTATTCTGTGGAAAAACATCAGTTTGTTAAAGTCTGGTCAGTGGCTCATGAGATATTTTGCTAACACTACAAACAACAGAACAAACACAGCAAAAACACAAATGCACTTTTGCATTTTAAAAGCAGGAGATTATAGTGAGAGTAAACTTAAGTTATTTTGGTTGTTAATTTTCAATTTTATCAGTTTAGCAGTAAACGTGCCAAATTATGAAATTGCTGGCATAAAGTTTGCAAAACGGAATAAAAAGACTTAAATGACATGCACAACAGAAAACACTTTCCATATCTTACACTCTGAGTGTGGTTCATTCATCTGTGATCGTCACGTCTCCAAACTGCAACAGCACTCGTGCTCCTCTCGACGCTCAGCCTCGGCTGGTGTCGCAGCAGAAAGGCCTGTTTCATGTGGCCGGCAGCTGCAGCTGTGGACGAGTCTCGTCTGATCTCAGAGTGCTCAGCTGCACAAGCAGAGCCTCAAACCTCACAAAAGGATGAGCTCTGTGTGTGTTTGTAAATTGTTTGTGTGCGTGGAGGCTTTACTGAGATTTCCAGCAGTTCAGACCTCTACTCCTCTTCCTGTTAAAACAAGCAGAAAAGAGGCTGAAAAGAAGCTAAAACACTGAAGGAGCAACTAAAAGCTAAAAGCAACAGAACACTGGCTAAAAACTAAAAGCATCAGAACAGTAGCTAAACAGTAAAAGAAGAATAACATTAGCTAAAGACAGCAAAACAAATACTAATGCCGAAATCAGAAAAATAAGCTTATTTTAGCAAATATCACTAAAAACCAAAAGAAGCAGAATGGTAGCTAAAAGTTAAAAGAAGCAAACGCCACTTAAAGGTTAAAGGTATTAGACGTGTAATTAAAAGTTAAAAAAGCAGCCATAAAACAAAAGTAGCAAAATGGTAAGTTGAAGCTAAATGAGGCAGAACAGCAGTTAAAAGAAGCTAAAGGCTAAAAATAGGAATGGTAACTAAATATTTTGAATTGCAAAATGGCAGACAAAAGCTAAAAGTGCAAAAACAGTGGCAGAACGACATTTATGCTGATTAAGAAGACAAAAAATAGA
>JAVCKU010000022.1:4810391-4824845 GCA_032273985.1 Hypsolebias coamazonicus
TTTCAGATTAAAGATATTTTCCTTTGTGTGACCATTTGGAAGAAGAATGTGACAATGAGACGAATTATATTTGATCCATCAGAGAATGCCTAATTTATTTTTCAAATCATCAACTTACACAAATATTTACGCATGATACGCATATTCTTCTGAGTTGGTAATTGTCTGCAGTCAGAATCACCAGCATCCACATAATTATTCTCTTGTTCTCATACGCAACGTCGGCTCAATGCCTGTAGGTTAAAATTGTAGGTTTACAATTCTATTCTCAATTGTTTAGTGCATGTTATAAGATAATTGACCCATTTTTTGTTTTTATTAAAAGTCTGCTTTCTCTGTGCATTGTTGAAATGAGAGCAACATCAACCAGCACAATGAACAAAACAGCCGCTTTGTCAGATACACATTAAGATGTTCTGTACCAAAGCTAGATGAGCTTTTATATATCATGAGCTTTAAATAAACAGGTTCTAAATGATAAATGTCTCCTGGACCATTTGCAAAGGTTGCACTTTTCTGAGCCCATGTTTTAGACATCTTGCATCTCTTGTATAATATAGTAACCATGTACAGTGTTGGACAGACAGATTGACAACACCTTTTCACTCTGCTCCTTCTTTAAACTCTAAATAGTTTTCAGTAACAACAAATTATCTATGCTTAATGATATGTGATTGTTTCTTCTTACTGAGGTAACAAAGCTTTCTTTTTTGTTAAAGAGGCTGCAAATGACAACCAAAGATAATATTTTGAAAAATTACAGTTAGTAAAGAGAGGTTGTATGGTTTGTTGCTTTAATTATTCAACAAAATCTTATATTTTTGCTTTTTTTGGCCACAGTGCTAACAGTATGCCTAAACAAGTGGAGGTGAGGATGCATGAGAGTCACCTGGAGCCCATTGAAGCCCGACCCCAGTCAAAATGTGCCCAGCTATGCTCCAAGATGTTCAAGAACCTTCTGCTCACACTCACTGTCCTTGGTAAGTAACTTCACCATCGCATATTTCATCATACTGTGTAATAAAATGCAGAGCCATTCTCAGATCTATGTTCACTCTGAGATCACCTCTGCAGCTTGCTGGTAATATGTGTCATCTGTGTTCAGTGTACCAGACAGCATGATGACTGGATGTTCTGACCCTCCTCAGGACAGTGCCACATGTTGCTATGAAAAAAAAAATAATAATCCCCACACACTGGGCATTTTAGATTTATGTACAAAATAAGTAGGGATAAAAAAAATAGAATCTATGTTGCTGTGCCTGGCAGAAGGCAACAACAACAACAGTGCAAAACTTGTCCAACAATGAGAATTTCAAGAGTAACAGAAAGCCTGAGCTATTCTTTTCATTCATTCAACCTTTATTTATACAGGTTAGTTTCACTGAGCCACGAGGACTCATTTACAAGAGAGTCCTGTTCCAGACAGAACATATAAAGTACAGACAAAAATAACAATAATAATAATAATAATAATAATAATAATAATAATAATAATAAACTACAGTAAAAATTCAATAAAAATAAAAGTAGTGTTATAAACAATAAATCAGGGCATCGTGAAACAAGGTAAAATACTAAAAACAAGATATTTGCTTTGATGTTTCTATTGACCTTATCAAATGTTTAAAATCTCCGAAAGAAATGAAAGTGGACAGCTTCAGTTTCCGTTACAAGATGTTCCAGGTTGCAGGAGCTGAGTAGGAATAGGCTTTTTTTAACTAAGTTCAGTCTTCACTGAGGGAACACTACGGGTAATGATGGCCCGAGAGCGCATGTCGTAACTGCACTGACGACGTGGCAAATGGGAGGAGATATGAAGGTAGCAGACCAAGGAGTGATTTATGGATGAAAATGAACCAGTGTGAGAGCCTACCTGTAGATAATGATGAGCAACTGACTGATGAGTACAGGGTGCAGTGATGGGTTTGGCAGTTACAACCAGTTATGAATCTTAGTGTGCCATGATAGACGGCATCCAACATGTGCAAGGAGCTGGAGGGGCATTCATGTAAATAATGTCACCATAGTCAATGGCCAAGTAGTAAAGTAGTGGCTACAAGGCATTTTCTGGCATTCAGAGTAAAGCAAGATCTTTTTTCAGAAAAATAAGTCCAGTTTTAATTTCAGTTTCTTTAGCAAGTTTTTGATATGTGGTTTAAAAGAGAGGTGAATCAACCAAAATTCCCAAGAATTTGTAAGAATCCAGAAACTCAGTAGGAACTCCATGCATCATCTCACCTGCTCATACAGACTCATGTTTGTGCTGCTGTTTGAAGTAATGTTTTTATGCTATTAGTGCCTAGTGTATTTTTAGTTGGTGTTTTTCTTAGTTCATATCTTACATGTTATTACTGTTTTTCTTTTACATTTTATTGTTGGATGTAACTGGGACCCTGTGTACATAATCTCGTTCCACCACATGCACCACATGAGAAACGACTGACAAATAAATCGCTCCGACTCTGACTTCCGGTTTCAAAAAGATTGTTACAACGGTTAATGCAACGGGCCGGATATTGAGCCGATTAAGAACAGTGAAGAAGAAAAACAAGTGTTTTCAAGGCTACCGGTTTGTCCACCTGCAGGCCACAATGTTCTACTTCTGCCGACTTGTTCACAAACCCGAAACACGAGGGTTCTTCAAAGTGGTGCACTCGTGGTGAAAGACTATACAAGACCACAGTAAACATCAGTTTGAAGAACCCTCGTGTGTAACGTATTTCTCAAGTAATCACGCTCACACCGTGCACAGACTGACACGGATTATATTTCCAATTCCCCCTCTTCGCTCCACGACGGGGGACGAAAAATGTGTCCTAATGTGGCTGCGCAGCTGAGAGTATCCATTTCAAAGCAGTCGGCCCAGCCCTCAGAGATTCACTCTGAATATGAGGAAATGGAGCGGCGAGCTGACCCATGCATCATTTCATATTGATGTCTGTGACTCTGCGAAATCCATTTCTGTTCTCTGATGGGCTCTGATGGGAACTCTAACAGCTGCTTGCTAACACACTCCACTTAAGAGGAAACACCCGGGGCTGGGCGAGAGACAGCCCAGGAGTGTGACGGGAAAACGCTGCAGACGCCTTCTAATTTATTGATCGCTGCCGACTTTGTCTCCTCTGACACAATGAACTTCAAGGACAGGTCCTGCTTTCACACGGCCAGGTGGATACTTTCAATGGTTCTATTGACCCAAATCTTATCAACAGAGCCCTGATGGGAAAACTTCACTTTATTTACTGCTGAGGCTACATTGCAAGGGCGCTTTACGTAACGTTGTTGTATCTGTGACTTTAGAGGCAAAAAGCCCAGGACACATCAAATTCATTTATCACAGACAATTACGATGGGGGAAAGGCAACAATCGATAAGCAGAGAAACTTTAAGAGCTTGCACGAGTCAACAATATGTGCCATACACTGCCAATCAATAAACATCGACTTTCAGAGTGTTCAGAAGCTGCAGAGGCTTTCAGACGCAGCCCTCGGCCTCGGTTTGACATTAATATTATCTCGCAAAAATAACAACAAAGACAAACCCAGAAATTATTAAAATGGATTCAGTTAGATTTTACCACAACCCTTTAGGGCATTTCAGGACCACGCAATGTAAAAATCAAGCAGGTAATCAATTTTGAATTAAAATTAGGCTCAGAAATAAATTTCTTAAGTAAGCCAGAGGATCTATGTGCACTGATGAATTTAAATACATAAAATGTTCCAGTTTCAATACAAATATTAATCTGAGGAAACGTTCAGCCTCCACAGAACTGGCTGAGATCATGAAGTCATTCATCAAACTAAACTTGATATCGTTAAACTTTTAAATGATATTTGGGTGTTTTAGTTTTCAGTTCCTAAAAGTTGATATAAAAACTGTTTTGACCACAAACTATTAATCAGGTTTGATTTTTTTATTTTTTTTAACTAGAAACTAGAACAAAAAAAGAGATCGGCCAATTTTAAGCAGACGTATTGGCCAATTTTTTAACACTCAGCAGCCAACGCTGCCTGTGTATACTCTATACACACTATATTGTGTAATACTTTCAATGATCAAGATAGAAAATGAAGATGCAGAAGTAGCTTCTTGAACCAGCCACAGTTTTAGTTTATTGAAACAAGGATGCTCTTCAATTTGCTATTTTTACGTATTTTCTGCCGTACACGTCGCTCCAGCGTATAAGTCGCATCTTTTATGCATCACTGCTGACGTGTCGTGTTTTTACGCGTCACCACTGACCACCTGGAAACGTGGGCCGGTGTTCTGCTGAAAATCGATTGGCTGCCAAATGGCGGCTGCGGGATTGTGCACGAGAGGACTTTCACAAGAATTTAACAAGATTAACAATTATAAACAATTATTTGTTTGCTCGACACTATAGCAAAGGTGTGTGTCAGTTTGACTTAATAAATTCACTTTAATGGTTAAAAGCAGCTGCATTTCGCCTGGGCGCTGGTGTTCCTCCCTGCTCCGCCGCCGGAACGGGGACTAAGGTTCCAGCCGTGAGCTCTGGAGCCTTCCTCTGCCCGCACCTCGCTGCTTCCCGGGGCCGTGGAGCACGATCCGCTGGCCCCTTCCTCCTGGCTCAGGTGGTATGGGGGGAATGTTCCCTGCGAGGGGGGATCCTCCACTGCCGTGCGGCTGTCCCTCCCTCCTGGTTGAACCCCCCCAGGCAAACTGCGCAGACCCGACCCATTTACAAATGTCTTTCTGCTCATCACTGTTTTGGGCTGCGTACTTTTATTGCCTGCAGTTTTATTTACACAGGTAGTTTCACTGAGTCACGAGAACTCATTTCCAAGAGAGACCTGTTTTTGGGAGCAGATGGTGGGAGTTAAAGGCCTCGCTCAGTGGCCCAGAGTGGGGCAAATGAGGGTGGAGGCAGGCGTGGGCGTTTCACCTTTTGCACCAACATTTTGATGTTGACGGTACCGGGAATTGAACCTGTGACTTTCCGATCACGGGCCCATTTTCTCTAACCTCTGCGCCACCACTACCCTTCAGCTTGCAGTGGAGGTTAGATACGGTCACCTGTGCTTTTACAGCAGAAAGCATTGAGGACGTCTCAGCTTGAGACAGGTGAACTCACACAGCTGAAGTCAGAACGGCTTCACACAACAAATAAAGTGGATTTTATTATGAATGACAGAATGGAGCAAACACTCTTTCACTGGATGTGAGATGATAAATGGAAGCTGTGGCCCAAGAACGATTAATTGTCCATCAGATAACAGAAAGGAAAGAGAAAAACTGTGCCTTGGCTCACCTGCCAGGCTGTGCGGCTGTTTCCTCCAGTATTCTTGACTTAGAAGTTCTTGTAGTTTCACAGAAAACCACAGGGCATCTTCAGGCTGCAGACGGAAAACGTGAAATGACAGATAAGATAGTGGATAATAAAGTCATTGTGACATACTTCTTTGGCGGCTGAGACACCACTGATGCTAGCTGGTAAAAATAAATGTCCTTTAATTAGACTTATTTCTTATCTTTTTTTTTTTTTTAAATAAAAAAAAAGCTGTTAAAAAAACTGAACAACTTGAGGTTATTTCCGTTGAAGAGTGTTTCCAGAACGACCCAGACAGCTGCTTCAGACAAGCAGGGGGAAAACTAATACATTTATTTTTAAACAGTTTTTCTTTCCACAAACTATTCTGTTCAATTCAATGTATTTATATAATGCCAAGTTGCAACAGGAGTCTTCTCAGGATACTGTACAAAAACATTACTGGTAACATACATTATAAAAGCCAGTTAATAAAGTTATTTATCTAAGGAAGCAGCACAGTGAAACTAGTCCAACCCTTTAGAGCCATCTCAGCCTGAAATAAAAAATATATAATAATAAAAAAGATTTATTATTATGTATTTTATTTACAATTGTAATCATTTTAAGGCCTTTAGTTAAAAAAGGTTGGTTTTCTTTTGTTTGTTTTGTTTTTAAATCGACAACATTTATTTGAGAGCAATTTCAGAAAATAAAAAAAAAATGACATTCTCAGATTTTGTACACCCAACTAGGCCTGTCACGATAACCAATTTTGCTGGGCAATTAATTGTCTCAGAAATTATTGCGATAAACAATAACATTGTTTGAAATTTGACATAAAATTAGTAATTATTGTTGAAGTTAAGAAGAAATATAGAATTTTTGTGTGAAGTATATTTTTTGACCACTGGATGGCAGTATAAGACTGAACCGAAGGATGGATAGTGAGGGAGCAAGCAGTATATCTCTTTAAGAAAAATGGGAGGGAGACCATGGGCTGTCTCTAGTTCTTATTTTTCAGTTCTCAAAATGGTGGATGCTAGGTGTGGTTTGAGCTCTTTAGCATTTTTCACACAAAGATTTGAATAAAAAAATCAGTAAACAAGTTCTCAGCATCTTTTTGCAGAGAAAAACTTTTTACATGAAAGCACGAATTTCAACCGTGAATTTTGGAGCTTCGACAAGACGGAGGTTTTTCCCCGAGGTTGGCCTGTTAGCTTAGCTCGTAGCTTAGCTTCTCAGCTTAGCTGCTTTTAGCGATCCAAAAACACAATATTGTGAAGCTTAAAACTGATTTTAAAGAGAAGAGAAAGGGAGGGGTCAGTGAAGACACCGGAGTTGAACCTTTTGTCATCCAGTGTCTTCAGAATGAGACACAAATAAATGATAAAGCTGATAAACGAAAATGAGGTTGATAATTTTCATTTATCGTGTGAGTAATTGATTTATTGTTAATCGCGACAGGCCTAAATAAAGGTAGATTGTTGTTGAGCTACGCTGAAAGTCTTGGTCATGAAAAGGTGGCGCGATAATGTCTTTTTTCTGGCTGTATTTTATGGATGAATCTTCCAATAATGACAGAACACACACACCAGAAAATAATTTCCCACTGTTCAGATAAAATACTTTGTAAAAAAAAAAAATTCAGTCTATTCAACTGAGAGGCATGGAGGAGCCGAACGTTTAGTCTAGTTTTGTACAGATTAAACAATCTCGGAAAGCAGAAGCAGAGACGCAAACTGAGAGAGGGGGCGAATGCGAAGCTGCCAACATTAAGAATTGATTCCGAGCGGCGGCCAAATTCAGCAGATGGTGAGTGAATGTGAACGGAAACGAGCAATCAGGTTCCCAGCAAAACCCTTTCAGGATGCAGCGACGAAGGGGGGGAGAAGCTGAGACGGAAAGAATGCGCCTGAAAAGAGCTGCGGCGTGGCAACACGTTCCTCCCTGCGGTCACACTTGTTCCAACGCAACTTGAATCGTCCAGTCGGGCTCGCCAAGCCGGCTGACAGGTTTGACTGAGCCGTACGTTTCTCCAAGATGAAAGAAACCACCATCGCAACAGCACAACCTGGACGCCACCCAACCACAAGCAAGGAAACAAACTTACAATAAATAAATAAGTCTGTTTTGGGAAATCTGAAAAACTGAAACTTTAAAGATTAAGGCTCAAAATCAGACGCTATAAGTTTTAACACAAAAATAGATTTTTGGCTGAAGGTGAATCCTTCATGTTGCCTCTCAGTCGAGACGTCCGGTGTTCAGCTCACTAATGAAACCCATCGTGCCGTTACAGACCACACAGAACCACGGTTACATCTGCACACAGCATGAGACCAGAATGAAGTCTGGTTCTGTTTCAGACCGTGTTCAGCCTCCGTTATAACAAGAGCAACAAAAAATAAAATAAAATAAAAAAAATCTTTAACTTATAGCTCAAAGTAGTTTCGATTTCAATCAGAAAACAACAAAAAAAAAAGCTAAAATTCAGTCAGTCTGGTTTTATTATTGGCTGCTGCCAGAAGGTGAAGATGTAAAAAAAAAAAAGTTTTTAACTTTGAGAGTGTTCTCAAAATATTCATGAATCATGTGCTGAATTTAATGGATGGACCCAAGAATGCAAATTTAACTCAATGAATTAGAAAAAAAAAAAACATAACTGAAGCTGATGTGGCTAAAATCTTCTAACAAAGAACACGAAGGGTCACAAGAAGCACGAGGAGGAAACACCGAACCGTGGCATGAGATCAACACCTGCACCGATGGATGCTGGCGTGAACAGCGAGGTACACACAGGCCGAGGATGACGAGGTGACGAAGAGCACCTGAGCTAAAGCCGACGACGTGCAGGTGAGAGTGGACACGGCAGGAATGAGGATGAGCAAATAATGACGTCTAAACATGAGAATCACATAAGATAACTGAACTAAATAAAACACAATAAATAAATAAATAAAGTAACCAAAAGCACAGATCCTGACAAAAACTCTCAAGAAAGAATCACTGGGTGTAAAACTTCAACCCAGTCAAATTTTCAGACACTGAACTAAAATCTGAACTTGACAGACGGACTGGTGCATCGTCTGCAGTATTGTGGACTCTGTGCCGGTCCATTGTGGTGAAGAGGGAGCTGAGCTGTAAGGCAAAGCTCTCTGTTTACCATTTGGTCTACATTCCTACCTTCACCTCTGGTCATGAACTCTGGTAGTGACAAAGAATGAGATGGTGGATACAGGAGGTTGAGATGAGTTTCCTCTGCAGACAGGGTGAGAAGTTCAGTTATCAGGAGACACTCGGAGTAGAACCACTGCTCCTCCACATCGAGAGGAGTCAGTTGAGGTTGTTCGGACATCTGGTAAGGATGCTCCCTGGGCGCCTCCCTAGGGAGGTGCTTCAAGCATGTCCAACTGGGAGGAGACCCAGGACACGCTGGAGAGACTACGTCTCTCAGTTGGTCTGTGTGGGAGTTCCAGAGTTTGATCACCAGAGGGCGCCATACTCCCACACCTGCTGACAACATGTTCCTGATCAGGCTCTCCAAGGCAGACCAAGTCTCTCCTTCGACGCTGGAGCGTTACCCTGCCCATGGTTCGTGCTCTCAGCCCTTTGTGTGTTTCCAAAGTCTTGTGAATATTTACCTTTTTGCATGATCTTTCCAATGAACCTCCTGCCATCTTCCAGTGTACTTGGATCTCCTCGTGAACATCTAGAACTTTCCCTGTGTCTCTTCAGCTGCTCTGCTTGCTCAACAGTCACATGTCCTCCTGTGCCCCTTGGACCTTCTCACCATTGTAAAGGATTCTGGGACCAAACATATCATCCACCATCTACCAGTAAGAAATCTGCACGTCCTGAGTAAAACCACTGTGTTGGACTTTGGACCTAAACCATCTCCTTGCTCTGCTCCCCAGGGTTGCTGTTTAATCCGGAGTTTCCCTCCACTGTATATGAAAGCACTGAACTTTATCGTGTCTGAGCTGTTCACACTGAGTCTTCTGTCCTTGTGGCTTCCTGGGAACACCTTGGGAGTCCTCCCAGAAGAGCTGGAAGAGGTGAATGTGGAAAGAGATGTCTGGACCTCCCTGCTCCAGATGCTGCCCCCGTGACCTGACTTCAGAACACGCAGAAGACGATGGACGGATGAACTAAAATCTGTTGTGGTAGTTGCTGAGAATCCTTCTCTGAGTGCTGTCACATCTCGTGTATTTTCACCATAATGCACGAGATCATCCGTAATAATTTATGAGGTTTGACCAAACTGCACGATTTATTACAGACGGTTTGATGTTGACCGGGGAGCGCGCCGACCCGTCGGCCCCCGCTCGTCTCTTGTGTAATGTTTCTGCACCGAAACACCACAGCGGCGTGTTTTTCCTCCCCGTTTCGTCACGGACATGTGATGTGTCTCCCAGGACAGTCCTGATCTGTCCTCTCCTCTCAGCCTCCGCTCCTCGAGTCATGTTCAAGCAGAACAACGATCATCCATGAGTGGTTTTCCACGACCGCACGGCCTCGGGTCGATCTGAACCTCGGCCCTATGTGATGCAACGAGGAGGGGGGAAGCCCGAAGGCGCGCACACATGCACCCGTGCTGCCAGTGTAGCCTCGACGAAAGCCTCACGGGCGAACGTTTTGAGACTCCGCGTCTAAAATTTAAAAAAAGCAAAGAAAGAACAGATTCACTTGACAGAAGCGCTTAAGGCTGAGCTTTAAATAGCTCTGTGCTGTCTCTGTTTTCTCCTCGTGCGTCGTCGGTTTGGGTCTCTGTTGCGTTTTATTGCCTGGAACGTGTCGAGGAGAGTCGAGGGAACCGAGTCCTTCCAAGCGGAAAGCCCGAGGACCGACCGTTTACGTAAAGATTTACTTAGATGAAAACGCACGTTTGTTCAGAGAGTTATGAACGACTTGGCAACGCACCGGCTGCAGAGGAGAGCAGCAGAACTTTGTGGAGCATTTTTAGATTCTCCCTCGGCTTCAGCACGATAAAAGAGAGTCACATCATCTTTATCACTTGTTCATGAAAAAAAAAATGCTGTTCATTTTTTAAACTTTACTTTATTGGGGACTGCCCAGAAAGGCTGCCCCCTATTATTATCCACCTGAAAAGGATCTTGCTCTTCTTTCAACTTTAATGTGGCCCGAACCACAATGTGTACCACCACAAATTAACACCAAAATGACGGGCTCAGCACCGTGATGTGTGCTATTACTTCTGTTGCCAATTTGAGTTACCGTGGCAACGTAATTTGCAAACAAAGACACAATTTTTCCCATTGAAAAACACCGACACAGCCTCTGCCACAGTGAGGTCACATGACCTAGAGCGGAGAGGCCTCTGAACAAAACTGATTCACTTTTGGAGCCATTTTGGGTCAAAATGGCTGCCACAGCTACCTCAGAAAACACAAAATGGATTATAACTCAGTCACTCTTTGAGATATTGAGCTGAAAGGTGGTATGGTCATAGCTGAGAGCGAGTTTTTAACACTTTTAAGGTAAATAAAAAATCCATGATGGCTGCCTGAGCTAAAAAGGAAAAACATAATATAAATCAGCCATTTTTAGGGATTTTAAGCTGAAATTTGGTGTGTTGGTAGCTGAGAACGTTCCCCATCGCATAATGAATCCAAATCAAAAATCCAAGATGGCCACCATAACATAAAAAAATGAATTTGCCAGATTGATTTTTATTGATATTGATTATAATGAGCTGAAATTTGGATTGTTGGTAGCTGACAGCAAAAATACATAATACAGTAGTCCCTTGCTACTTTGCCGTTCATTTATCACGGACTCGCTCTATCGAGACTTTTCAAAATAAGACTGGGCATGGCACATAAGTGGCTGATTGATGGTTGAGCCGCATGATCGGCATGGGATTTTTATTTAAAATAAATTATTTCAAATTATCTGGCTCCTGTTGCACCTTTGTGCAGCCCAGAGCTGCAGGATAAACTTCATGCTGCAGCTGATCTCAGTGCAGAGCATAGAAGTGGGCGTGGCCAAGAGAGCTTGCAGGTGGTTGAGAGCAGCCGAGGCAGGGAGCTGAGATCATGACGTTCTGTCTCTTTTGGAGCGTTTAGAGTTTAGAAACATTGTTTAGAATATTGCAAGAGAATGGGAAGGGTTTAAAATGCCTTTATATTTATATATATAATGTATATATATACTATATATATACAGTATATATAAACTAAAATAAACTACTACTTACTACTTGTACTAATATTCCTACTTTGTGGTTGCTCACTTATCGTGGGGCTTCAGGGTACGGATCCTCCACAATAAACGAGGGACTACTGTACTGTCAAATCAAAAATTTTAAATGGTCGCAATGGGGGAGTTCCCGTCAAAATTTCTCCAGGAACTTAGTTGTTCATTTACTCTTTTGAAAAACATACAATGCGTTCACTTCGCTTGTCATTACTCACCACTGAAGGTAGTGCCATTGTGCTTTTTATCCATTTTCTGAGTGTGTGTTTGTTTGATTGAACCTATGTTTATATTACAGACTTATTACTTTTTTAACTTAATCCAATTCCAGATGGCCACGACAACAAAATTAATCTTAGTCATCACAAATATGGCTGTACTTGTGTGAATCTTACAGATATGGAGTTAAAGTTTGGCGTTTTAGCTGAGAGACATTCACTAACAGTTCCTCATGAGACATGGCATGAGACTATGCATAGTGAAAGTTTTAAAGTTTAACCAAACAAGCTCCTCACCATGAGATGATAAAACTCTGGCATGAAGTGCAGCGGGTGATATGCATTCCCTGAAGGAATGCCAGGCCTTCACGTTCTGTAAAGCTATTTGCAGTGCAAGGTCTGAAGTCACCATGTAAACACTGTGACCCTGGAGCGTCTGGAGAACATGTTGTATATGGAACAGCAGCTAAAAATAACCTTGTGTTGCCTTGTTTCCTTTTTGCTTCGTAATAATGGGAGCCGTCGTCGTTGCTCACTTGCATGAAACTAATTGCTGAGACAGTTAAAGAGCCTCAGCTCGGCTTCAGAAACGTGACACGTTCAAGAAAACAACTGAGCCGCCGGGGCCTCTGTGAGAAGCTGAATCACTACAGTCACTCCACGAAGAAAAGCATTTGGTCACACGTTATTTACTGTGAGCTAAAAACATTAAAAAACGATCCCACGATGGAGGAGGCGGCCTTTAGCTGCTGAGCTAAAAGGAGGCAGGAGGTTGAAAAATGGAGATGGGTTTGCAAAAGAACGTTTTTATTATCGCCTCAGTTTTTTTGTGGTTTTGTCTGAGTCTGATTGTTTGTTTGTAGCGTTAGCAAAATATCTCAATAACCAGTGGACAGATTTGACTTTAAACACATAAATTAATCATCGGATGGCGTCTACAACGGATTAGCTTTTGAAGTCAACACTGTTCAAAATGGCCACCACAGCCAACTGTCCTTAAACGAGGGCTTCTCAAACTTTTTTGGGTTCAGGGACTCCCTCATAACCCCCATGTTTATTTAATATTTTTCTTCAAATTGTCTCTTTAATCCAGTTTGTGTAACATAAACACTTAAGACATGTTCTTTAACAGTGTTAATACAATTTTTGTACTTTTAAACGTGAGGTATTTTTCATTCAAGACACACAATTAACAATTTTAACTTCAACGTCCAAAAATTACAGTTTTGAGAAAATTTACTGTATCAAAAAACATTTAAAAACTTTACATATGCACATAATGAACTGCAGGGGGGCTGGGGGTCCTCCTCCAGAAAATTTTGAATGAAGTAGATGTGGGGGGTTTTTTTTGTTTTGTTTTTTTGGGTGTATTTTTACAATTTGGTAAAAATCTATGTGCTTGTAAAAAAAAAAAAAAAATCGACTTACGGCAACTCGGACTTACGAACGCCTCCCCAGTGACGTCATCACACCTCCCATTGACTTTCTGTGCAGTATTTTATGTGTTTGTTGAGGGTACTGTGTTAGCTAACTGCTTGGAAATACAGTACTGTACATGTGTAAGGTACAGACTGTACGCTGGTGTTGTGTTACGTTGAAAAAAAGTGTTTAAAACGCTGTTTGCCGTTCTTTTTCCCGACTTACGGCAAAAATCCGGACTTATGACCGCCACGTGTAATGAGTTCCGACTTACGTTAAAATCAGGTTACGAACGGTGCATAGGTACGGAACCCGTTCGTAACTCAAGGACTACCTGTATGTTATTAATTCCTCTATAAACACTTTATAAATCATTAATAATTGTTTATTCTGCATTAATTAAGGGTCCAAAGTCCATGCTCAATAATCTAGGTATAAAATCCAACAGTGTTCAGTGAGGTCATCTGGACTGTTTCTTTTTTGTCCTCCATCCAGAAGGCTTCATCAGTCTGAGGAAACACCAAATAAAACTGCTTCTCCCTCAACAGTTTACTCCAAAGTTGAAAAAAAACCCAGTTTATAAGTATTTACAACTATAGATACTTATAATGCAGTGATAAAATACAATATTATATCCTTTCAAATAGGTTTACAAATGCTTATTGTGCTTACAAGAAGTAACTTAGTCTGAAATGTTCAATATAACAACTCTAGATGAAATATATAGATGAACAGATTTGTCTCACTATTTGGCAAGAAACTGCTCAGTTTTGTCTCTCTGTCACTCTTAAGTAATGCATAATAAACAATTATTAATGATTTATAAAGTGTTTATAGAGGAATGAATAACATATCTATAAACAATTTATTAGCCATCTATAAGGGGACCATTATTGTAAAGTGGTACAGAAAAATCTTACCTGGTCCATGTGGCCCAGGTGATCCTGTCAATGACGCTCTGATTGCTCAGCAGCTTCCCTGAAGGAACCTCAAACACCTGCCGCTTGTACACTCCAGAGGACACCTGAACACAACCGGTGTGCATACTGTGTGTGTAAGTGTATGCCCATGAGGCCTTCAGATGTTTAAAACATGCAACACTTCTCTAGTTTTACTTCTGTTATTTAACAGAATAAAGTTCTAACATACATTCACAAAGCGGTTAACCACAATATGAAGAATGAAAAAAAAAAAACACATGAAGGGAAAAAAGTGATTTGAATATCAAGATATGTCACACGGGTTTGTAGTCCAGTAGAAAAACAAATGAACATTTAATATCTAACCTGCTGTGGATAGCTTATAAATGAACCTCAGATTGGAACAATA
>JAVCKU010000022.1:4844437-4855806 GCA_032273985.1 Hypsolebias coamazonicus
AGCCTCGGGGGGGGGGGGGGATTTTTACAGCATAGGAAAAGGAAAATATAATCAGTGGAGTGGCTAAAGTCCAGTCATTAGACGGATGAGAGCAGATGCTGATACATGATCAAAGTACCGGTAATGGGGGGGTCCAGTCTGACCTCTTGTGTTTAATGGGCCAAACAATGCAGTTCAGGGACTTGTGTTATTCTTATGAAGTAGGTCAACTAAATCAATTTGTGCTACAAACCAAAGATCCAGAACATTGTTTCCACTCTAGATGCTGTGGCTTTGATCTTTGAAGAAAAACATCTACACAGATGGTCCTGATGACAACGACGAAAAGGCTTGAACAAGTTTTTTTTTTTTTTTTAATAAAGAAAATGTAGATTTATCTTCTGCAATGAAGTTACAGGAAATATTGAGCTAAACCAATAGAAAGTTGCTCGAGAAACTCTGACGGTGACGGCCACAGTGCTGCCAATTTAAGATACTGATTGGACAGTACTGTGTGTGGGGGTTCACTCTCATAACAATATGCAAAATGTAAGCTGAACAGTTCCAAAAATGTCAATAGTTATCATATTTTTCTCCTTTAAGCTAAGGCAGTATGTGATGGGGAACGATCTCAACTATAATAACTAGGCCTGTCGTGATAAACAATAAAACAATTGATCGTATGATAAATTAAAATTATAGACCTCATTTTCATTTATCGTTTCTTCATGTCTCTCTCTTTCTACTGACGACACTGGATGATAAAAGGCTCAACTCTGTTGCTCTTCACTGACCCCTACCTTTCTCTTTAAAATTTGTTTTAACCATCCAAAATCGAGTTTTTAGATAGTTAAAAGCAGCTAAGCTGAGAAGCTAAGCTACGAGCTAAGCTAACAGGCCGACCTTGGGAAAAAAAACCTGTCTTGTCGAAGCTCCAAAATTCACAGTTGAAACCCGTACCTTTGTGTAAAAAGTTGTTTTTCTCTGCAAAAAGAAGCTGAGAATGTGTTTACCGTTTTTTTTTTAATTAAAAACTTTGCGTGGAAAATGCTAAAGAGCTCAAACCACACCGAGCATCCACCATTTTGAGAACCGAATAAAGGACAGAGAGACAGCCCATGTGACGTCAAGGGGGCCTCCCTCCCATTTTAAGACACGCTGCTCGCTCTCTCACTATCCATCCTTCAGTTCAAACAGTCTTATACTTCCATCCAGTGGTTGAAAATAGTATTACACTCAAAAATTAACTAACATTCCTTCTTAAATTTGACAATAATTACTAATTATTGCCAAACAATATTATCATTTATCGCAATAATTTCGCCCAGCAAAATTTGTTATTGTGACAGGCCTAGCTACAACTACACCAAATTTCAGCTCTAAATGTGTAAAACTAACTGAATTAAAGCCATTTAAATGTAGCTTTGGTGGCCATCTTGGGTTTTTGATTTGAATTCAGTATGTGATGGGAAATGTTCTTGCTACCACCACAAAAAAATTAACTCAGTATCTCTAAAATTTGATTATTTATAGTATTTTTTTTCCCTTTTTAGCTCAGGTAACCATCTTGGATTTTTGATTTGCTTTAGGAATGCATGAACACTCACTCTCAGAGCAAATTTCAGCTCAATTTCTTAAAGAATGACTGAAGGAAGAATCTTAGAATCTGTTGAGTTCCATCAGGCGTTGTGAATGGGAAAAACGGCGTCTTTGTTTGCTAATCACGTCGCTGTGGTAACTCAAAACACCAAAGAAAGTAATATCATGCATCACGGTGCCAAGACGGTCGTTTTGATATAACATTTGTGGGGTTACACATTGCGCTTCTGGCCGCATTAAAGTTGACGCAAGAGTAAGAAATAAAATAAAAAGGTTAAGAAGCCTTTTATTGGTGGATAATAATAGGTGCTGCCTCTCACTTCGCCGTCCCCAATAAGTTTGGTTGATGTTAAACTTCAGAAATAATCTGACAGTATAAGAAATGCTGTTAATAAAGAAGAACCTAAATCAGTCGGCTTTAATTTAGCTCATCTCCGTAGGATTACAACAAGAATGCATGGACTTTCCAGTGTGAGCATAAATAATTCATGTCCAGTTCCATGTCAGACACTTTCAGTCTCACCTCATGGGGATAAAGCATTAGTTTGGATGATAAAACTTAAATTGCTTGGAAGGGAAAATATCTAACATTTGCTCGCAGATTAACGTCTTTGCAGTGAAATATTAACCTAACCTAAGTGGAGCTAATTTCCACTGACACGGCTCTGCGGGGCGCAGACACAAACACGTCAGAAAGAGCAGACAGACGGGCTAACAAATATTAAAAAGAAATGACTCAACACTCCACTGTGCTCTGGATCAAAAGCGGTTTAAGCGAAGTGGCAGACGTGCGCACGAGGTTGGCCACTTGAGTGTGAAACGGAGCAGGGAAACGTGCTGCGGTATTCATGCGAGTAAGTGAGCGCACGAGTGACACGACAGCAGTTTGTCGTTTAACGTTTCCTGCTCACGCCGCACCTCCAACGTCAGGGAGTTCCGGTTTCACCGCTTGGAGAAGTACGTTCACAAAAACTATAAATACTTGGGTAATATTTTAACGTTCATCACGTTTATCGTCGACTCTTTGAGCACGCTCGCATCCACGTTCTCACCTGCCAGTGGTGGAAGACGGAGAGAGCAAAGGCCTGACCCTGAGTGTGGGTGCGCAGGTCGGTCTCAAAGCCAAAGGAGTCTATAGCCGGGATAAAAGCTTTGATTGTGTAAAGAGGAGAACCAGGGATGGGAGCATCCTGAGTGACATGACCCCTGTTGGATTAAAAACACCAAATATTTAAACATTAACACATCATTTGAAGAACTGTCTGAATTAAAGTTTCTGCCTGGACTGACAGACGAACCTCCTCCGAGCCAGCACTGTGTAGACCGCAGACACACAATCAGCTGGAGCCTGGACCTCTACAAAGTAATAGGGCTCCATCAACCTCGGCGTGGCCTGGAATGTGAAGCAGAGTAGAAATGATCACGGTGCTCTCGTCTTCATGATGACAGCTGAGGCAAAAGGGTTCAAAACGTTTGATTCAAAAACAAAAAAAAACCAAGCAGCGTGAGCAAAACTGAATCAAAACCTGTGGGTCGCAGTGAAAGCTGAAGGGTTTAAAGGAGGTTTGGTGCCGGGAAGACTGGGCTCACCATGAGGAAAGCGGAGTACACCACCCTCCTGGCTGTAGGGATGACCTGACCCCCTCCTCTGTGAAGAGGCTCCTGAGCGATCACAGCATCCAGGATCTTAAACTTCACATTTCGAATGGCTGAAAGCAGCAAAAACACTCAGACTAAAACATTTTCCTTTCCCCGCATGGACAACATCTGCACCAAGCAACACTTTGGTGTGGAGAAGTTAGGAGACTCGAGGTTTGTTTTCAGTAACCAGATTAGACGTAAAGACGTACGCTCGTCACAGAGAGGCCCCTCCCTGGTGCCCCACTGGAAGCCCTGAACGATGCTGTCTTTGACAGAACCCAGCAGCGCCTTGTCCACCTGCACACAAAACATTCTCCATTAAACACCTCAATCCGCTGGGAAGCAGAGACTCAACCATTATTTTAACACAAATTTAACTTCAGGCATAATTAGACTTAAACATGTACAGATTTAAAGCAAAATGCATTTCTCATATATTTACAAAAATTCAGCAGCCATTTTTCTTGTTTGCCGATATAAAAGAAAAAAAAAAAACCAAACAAGAACTAAAACAGACAGAACAATGTCATTTAACATTAAAATTACTTTTTGTCATGTTTTTTATGTTTCCAAATGAATACAAAGTTAGTCTTCAGGACCGTTTAACAAATTCTTGGCCAAGTATTGAATCAGATCAAGGATTTCATGGAAAATAAATGTGTAAAATGAGCCGTGAGAAGTTCAAGTGAACTACGGTCGCTTAAGTTTACGAAAGATCAGTTCTGTTTCCAGCAGGATTACAAAAATCACCCAACATTAGTTTTATTACAGTGTCTGCTAGTAAACAACTAATTAAAGTTCAGTTAACTCTGTTATCTGCAGCAGACTGAGTCTGTTCTGACAACTGCTGGTACATGTTACAACATATTCACCATAAAGAAATATTAATCACATTTAAGTAATTCCAACTTTTCCAACTAATGTAACATGACATTTATCGGCTTCATCGTTTCTTCGTCTCTTTCTACTGAAGACACTGGATGACAAAAGGCTCAACTCCGTTGCTCTTCACTGACCCTCCGTTTCTCTTTAAAATCTGTTTTAACCGTCCAAAATCGCGTTTTTGGATCGTTAAAAGCAGCTAAAGCTGAGAAGCTAAGCTACGAGCTAAGCTAACAGGCTGACCTCGGGAAAAAACCTCCGTCTTGTCGAAGCTCTGAAATTCATGGTAGAAACTCGTGTCGTTTTGTTAAAGTTGTTTTTCTCTGCAGAAAGAAGCTGAGAACTTGTTTACTGATTTTGTATTTAAAGTTTTGTGTTAAAAATGCTAAAGAGCTCAAACCACACCGAGCATCCGCCATTTTGAGAACCGAAGAAAAGGAATGAGACAGCCCATGTCACGTCAAGAGGCTCCCTCCCATTTTTCTTAAAGATGCTGCTCACTCCCTCACTATCCATCCTTCAGTTCAGTCTTATAATGACATCCAGTGGTTAAAAATGGTATTACACACGAATTAACATTTCTTCTTAAATTTGACAATAATTTCTAATTATTGTCAAATGTCAAACAATATTATCGTTTATCGCAATAACTTCTGAGACAATTAATCGCCCAGCAGAATTTGTTATCATGACAGGCCCAGATGGCACAAAAAGACACAATTTTTACAACATGACCCTTTTTAGTTAAATAAACTTCAGAATGTTTCAGCGGTTTATCCACAATCATCTACCCTCTCGCAGACGGCTGTTTAGATGCATCAAAACCCACCTCTGAAGGCAGAGTATCATCTACGAGGATGTTTGGTCCTGTTGTGTCGGGTCCGAAGGCCCAAATGGACCTGGCAGCCAGCAGATCCCAGTCGTATTTTGTCTGGAAAAACTCTCCAAGCTTCTTCCTGTTCAACAAATCAGGACAGTCACGTGTTGGGAGGAGGCGAGGTCTGCGTGTCAGCTGGAACGTTAAAGAGGTCGCTTTATTTGGGGGACAAAGGGGTTAATGGAAGAAGAGGGTGTGTGTGTGTGAAGTGTGTGTGGTGCTGCAGCTTCATGCTACCACAACTGGGTCCAGATGGCCTCGCAGATAGGAAGCTTCTCTCCAGCAAAACGTGCAGTCAAGCATGCTTTTCATAGAAGAGGAAAATGCACGTCTGCTTTGAGTGCTTAATTTAATTACAGGAAGAAAATGAATCAAGGTGCCAAGGTGCGTTAACTTAATGAGATGTTTGTGGTCATGTGTGGCTGCAGATCACAACTTGAAGTATGTCAGAGAAATGCACACACACACACACACACACACACACACAAAATTAAAGAGCTGCACATTTTCAGTCTCGTGGTTTCCTATGTTATCTGCTATTAGAGCATTTAATTAATGAGCCAATCCTCATTCATGAATGTCTGCGCATTAATCTCTGCAAAGGATGAAATGAGGAAAAACGGTCAGAGAGGAAGGAAAGTGGAGAAATTATTTAGCCGACATCAAAGTTAAATGTGCCCGTCTGACACGAAAGGCGCACTAAATCACGTCGGTTAATTAGGAAGACAGACTTAATGCGGATCAGTTCGTTCATCACCTGTTCCACGTGATCTGCACCACCTCGTTCTCTATGTCCTCGGCAAGTCCCTTCTCCAGGGGCTCGGCAATCATCGTGATCTTGTTCCTGTCAATCACACAGTGTAGCTGTCAATCACTCGATGTGCATTAGAAAGAAGCTCAGCTGCAGGGAAGGACAGAATCAGAACCTCCTCCTAAACAAAACACACACTTGGAGCTGCTGAGTAGCAGCAACTCTCCTGTAATGTTTGCTCAGACTGTACAGTTTTCACTGCGTCTCTCCTCAAATAAATAATGTTATTAACTTAATTTATATACATCGATTTTACTGCGCAGTGCCCTGAGGTGACTTCTGTTGTGAGTTGGCGCGTTAAAAATAAACTGAAATGAATTCATTGGAGAACAACTTTTAAAAAAAAAACTCACTTTTTGTTGGGCGTCTCAGCAAAACACTTCAGTGACGACGTCTCCACGACAGTTTCACAAAAAGTCACAACTGGATCAGCAACCTGCAAGTAAACAAACAAACAAACAGCTTGATCTGAGAACACTGGACTTGAGCATTTTTTATTATTATTATTTAATAGGTAGGTAAAAATCTTTATAGCATTATAGTGTTGAAAGAGAAGCTGAAGATAAATTAATTTCTTCAGCAGACCTAAACTAGAAACAGAATTTTTTTTTATTTTTAATTGTGCTCCATTAATTCCCAATGGGGGAATTAATTCTCTGCATTTTTCTCGTTGCACATATGAAGCAGAGAGCTGCCATCTATGGCACCCGGGGAGCAGCTGCGGGAGGGGTACGTGCCTTGCTCATGGGCCCAGACTGGGGCAAATGGTGGAGGCAGGTGTGGGTGTTTCACTTTTTCCAACCACATTTTGATGTAGACGGTCCGGGGAGTCGACCGGCGACACTCCGATCACAGGCCCACCCTCTCTAACCTCTGCGCCACCGCTCCCCATGTTTTCTGTAAAGACCTATCGTGAAAGCTGAAGGACTTTGCTGAAATGTGTCTAAGAATTAATTTTTAAAACAAGCTGGACAAAAGCCAAAATGAGCAAAATAGCCAAAAGTCTAAAATCAGCAAAGCTGCTGCTAAAAAAATCTAAAAATAGTAAAACCATTTGTAGCTATAATAAGTAAAACTGAAGACTAAAATTAGCAATTGCAGCCAAAAGTTTATTGTAACAAAACTAAATCACAGCTAAAACTGGCAAGATAGCAGCTAAAGACTAAACGGAGCACAAGAAAAACCAGAATAAAAAAAGATTACCAGTAAGATTGTGAAAGTTTTCAGAGAACAAATTTTTTAAACAATATCTGAATGTTTTCCTTGTGGAAATCTTTTGTAAAAGTTGCATTTTATGTGATTTTGTTTATTTGGACGTGCAGAGAGACAGTGGGAATGTTGGTAGAAGGACGAGGTAAAAGACAAAGATGACTCCTCTGACTAACACAATTACTTTTACTGCCTTTCAGTGCAAACGTAGCTGATGTGATGTACAGATATGTTGCTTTATTCACTCTCGTAAGTAATCGTGTAGTTACAAAGAGCAACTTCACTTACTTTAATGTCAATCTCGGAGTACATCTTCCGCAAATCATGCATGACACAGTCCAGGTAGAGCTCCCCTGTTCCCAGGATGACGTGTTCTCCAGACTCCTCAACCTGAAAGACAAAACACTGAACTAATGAAACAAACGTTTAGAGAGTTACTGGAGCGGCTGAGCTGGCCCGGGCTGGGGACGTACCTTAGTGGTTAGAGAAGGATAGCTCTTGTTCACCTTCCTCAGACCATCTAACATTTTCGGCAGCTCTGATGGGTTAACTGGCTCCACTGCGATTTTAATTACTGACGCTGTGTTGAACTTCAAAGGCCTGAAAATTTGAGCCTGGAAGAGTTTTTTATTTATTTATTTATTTATTTTGGGTTATAATGCTAAAGATGTAAGAGCTGTTCCTTTCATTGATCTCACCTCTTCATTCCCTCTGGGCTCCGTGATTGTGGCTGTCTTCACGATTGGCTGGTCACAGCCTTCAATCAGCACCCAGTTGCCCGCAGGCACTCGGTTCACCTCGATTTGGTATCTTCAATAGTGATACGATAGATTTTACTAAACTATCAGCAGAATGTGGCTCCACTGAATGTGAATAAAACTGGAAGCGTACCTGGCAACAGAAATCCAGAGACGACCCACGGTGCAAACCTGAGAGTCCTCCTCGTCTTCCAGCGAGTAGTTCTCTCCGAGCACTTTCACCGGCTGGCCTGCCTGAATGGTGCCGCTCAGCACCCGGCCGAACGCATGGAACTGCACCCCGTCCTCCGTGCTGTACATCTTTGTGGTGTGGCACATCAACGGACCCTGCGGACGAGAAATATGCAGAAAAAAGGAGCCGGGTGACACAGAAAACCTTACGTCGTCTTTATTCAGTGAATCTTTTTGGTTTGATTTGCAGCCTTTCACAGAAAGACTGCAGCTGTGAGCAGTTTAACCACCGCTTTACTCACTTCAGGATCACACTCTGACATGACCTCTCCCAATTCCGAGTCAAGACCTCCAGTGTAGGTGTGCTCTATCTTAGTCTTAGCGCCATCTTGTGGTGAAGGGACGTGTTGCACACACATGTCCACCAGGCCTGCAGAAAACAAAAACTGTCAGTTTATGAGGCAAATTACAGAAAGTGCAAAAGCATGGCCAGATATCTTCATATTATGATTGTTTTTATGGTCTGTTCAAGTAAAGTAAAGTCAACTTTATTTATAAAGCCCCTTTTAAAACAGTGGCTGTTACCAAAGTGCTTAACAATAAAAATAAAATAAAAAAACAATGGAAGTAATTTGATGGAAAAATTTAAAATAAAATTAATCACAGTACTGAAAATTAATGAGCTTCAGACTGGTTTTTGGTACAGCCAAAAGCAGCTGATCAGATTATCTCAGTGCTCGAGAAGGAACATAATAGATGAAGTAGGTCAGAGATGTATGAGGGTGCAAGGCCATTTAAGCACTTAAAGGTGAACAGGAGAATTTTAAAATCAATTCTGACATGCACAGAGAGCCAGTGAAGGGAGGACAAAACTGGTGAGATATGCTCAAATGTACAAGTTCCTGTTAAGAGCTGAGCTGCAGCATTTTGGACGAGCTAAAGATGTGAAATGGAGAAGTGACTGACAAAGCATGTTACAGTAATTAGTCAGGTTGTAATGAAGGCAATGACTAACTTTTCAAGGTCACATCAGGTCAACACTGCTATTTGCCTTAAGTGGAAGAAGCTTTTCTGCAGAACAGAGTTGATATGTTTATTAAACTTAAAGTCAGAGTCTAAAACCATCTAAAGGTTTCTAACAGACTGCTTAAGATATGGCTCAAGAGCCAAAGATTTACAGGAACAGAGACAGCAGTAGAGCTAGGGCTAAACACAATCACTTCAGTTTTCTGATCATTAAAACTTGAGAAATTTGAAGCCATCATGCCTTGATGTCATCAAGACATTTTAACAAAAGATGAATGGGGCAAGAACTATTGGGTTTTAACGGCAGATAAATCTGACAGTCATCAGCATAGCAGTGAAAAGAAAGACCACGTTTCCTCAGGAGAGACCCCCCCAAAAAAAAAACAGATGAGTGAAACCAAAAGGAGTCCAAGAATCGACCCCTGCGGAACCTCACAGGAAAGAGGCACTGAAGCAGATACACCATTAAACACAAAAAACTCCTGTCACTCAGATAAGAAAGAAACCATTCTAATGCTAAAAGCAAACTGTGTTTAGTATTTTTCTTTTCTACTGAGAAGTCAAATTTTGGTTTTACAGGGAAAAATTTTTTTTTTTTTAAATCCAAGTCAAGACATGAACATAGCCACAAATATTCTAAATCATTAAAAAAAAAAATTGTCACAAATGAAACCTAATTTTTAGGTAAACAACGACCTCCAAGACAATCTTGAAGACAAATAAAACAAAATTATATAAAAATAAAGACAATATTTCAAGTGTAACTAAAATACAAATCAAGTCATACCAGTGAACTCCCCAAAGAAGCGGTTACAGACCAGTCGAAGCAGAGGTCTGATGTTCAGTTTCAGTTCCTCTTTGGTTAGGTGGATCCCAAGCTCATCCAGAACTCTGGGGAGAGACGTGTCCACGTCCCCGACCACCTGGACACAAACAGGATTTAGGGAAGGATTACACACTGAGCAGCTTTGGCAGTTTCATCAGTTGCTAAAGGCGTGGTAAACCTGTGAGAGGATCTTGTAGAGAGGCTCCAGGACAAATTCCACAAAGCTGCGCTGAGAGTTACTGCTAGGGGCTTTTTTGGTGAACTTGCGACTAAACAGAAGAAAAAAATAAAAAGTAAGTAAAGAGAACTTTCATGTTGCTGAAAAAGAATGGCTACTCACGTTTTTGGGTTAAAGTAAATGTCTCCCCAGAGCCGCTTTGCAAACTCGTTGTAGTTAATATCACCTACAGACGCAAACAGGAGACAGCGTCAGGTCGGTGCCGTGAAAACGACACTGCCGTCGCGACGGACGGGTCAGCTCACCGTAGGTGTCAGAGTAGATCTTTGCGAATGATCCCAGGGTGAAACAGATGCTGTACTGAGAGCTGGCAAAGCAAACATTTCCGAGGAGAGGAGACACCACCACGTTCTCGTCCGTGGAATACGTGCTGAAAAGGAAGAGATGCCCGGTCACCAACCAGACTCTTCACAGCGAGTCAGAGCTTTCAGACGTCCAACGTGTTCACAATGTGAGTTATTTGAATGTCCTAACTAACAGCTTGGTGCCTTTTCATAAAAAAAAAAAAAAAAATGCTTTTAGGTTGTGAAAAACACAAAAATAAACTTGAAGCACACAAAATAAGAACCAAGCAGTAAAAGTTTGCGAACTTTTATATTCGTTTTATTTAAAACCAGGTAACTCTAAGAACACAGACTCTTTTATGACAGAGGCCTGAGCCTGAAGGCAACACAATGACATTTACTGGACTGTGGAAGGAAACCAGGTGCAAACACAAGGAGAACATGCAAATGCCACTCAGAAAAACTCAAGCATACCCGGGTAACTTTTTGCTGTGAGACAACAGTGCTAAGTAACCAGTAATCCACTGGGGTTTCTAAATCTTTAATTGTCTTGATCTCCGATCTTTTAAAGTTTAGTAAAAACGGAACCAACGAAAACCCAACAACAGAAAACATCTTTTCAGCAACATTACGTGCCAAGAGAACAGAAAGTAACAGACTACAGAATGAACATGGTTCCCTCTTTAAGGCATGATGACTGTACCATGATTCACCAGGCGCTTCAACTGAAAGGACGCTTCAGGAAGATTCTTTTTTTACATTACGGACAGAGATATAATGATGTTCTTACATCCCAAATACACTGTGTGTAGCTAGGCCAGTCACGATAACAAATTTTGCTGGGCGATTAATTTTCTCAGAAATGACTGCGATAAATGATAAAATGGTTTGAAATTTGACAATAATTAGTAATTATTGTCAAATTTACGAAGAAATGTTTGTTAATTTGTTTTGTGTGTAGTACCTTTTTCAACCACTGGATGGCAGTATAAGACAGTTTGAACCAAAGGATGGATAGTGAGGGAGCGAGCAGCGTGTCTCTTTAAGAAAAATGGGAGGGAGGCCCCT